>BGZK01000275.1:0-524838 GCA_005406025.1 Eumeta japonica
AGCTATGTTACTGTAATTCTTCTACGGATTTTCTCGTTTCAAATTTTATCTCATAGAAGAATCTTGTTGTAGAACTCGACATTAATGCCATAATCTTTGCAATTTAAAAGTCAGAAATAGTCTTCTATTATTCATCACTGTCAAAACCTCCATCCCTATTACTAATACTACTACATTATACCCATATTCGTGATGAACAGTTTATTTCATCTTACAAAGCCTGATGGCCTGGACGAATTTCAATACTCACAATTATATTGGTTTTCAAGTAGGGCAACTCTATTTTGATGGCAGCACTTAAAACACTCACCTCCGCCGCTATGTAGGCCGGAATGACGGACAGCAGTAGCCTCTCCTGCTGTTCTCTCTCACATTCCAACTTCACTCGCTGCTCCAGGCAAGTCCTGGTGCCGGCGAACGTGTTCCTGTGGGCCCGCTCGGTGAGCGCCCTGTAGTACACGCCGACCCCGCTCGCCGATATCAGAAGAGCCAGTTCGCACACGAGCTGTAAAATGATATACTATATTAATATTTGTCGGTTTCAACGATTCTATTCGTTTATGTAAATATAAAAAAATGAGAAGTATTGATGTAATTGGATTTCCTATAAAATAATTTTGTAGATATGTATAATTTCAAATGTGTTACATATCATGTGTAAAAACCCTAAGTTAGTTTAATTTGCAACAAGTAACGCTATCTTGCACGAAGAAGCGATACAAAATCAATAACAAATCAAAAAACAACCAGCAAAATCATGTTTACATAAGGAAAGAACATTCTAGGAGTTCCCATAGAACATTAAGTAACAGCGCGCATGGCATACGGCCCGCCGACATATACCACTGTACGCACGAAAGCGCATTCACAATAAAGCAAAGCACGTGCACCTATCAGTGAGAGGATTTGGAATCTTCCACGTAGCGCTGCGCGTGCGCACGCAGACCGCCGTGCGACCGGGAATGGTAGTTCAATAGCCGGGAGTTCTCCAACGTGGGCGTAGATGACGTCAGTAAGCAAGTCGTGCAAAAATCTGTCGTTAAACCGAGCTACCGGCACCACCTGATCGGCCCAATAAACAATGCATGTGTCATCGAGGTCAAGTTTGGTCAGAACAATCGATCGCCGCACCACCACGCGCAGAGCTCGACTCGCGCGCCGCTTTGATGTCTTCTTTTACGCCGTTTAGGAGGTCCTCCCCGTCAATCACCCGAACTTTTTCTCTTGAAGGTGCAAGGACTGCTCCGCCGAACGAAGGCCCGAGACCACCGCCGGCTGAAGTCAGCACCCAAGTATTGAAATACCTGACCTTCAGCGTACGACACGAGTGTTGCATCATGTCCATTGCGAATGGATAGTGCCATAATCATACATATATAATGAAATGAAATTTGGAATATGGTTTTAATCCTCTGAATTTAAAAACCTTTGGTAAATTCGTCCTAGAACAATAATGATAACACGGACGGAGCTGCAAGCGAAAACTAGTATAAAATGTAACTTAATATTCCCGCTTGCAGTTAGCTCAATAGATCTAAAAAGAAAATATTCAAGCAGAATTAATTGATGGACATGCGAATGGTCACTATTCGGTCCTTTTATATTAGAGTTAGATACTTCATGTTCAACTTCAATGCTGGCATGCGTCAATACAAACGTATTTACCCTTCAAAGTTTTCATTGCAAACAAATAAACACAAACAGCTATACACAGCCTTTTAAGAATAAACAATCTGTATATTAATCAACTATGCTCCTAATATAGAAAAACTCCGTACAATCAGTATCTACAAAACGCTTTGTTCGAATTTTACAAATAATATTTTTTCGATCTTGTGTGTAAAAAATGCGCATTTTCATTTCCTGGCAACACATCCTCGAATTTCCATTGTAGCCATAAAAAAGAGATAGCATCATCAAAGGAGACGCCCGCTTATTGCTGTTTGAGATTTCTCTATATATCCAATTTATAAGAAATCGGGTGCGCGCGGGCAATCGTTGCTATAGCACCGAGCTCTACGAGAGCCTCTTTCATTTACTTTTTGGAACGCTAAGTGTTTGCACAACAAAAACGTATTACTTCAAAAGCATTTCTATTGATTGACTTTAAGCTTAAAGCTCGTGCTGTGATTTGCTCGTGACGCTAACTCGATTCAATGACATTCTGCAAATATACGTCAGCTAGTTTTATTTATTTGCGCTTCGAAAAGCAATTTTTGCGACTCACTGTATAACAAAGTACAGAATTTCTGCATTAAAAAAGTTTTACGCTTGAGTTTTTTAGTATAATTGGAAGCAGAAGTAAGCGTGTTTTTGAGGCAGTGTCTACAAAGGATACGGTGCATGAGTCTCGATTACTTTCGATGTCTGTACATTTTCTATGATATTTAAGCGGCAGATGGTGGCAGATCGTAAGAAAGTAGCCGCATTGGAATTTTTCTGACTTTGAAACTTATTCAAGGTAAATAAATCTCACACAAAAAGGATTAGGTTCGATCACAAATAAAGTGTAATGGCGGGAGGCGAAGACAAAGTGTGTATGTTAATAATGTCGTTTTAAGGGTTACAATGCAATATTAAATTGACTTTATAAGCTTACTGTAACTGGGGGTAAATAATAACGAAATTATAAACAAAAAATGAAATAGACAAATTTTAAAAAGTACACATGAAACACTTTCGCTATTTGAAACATTTATTAACTCATGAGTAAACAGAATTCGAGAACACTACATTAACTTCCATTTAATACCATTGAATACTCCGTACATTACTAAACGTAGATGCTAGAAGCTCACGACGCTAATTCATTAGAGCACAATGTGTAGCGCCTGAATGCAACTGGTTAGCAAAATGTGTAGTTGCCTTGCTATTGTTCAACTCATTCTGTCAGGCGCTCAACGACAGGTGAATGCGTTTAGCGCTGTCCATGTGCCATGTTTCTTTTATTTACTTAAACTCACCCCAGAAAAAACGATGAAAACATTAGTTTTATATAAGTTACTTGTACGGAAAATAATAAAAAAAACATCTCTATTCATAAAGTTTTACGGGCGTGATTGTGCCACATACACACATACAGACATCGGGACATCAATGGCTTTTATATTAAGGATATTTTTTTTGTATTTAGTAAAAACAATAAATGTTTTAAAATATTAAATATATTAACATGAGTGTTTTGTCTTGACATAAATGTATGCATATTATCCTTTATGTGCAATATGAATATTTAAATTCAAATTCAAAATATCTTAATTTCATATGTTACAAAATAACACTTGAAATACAGATAATTTTTTGCGAATTTACTCTTTACCGCTCGTTCGGAAGGCAGTTTTCTCTCAAGAAGAATGAGCAAGAAACTTAAAGGTAGCTCTTTTCTAATTTGATAATACATAGATGAAGCAAATACAAAACCATTACGAACGAAACAGCCCGGTAAGAAGTCGAGCCGCTAATGCCCATGGACATTTGTATTTTAAATATTCAGAAATTGTATAATAGCCCTTTTTTACTGAGAGATTGTTTAATAACACTCTTAAATTTACATAAGGGTAAATCTTATATATCCACAGGACCTTATTTAACATGCACACACAGAGTCCTCTAAATGAATTTGTGATTTATCGCAGTCGACTAGCATGTGAACTCAGCTTATTTTTATTTTTGGTATTGAGTCCCCTCAAAGGTTACATGTGTAAACTAGCGCCACCATCGGCGGTCCATCAGTTTCCCGCGCTTTTTCGCAGTGCGACGGGGCGCCACATATTTTCATTTTTCGCATAGTTTGAATTAGTACTCTATCGTTGTTAGACATTTTAGGAATGTAGATAAAATTTGCTAACTGGCAGGAAAGAAAACTAATTGAAAAAGGTATCCAGTAATAAACAATGACATATTAAACTTAAGAGAGCTGTTCCTTCCAAGACTTTGCTCAAATACAAAGAAATAAACCATATTTTTGTTCGTATTTGTATTTTCTCTATTCCTTAATAACTATTTTATACTAACATGTAATAAAAAAATCAACACTCCATACATATTTTCTTCAAGAAACGCAAAGAAACGCATGCGCACGTGAAGCAACCACGAACGAGTATGTAGAATACACAGGCCAGTAATGCCACAGCGCTTCAAACACAGAGTACAAAAGTAGCTTGATTGATAAAGTGACAAGTCGGCAAAGTAAACCGACCATAAGCAATGTAAATTTTAAACAAAAGAGCAAATACAAAGCTCGGCGTTCAGACCCCGGCGGCCGGGTGTCACATAATAAAGTTTCATAATATAATAGTATTATTTATAATAATAGAATAGAGGCACCGAAAATAGGTTGACTTTGAAATGTTGAGAGTAGATGACAACCACAAACGCTTCGCGTTATGACACCTCATACATACTTGCATTGCAAGATGCGATCGTGAACCAAATTGATATGGAATATGGTTTCATAGAAGTTACTTAAGCACATAACTCAATTTGATTTGTTGCAATTTAAAAACGAATGAGCTACTTCCATCCGATTTTACATCGAATCGTGCATAATTGTTTTACTACTTGTCTAACTACATATCGATACAAAAATGTGAGAAACGACCATATATGGGAGAACATATAGTCCCACAAACAGAGAAATAATTTAGATAATTTATAGTCAAAATTTGCATATTTACGACAAAATCCGAAAAACGTAAATGGCTTAAATTCAATGCAGTACTCAATTAAGTACTGAAGAATATTAACGATTAGAACATACCTACAATTGTTTTCACTTTATATTTCTTGAATATGATCCTGTATACGAGTTCTTATAGTTTACGGGTTAAATTTGCGTCAAATTCGTTCTTAATAAATGCCTACGTCCCGAAAATAATTATGCCGAATTTCAAGTCAATCAGACCTATAATTTTGGAAATCTCGTGATGAGTCAGTTAGTCAGTCAATGATATTTCATTTATATATGTATAGGTTATATTTATTTGTTAAATTAATAATTAAATATGTAAATTTAACTCGTAAAGTAAATTAAATTAAATGACATATTAGTAATGACTATTTGTAATAATGGTTATGTCCATAAGATATAAATCGAAAATAAGTGTGTAAGTACATTTTGATCATAAACAATATCCGGTCCTACATTTAGTACTGCACTGACTTTGAAACCGTTTTTGGGATTCTACAATGAGTAAAGAGTATATAATATATAAATTTCACTAGTAAATCGAATGAAATCGAATATGAATTAATTTTATATGAGCACAACGTAAAATGACTTAACTTCTATAGCCTTAAAGGTTTAAAATAAATTGATCAGTACGAAATTCAAAACATAAATACAAAGAAAATATAAAATAACTTAATAATGCCATTAAATATTTAAACTTAGAATCTGTAACTAAATATTTTTGTCACATGGCGTAATTTATTATTATAAAAAAATAAATTAATTATATGTTGTAAGTTCAGGAAAACACTAATATATCAATGTTTAGAGTTCCGTAACCAAATGGCAACAGCGCGAAACCCTTATAGTTTCGCCTCGTCCGGGCGTCGTAAGTCACAAAGTTATGGCGCCGCCATGTTTTTTATCGATTGTGATCAAAATATACATACAGGCAAGTGGCAGACCAAATGAAAAAAATATTTGACGGTTGCTTACTTTACGTGAAATTTAGAGACGCATAATTTTTTTCACGCCCTCGTGTGGTCGTACTGAAATGCCGTTGGATAAGAAATTTTTAAATAAGTAATTTTAATGCACTTATAACGCGTTAAAGGTATTTAGCAAACTTAACTATTGAGTGTACATTTTACGATACTCGCAAGTCGTTAAAATATAAAGTCTTTGGTGTCTCATATTCCCCCTCCCCCCGCCGGGGGCCTCTTAACTTTTGAACAATGTATTTTAAAAAATCTGAAAAATAATTACAACAAATTTAAGGAATTGTGTAGGAATAATTAAATTATGGATAGGCGAACTTCAACTGTATTCTATACCTTTTTAAGATTTTCTTTAGCATGGTATGTACCTCGACGGCTTAGGTTTATCTAATGAACATAGTTTTGTAACTGATGGACCAAAAATAATCTAAGAATAACAGTGGTAAAATATCGTTTGAGACATTAGACTCTTTACTATTCTTTTGGTTTGAATAAGAGGAACGTTTTGTACCGTATATATATAAATGAAAAAATGTTTTTTCTTTATCTCGAGCCTCAGTATTAAAAACTACCGTATGTGGCGGCATGAGACTTTGATCATGCGGCTCAGAATCGTTTGTAGATGGATTTGGGCTCATTATGGATCTACAAGTAGATTTTTTTTGGATATTCGTGTTTCAATCATGCGCTAAGGGCCTGACGTATTGAAACCAAACTTTGAAAAAAATAGATTATGTCCTCTATCTTTGCAAAGAGACAGATTATGCCGTCTAATAGAATAGAGCGTGTATTTTATGTAAAAAAAAATGAAATAAATGTCTATAAAGATGGTAATCTGTCTTCCTAACATCGATATCCAAGGGAGGATCGAGATCTCTTTTAAAATTACGAGTAGGTCTAACAAATGTATAGTCACAAACAATAAGGATTCGTAGGCCACTCCCGCTCACAATTATGGTCTGACCGTATAAAAAAAAGATACGAAAATTTATAATAGTATGTTTTTCTTTAAAATACGAGCCACCACACTCTAGTTTCATTTATATACGAATAGATAAATCAAAAAAATTTACACTTGGAGTCGTTCCTTATTTCAAATGCTTTTCACAGTTCAATCATGATAACGGCTTTTAATCGATACTTAATCGATATTAATGTTCATGAAAGTTACACGTCATCGTTATCCCATATACAATTTCTGAACCCGCTCTCGATAAACTGGAAATAATAAGAATTTGGAAGTTTAAAGCTTGCTTAGTCTGTCAGAGAGCACAAGTGATGACGGTTATGAGCGACCTTCAACACTGCATTGGCTATTCTGAAGGACTTAAGAACAGAGCCCCTCGATTTAGATGAGATTGTGGGGTATACTTAGCGGTAGTGTGCTAGAAACTCAATACAAAGATCTTCCTATATAAATATACAAAACTCGTTCTCATTAGAGAAAGAGAATTTTTACATGTTTATAAAAAGAAAAAGAGATATTTAGTAAATCTATAAATTTGTGTATTTGGTTATTTTAGAATAATGCCCCAAATTGAATCCTAACATCCCACTAAAGGCCCAATCTTTCCTCCATCACCATACTTCTCCTCCATCAGATATTCTATTTCTACTCGAGAAGTTAGTGACGCGTGAGTGATTCTTGTGGGGTTGCGGGTGACCATCGACGGCGATGAGCGCCTAGTTATTCTCCGGTGGCTCGCAAGCTCGTTTGCCACTCGAGAAAGCAATTGGAAAAATTACAGGATTTACGGTGTAGCAAATCAAATAAAAAATAGCTTTATTTCGTAGTTAATAGAAATTACACTTGAAATGCGTAATAAACGATTGTTTTCAACATTAACATTGCCACTTATTCCAAATGTTGATTCAGCTTGAGAAGAATGGGCAAGAAACTCAAGGTTTGCTCTTTTTTACTCGTCGATATAAAGGATTGAGTAATTAGTAATTTAGTACAACATAGAAATAACATGAAGCAACCTGATAGCCGAGTAGTTCAATCCCATAGGTGTTTTTTAAAACATGCAGTCACGGTATAATAATCCTTGCCATATACCGTCTTTTTAACGAAAAGTTTAAATTCATGAAAGGCACCGTTCGAATTTCAGCTGGGATCTTATAATAAAAGCGTACATATTACCTCTTAAATGATTTATTAACTTTGCTTAAACAGTTTTTATGAGCAGCAAGATCGTTTTTATGTCAAGTGTTAATGTCATGGATGTCGCTCTTTTTTTGGATCAATTCTATATATCTCTTGACATGTACCAGGTTTTCGTTTATGTATTGTGATTAGAAAGTTAAAATATTAATTTCCTTAATTTTTTTATTAAATTGAGAGATGCTATTGGTCTCAAATCATAAATAGCACGAATAGATCGCTTCTGCAGCACAAAGATTGTGTTAACATCGGCTGCGTGACCCCATAACAAAATACCATAGGTCATGAGGCTATGAAAAAAATTAAATATACTAGTCTCGCGGTGCTTTTATCTGTAAGTCGCCGAATTTTTTCACTGCACATGCTACAAAGCTAAGCCTATTTGGCAATCTGGTAATATGAGAATTGTAACGCAATTTAGCGTGTAAAGTGAAACCAAGGAGTGAGGTTGTATTCAAAATATCCAGTATCTCATTCTTGACCATTACGTTTGCTTCGACAAGTTTAGCACTAATCAAGAAAAATATAACACGTTTTGTTTCCCTCTCATGAAAAGGAAGATTTTTAATACTATATTACTCTCTGTTTCAAAGTTGGGACTGATTACTTCTTAACAAGCTGGTTGTTGCCTATTACTCTTAAAATGTAAAGAGGTACCAACATCAAACAGTGCAATCCCATGCTCATCTTTAACAAAACGTGGTAGATCATTAATGTAAACCAGGAATAGAAATAGTCCAAGAACTGAAGCCTGTGGCACACCCATATTGACTGAAGATAATGACGACGTCTCACTGACATCATTAACTTTTGAATTCTACCTCTTAAATAAGACTAGTCCAAGTGATCGACCCGTGACCCCATAATGATGTAATTTCCTGATCGACGTGTCATGATGAACGCAATCAAAAGCCCTGGGTAAATCACAAAAGACGCCAATTGCGTCCGGTGAATACTCTCAAGCGTCAAAAATCTGTTGAATAAGCTTAACACCGACTTCAGTTTTTGAGCGACCCTATGTGAATTCAAACTGTTTAATGTTCATCAAATTATTATTATTATAGAAAAACCGCAATTATTGATTTAAAATAAGCTTTTCAAAAATTTAACTGTTTGTCGATAGTATCGATAACAATCTAAAGTTAGAAGGGTCAGATGTACTACCGGTTGTAAATAATGGAATAACTGTACTTTGCTTCATTAGACGAGGAAACGCACTACAATCAACGCATTTATAAAAATCACTACTAAGCATGGAGCAATGCAGTCAATTATTGAATCTGTTATTTTTACAGAAAGACAATCAAGATCAGCAGTTTTTCTTTTTTATACATTTGAATATTTTAATAACGTCATTGTAGTTGACATGAATAAATTCAAACATAATGTCACAAGTGTCAACGTTTCGCTTCAACAGAGATTCGGCGGGAGTGGGCGATGATTTTTAAAATTTTGTAGTTGAAACTGGAATGCTAGCGTGGAATACCTATTTCAAAGCCAAAAGTAAAAGAAATTTCTACGTCTTTGTTTAAAATTTTAACATCACTCATTAATTGAAATTCTGTATAATGGTGTGCGTGTTTTCCAATTTCACTATTGATTATATTCGAAGTAATTTTTATCGTATATGTATAAGAATATTTAAACAGTTGTAGCTTTATTGTTGAAGTGTGTAAGAAAAACATTTAACTCATAAAAACAATAGTCTAAATAGCAAGTTGAAAATGGTGAAATATAGAGATACTGGGCCTAAAAATACGTGCGGTAGCTCATTCAATCCGAAATAATGTCTAGAAAAATGTATCGAAATCGTTTATTAGCTTATAAAAAAAAGCAAAAGTTATTAACAACTAAAGATGGAAAAAAAGTTATTTCGTTTTTCGACGACATCTCGTAAACTATCAATATTTAAGAAATTAAAAAAAAAGGCCCTTATAGAGGAAGAAATTTGCTATAAAAAACCCTTAGTTTTCGAACTCTACCACCGTTATTTATAATTTTCATTTAACGCTGAAAATGGGCCTCCCAGCAGCATTATAAGGTAGCGCGCGCGGCGTCAAAATTGAGTACATCACACTAAGTATTTTTTAAAGATTTTAAAGATTAATTTGAAATTCGAATAAATTATAGTGGGTTTAGGACACTTCAAATAATTTATTCTCGATGGAAATTTAACTTAAAGTCAATTTTTTAACAAGTTGAACAATTGTTTATTTCCAAAATTTTGTCCAACTTTCGTCTTCATTGTACAATAACAAAAAATATTTAAGTAATTGAAATAAAATTATTTAGCTTCATGGAGCTATTTTTATATACATGCTTAACAAATTAAGCCTTAAAAGTTTAAAAAATTTCAATACTTTGCTTATAATAAATTTTTAACTTAAACAATATTACCTTGAATTTTCAGTTATGTTTAAGTTAAAAATTTATTATGAACAAAGTATTTAAATTTTTTAAACTTTTATAGCGTGATCTTGTTAAACATGTATATAAAAAGAGCTCCACGAATAGAAAAAAAATTATTTCAATTACTTAACCATTTCTTTTTAAATGTGCAATGAAGATAAAAGTGAAAATTTCGTTAATTAACAATTGTCTAACTTGTTATAAAATTGACTTTAATTAAATTTCCAATGACAAGAAATTATTTGAAGTATCGTAAATACACCATAATTTATACAAATTTCAAATTAATATTTAATACCTTAAAAAAATATTGAATGCGACGTACTCGATTTTGACGCTACACTTTCCTAAAATGCCGCGTGGGGACCTATTTTCAGCGTTAAATGAAAATTATAAATAACGAAGGTAGAGTTCCGAAAGTTAGGGGCTTTTTATAGGAAATTTCTTCCTATTTGAGGATATTTTTTTCAAATTTCTTTAATATTGGTAGTTAACGAGATATCGTCCAAATCAAAATTCCTTTTTTTTCATCTTCAATTGTTTATAAGTTTTGCAATTTTTTATGAGCTAATAAGCGAACTTGGTCCATTTTTCTAGACATTATTCTAGGATGAGTGAGCTACCGCACGTATTTTTAGTCCCAGTATCTCTATTTTTCACCATTTTCAACTCGTTACATAGACTACAAAGATCTTTCTAAAATACATCTCTGATGCAAATTTTTCATCGCAATTACAATTTTTAGGTCAGAACAGATATTTATAAAATTGTAGATATATTTTATGCGGTAGCCGTGTACGAAAACTTCAAAGAACAATAATCGTATATATGCCTAAAAGCTGACAGCACACGCTTTGAACTTTGAGCCATATTTATGACTCTAAAGTTAGCTTTTCTATTTAGGGCTAGACAGTCTATATATTCGTTTTTTTATGCATAATTTTTTTTGTTCATTATTTTATTCTAATAAGTACTGTTCATTTTAATATTAGTAACGTTATCATTCCACCTCGTATGACGAATAACACAGTTTGGAAGTATATATTGTATTTTTTTTTTTGTAAAAATTAAAAACGCAAAGAAAATTAAATTTCAAATTTTGAGATTTTCACACTTATGGAATTTTAAAAGTTTACCTCTAGATTTAAACATTTCAAGATACGAACTTATAACTAATTCAATTCGCCCGATTGAAGTACCACCTACCTGCTGATAGAACTGCATCTCGTCCTGTTCAGGTCCTAGAACCAGCGCCAGAATCAGATACGCAAGGGTCAGCGCCAGAGCCATCCCTAAGGATATAGAACGGGCAACTGGCATCATGGTGTGCACCATCTGTTGGCAAAAAAAAATAATAAAAACTACTTCTATATACATCGTAACACGGAGATATAAAAATTCGGCTTGCGAGTCATGTTAGAGTTTTGGGGTCACATTTTAACTGAAACAAATCTACTAAAGGATATTAAAGAAGATATAATTCCAGTATGTGTTTAATGTATTTATGTGACAGATCTTTTAATTATAACAAAAAAATTGAATATTTCTCTATAAATAAAAGTGACGTTTATTTAAAAAATATGTATTTGGTCATTACTTTTTTATTGTCTTCCATGTCTATGTATGAGTACATAAATATTGTCGTATCTCTAAAGTCAGATTTTTTATATAAATTTCCCATAGCTTCTTCTCGTGCGAATTTCAACGACAGAATATGATTATCTCTCAATTATAAATTATCAGCTACTTCCGTATTTTAAGTACAAGGACACTCACAAATAAAAAGCACGAATTTTAAATAACTATAAACATACAATTTAAGTGTAGCCCGTAAACCAACAACTACGTTGAAGACATATTTTCCAGAACTAAGCAAAACAATGGAAGTTTACGATTTGAGCAAATTTCCGTTATCATAAAAATTAGGCGCTTGCGTAGAGATTGTTAACCTAAAAGGATGTTGATGTAAACACCAGAATCTGAAGCGCTATACTGTCACCTTTCTCAGTACGAGAACTGATCCGACAGAACTGATGTGAAAAAGACTGGCCTTATGCCGTATTAGCACGTGCTCGCTTCGTACAAGAGGATCTTTTTCATATCTTTTAAAGCGCCCACGTCCGATCCGTTGGAGTGGTCTTTGTACGCCTCGTACGTACGCGGGATTTATGAATCCGTCAAAAGACTCGCTCCGAGCACCTAACAGGTCCTATTGCTATTCAAACTACTCCATAAATAAAACGAAAAATATAATGGTTTTAAAGAGAGTAAATCCGTAATTGTTACTAAATTAAAACTTTATTTATAAATTCACCCATAAGCTTGTGCTCAAATCATTGTCTGTAAATAAAATGGTGAAAACTGATTATTTGACGCACAAACATTTATTTTAATTTGTATGTACGTTATTTACTGATACTATTTCGAATTTGAAAGGAATGCAATTTGCGACCGTAGGTACAGGTCACATCTAAATTCAAATTCAAATATTTCATTAGTTCATAGGTTACGAATAACACTTGAATACATAAGAATATTTTAAGAATTTACATACTACTTAACCACTTTATCACTCGTTCGCAAGGCAGTTTTCCCGGAAGAAGAACGAGCAAGAAACTTGAGGGTACCTCTTTTCAAATTTATATATATTATAATATATACTCACACACATGTAGAATAATAACTTCCATACACAAACTCGCAGGAAGTCGAGTTGTTTATGTCCATGAATATTAGCCCATACCCTTTTTTAACAAACATTTGCTTAATAAAATTTTTAAATATGTTTAAGGTGAGTTTTGTATATTTTGAGGGACCTTATTTATCATGCACACACAAAGCTCCCAAAATGAATTCGTGACTTTATCTAGTCGACAAACATGCAAACATCTAAACGCAGGTTATTCTTATTTCTTGTATTTCATTTATATGTATCACTATTTTCCTCAAATATTTCTATATTCTTTTTTACATTTATTAAATAATTGTGTATAAATTGAGATGCTAGTGTTAAGATCCCAATTTCTTTAAACTTAGTTCTAAGGGATACTCTAGGTTCCAGCCTGTAAATGGCCCGAACAGCTCGATTTTACAGCATGAAAATTTTATCAATGTCTACCGCCTGTCCCCATAGCAAGATGCCATATGGTATTATGATATTAAGTAATTAAACACAGAAGTATATTAATCCAAAAAAAAACAGCCTAAATAGACCGGTCTGACATTTTTGATATCTGACAAATTTCTTATTTTTTTAATTGCAAATGCAGCAGAGCTGTCGTTTTGTCGACATACCGATAAGCGGTGCGTCAACAAAACGACCCATCCAAGCGTACCCATCCAAGCCTGTTATCCAGAGTGACTCCCAAGAATACAGTAGCAATAAATAATTTAAATTTATCGTTACACAATGGAATAGTGCCAATTCCATGTTTTACATTCGTAAGTGAAAATTATATACATTTAATTTTCTTCCTATTGAAAAGGATCTTATTGAGAATATTTCGGCTTTGGAGATAGAAATGTTCACATTGTCCTTGGCGATTTGTTGATTTTTGCTTTAAATAAAAATGGAGTGTCATCTGCAAATAGTAATTAATTATCTCATGAATATCCACAACTAGGTTCGGCTAATAATTCTTAGCTAATAACTCATTAGCATAAACTAAAACGAAAACCCGACGATACTCCCAAGCAGATCACAAATCCTGACGATGTTATGTCGACTTTAATATCGACTCTCCGAATACCATCTAAAATATCTTTGGCTCTATTCTTTTTAAGCTGCTGTCAAGTACAGAATTTTTATTTGTCTTGGATGCGTATAGTTGCCGTGGTCTACACACCGTTAAATTTTTCGTTCATACGCGCGCATACTGACACTGAAATAAAAGTTAATTGAAAAAAAAGTCATGTTTGCGTATTCTTCTGTTAATCAACAACTGCTAGGAATGTCTGACGTTTATTTCGCCATGCACGGTCTATGTACTTTTCAGTATGAATGAACTGATTTTACTGAAAGTCTTCGTGTTAAATAGGTCACGATCACTATTTTATTTCTTGATATCTAGATATTACGTAAAAGGTATTTAGCAGTCGCTCAACGAAACTTTACGTTTTGACTGTACAAATACTGTCATTTGTGAATGCGAGACTAAAAAATGATCGTTAGAAATTCATAGAATAAAGTTCATTCTACTGATTTTTCTATGCTAACGAAATCGTTGACAAATTTGAAACAAAAACAAGCTAATTTTAACATACACATAGCGAAGCGGGCGAAAAACTGCCTAATAATGTGTATACAAAATTACACAACGACTGATATGGTCTTTTTTTATAGAAATGTATTGTGATTTTATTAAACTTAACTTTATTCTAATAATACAAACAACAAAATGATAGCGATTAATGTTTCTTAGAAATAAATTCAACTTGGATAAATCATGCTGAAACTAAAATTTTAATTCCAATAATCCAACTGACTTCGACGTAAAAAAAATATCTGATATCCGTCTAATAATTTAGCACACGACCGAATTCAAATAAATTAATCTTTTTTGAAATTATTGAACTCAGATAAGTATCAAAATTGTCGTCTACCGGTATAGTGTCCAATTTTAATGTTCATGCGACTTCAATTACTTAATAAAATTTGTTCAGATCGCTCGGCAAGCCTCACAGATAAATCTTTTAAGAGTACCGTTCCCGGAACGACTTAAAGAAAATACTTGGAGAAGAATGGAAAGTTGCTCTCTGAACGAGAACTTGTAAGCTCCTTTGAGGCAAAACGTTCGGTTACACTCGATGAGCTTTACTGGGAATCTGTTTTCAATTTCTTCATACACAAAGTACGTATTACAAAATATAACTGTTAACCTAAATTTTATTTATATGTTAAAATCTATTTTAATAGTTAAACATCAATCGATGATAATCGACGATAAAGCGATATTGAAGTTTGATGTAGTTTTATTTAGCACCAGAGGCCCTTTGCCAATAATAATGATCGATATTTGATTTTCAATCTTGTTGAAAATATTTTTTTTTTGTATATACGTGAATATAAATAGTCGTAATATATAAAATAATATGATTTCAAAAATAGATAAACGTCCTCAGAACTACAAAACTACTCCGAAAACTTAACGAAATTAACTAACGAATGAATTATTTAATGAATAAAATTTACGAAACCAAAGCTTTTTTGTCGATCCCCTACTTCCTTCTGCTATCAATAATAACCAACGCATGGGTATAAAGAAATAATAAATTTCTACCATGTTCATGAAGGTAAACTCCGGCCAAAGCCAGCTTTAAAATCAGATCAAACACAATATAAATTAAATTGATCGCTGAACTAATTCAAACAGATTTAAAGGTGCCGCATTCCAATATTAATTCACTGGTTTTAAGATGATAAGCGCACCGGGACGAAGCGAGTTATTATTTTCTATAAGGATATAAATAATTTTAAATCAAGGATGAGACTAAGACTTACGTAATTTTTCATATTTTAACTTTTGAACCTAAAATAAAAAAATCATTTCGTATCAAGAGTTTTTGTCAGAAAGCGTACAAACTTGGAAGACAGTATAGTTTAACCGACATTTCTTCCAAATATCGTTCACCGACGTTTAACTATTCATGCCATAGAGAACGGTACAATAATTATATTGTTGCTGTACTACGATTTTATCCAGCCTCACTCACGATTCGGGCGCTATGACCCGGATAAAGACCCATGAATATAAGAATATTCATAAAGTGCTCGCTTCACCAAAAAGGGCCTGTCGCCTCCCGCCCGCCCCCGTCCGCCCTCTCCGAGATCGATGGCCCATCGGCGCGGACGTTTTAAAAAACAATAAACATTCTTTTTGTAGCAAAACGGGCGCCGGCTCCGTACGGATATTGGATTTCCTATACGAGAGACGGACAAAGTTTCCCCTTTTCATTCTGTAAATTGAATCTAGTCGCGCCCCGTACACCTACCGGACTGAGGTATTGTCGCTGCGACAGGGAAAACTTTCATGCCTGGGTACAAGACGATACTCCGGACAATGGGCGTTGCACAAAGAAAATCCTACACACTTACATGTTCCTTTTAGGAAACATAGATTATTTTAAGGAGTTCATATCAATATTTTTTCATTTAAATGTTTCTCTTCATTTATTTTAGATTTACGTTAGCGATAAGGTCATATACGGCATGAGAAAAATTAAAAAAATTGTCATTCAAAAACATTGCTTATGCTATGTCAGATTATAATATTCAACTCTCTATATGTTGTTTGATAATTATTATCATTTACATTAGACCTTATAAATCTTGAATAATTTCATGATGACCCGCATTCACATATGAACATTAATCACAACTTTGTCAAGGCTGATTCACGTAACTTACTCAAAGTTGGAAAGGTAATAAAATTGTTCATTTGGCATTTCCGGGTTCCGTAACCGTCATATTCGTCCGTCCGCATGTCACAGGCGTTTCGTTCAAAAACTGTAAGTTACATATTGATTAAATTTGCAGTATACGTATCTTGTATGAGTCGCTACTTAGTTTGGTAGTTAAATAATAAAAATAAATATTTCTGGTGGGGGGGGGCACTCCATACATATAACAGAGGCTGTAAAATATTTTTTTCCAAAACCAACAACGTTTGACATATATTTCGACAGTTCTTTTAAAAACATTCAAATATTTTTAAGCAATTTTTTTTAATTGAGCGAAAATAATCGCTCCGAAATTAGCATAAACTGTTTCCCAATACTTTATTTTAAGCCGTATGTGCAAAAAAAATACAAAGTCAACGCGTAATAAATACCTTCAATGAAAATTATTTTCGAGATGATTGAACATACCGCTTTTGAGTTATAGCTGAAAACTGCGCTTCTCAACAAAAGAACATAAGTGCCATAAAGAGACGCCCTTTGCTGGTACATTTTCCTTATTATATTATTACATTTTGAGACTGTAGTAAATGTTTTAATTGCGGTTTAACGCACTTAAAATTTAATACATAATTATGTATTTATGTAAATACATCAAAATAGTAATACATTACGTAATTTAATATAAGACCTAAAGTCATTTAATAGTAAAAAATATACTTCATACAAACTTTGTATAAAACGCTATCATATAATTATTTATTAAACTTATTATTTACCCTTCAAACCGAAAAAGAATGTTAGTATACACCAAACTCTACATCTTTAGTGCATTTCTTTATAGTAATACGCCTACGGAACCCTACACGAAGCATGGTCCGATATGCTCTTGGCTGGATATTTTTTTCAATTTCACTTAAAAATCAAATAAAGCTTATGTAATGTGTCGTGAAGGTAAAAGAATATTCAGACCTATTTGAAGCAAAATGTCATTTCAACATCAAAATGTTTTTGACTGTCTACTATGAAAAAGAAATAATTTTCAAGATTGAGGAATAGCAATTGATTTGCGAAAATCAAGTTTTCAATAGATCTTGACATTTTAGGGTCCTAAGAATGTGTTTTGCTCACTTCTCGAGTGATATCTATATGTCTGTTTGTATATGTCTGTATGTATTTTGTCTGTATGTATGTGTCTGTATGTATATATTTAATAAGTTTTGTACCTTTAATAACTTTTAAATGACTTAAACTACAGAAACGCAGTTAGAAACATTTAAAAAAGTTTCACTTAGTAGATTGGTAGATTTTAAGAAACCTCAAAAATTAAATTTTCAGAAAAATATTTTTTGAGTTAATTTTCAGACTACTCTACCGATTGGTACCAAAACCCAATCAGCTCTTTTCTCTAAACAGATGTATCGATTGTCGTAAATTGCATAAAAATTGGTTCATCTGCTCAAGAGATATCGTTAGATAAAAGTTATTCAGTGTTTTTCACGATATTTTTAAAGTACTCTACCGATAAATTTAAAAATCTAATCAGCTATTTTATGTAGAAAGCAACGTTCATCGTTGCAAGCTGTATCCAAATGGGTTTGATCGTTTGAGAGACATCGTTAACAATAAATTCGCAAATAAGTATTTATTCAAAACGACCTTTAAAATTCTTGGTTTTTTTGGGGTTTTATGAAATACATTGTTCCCAGGGATAACGATGAGTAAACCAAGAAATAATATCAACCTAAAGAGATGTTCTAAGGATTTTTAGGGAATTATACACTGAATAAATATTCAATGCAAATATTACAAACAACAACAGTTCTCGAGAACCGACACAATTTCTAACAAAACATTTTTCTAGAAAGAAACAACATGCAAAAGCTGTATTCTCAAAATCAGTAAATGAAAATTTCGTGGACTTTCGTTTATTTATTAATATTCCTGAAAACACTAGCAAATGCTGCTAACTTCACTCGTGACTCAATATTACCTCCCAGTATGTTCGTCATAAATAGATAAAACATTATTGAATTTGATTTTTAACATCATATAACTTGACTTTTTGACGTAATATTTTAAAAAGGTATTTTTCCTTCAGCGGCGTTCTGCTTCAGGACTTCGAACCGATCGTTCAGTCTTTAACTTTTTGGCTTAAAACTAGGATTTAAACAAAAAGAGTTTGAATACTTCCCAGTTAATAAGTATTATAAACTATGGAGATTTTACAAACATAGATGGATGATTTAAGACAGGTGTAGGCTTTTACCCGATTGGAGTACCTACAAAAAAATAATAGCATGTTTTTATAAAAAAATATATTAAATATTATTTATTTGATTACAGTTATAAATTAATTAAGTGATTCATAGTACAAAAATGTATACAGGACAAACAGCTAATAATTTAATATATAAATAAAATAAATACTGAATTCCAACTATTGTAATCAACTATACTTTGAATACTAATTTATAAGTAGAACTTAGTTGTTGGGTACTAAACTTTATGAATTTTAGTCATATTGTTATTGTGTGGAATAAATAAAGCTTTATGATATTTATTATGATTCAAGACACCGATTGCTTCCGATGCTGCTCTAAAAATATTTAGCGCAATCGCGTCGAAGGAGGCTTTAACCCATTAAAAATATTTTTAACACTTACGTATGTGGCATCATAATTTCTGCTTGTTGCACATTTACCACTCTTGAACGTGTACAATTTTCGTGAATATCGTTTTTAAAAAAGATGGACGATTGTGTGATGTACTAATTATATATTGTATGTATAATATACATTAAATAATCATTATATATATATTGTGAATTACCTACAAATCAATGTTTGGTATTGGTCAACTTTCTTTGTTTAAAGAACTACGTTGAATGCTGCAAAGCAGATCGAAATCGAATAACGCGTTTGATAGATATCGTACTTTAAAATTTAAAGAAAATAACATTTTTTAATAATTAGATTCTTTTATTATATATTGTATAAACTTTAATTTCATTTATCATGTACATTATACTTTATTAATTTAATAAACTAGATTTAATAAATTATAATCCAAAGAGCTGCAAACATACCAAGTTTATATTTTTAAGCTCGGAGTTCAGTTACAGTTTCTCGGATAAATCCACTTTATGATAAGCTAAACTCATTCTATCAGTCAATAAATGGGGTATCGAATAGAGCGGGCGACTAATTCTTTCGAATGACTCTCTTCAGCTTTTCAAAGATAGATTAAGGTGCCGGCGCACACGGAACACTGTCCTCATTTCTGAGCTAATGTACTTCAATATCGATTAGATTCAACCGCATACAGGGCAGAGCCGCTCAAATCGTCGGCGGTCCAATGATCTCGGGTAGATTTGACTTGCGACAGCGGTGTATACCTTTGCTAGAATATTGTGCCCTCGAAAAAGATTTTGCAGCGCTTTACATATTTTTTTACATATGTTAGAGGACTGTTCCATTTAATGTAGGGCAATAAGTTCCACACCATCGTATCACTTGTCCCTTCAAAGTTGACGATTGACCATCGATTATAGCACGTTCTTCTGTTCGGCCTTCCGTCGTGCCCAACAAAATAATGGAACGAATTTTCATCAACGGGGTTTTTCAATAAATATGACGGTGACATGTTCAAGAAGAATTTAAAAGAACAGTAACGCATAGCCAACTTACAGCCTTAGGCAGCGGTGATTATTTATTCTGGAATAACCCTACAGTCATTCTCTTTGTCTGCAATAAAAAAGATATGATGATGGCAATGGAACCAAACCATGGATATGTAAACGTTAGGAACAAGAATAATTAAAAAACGTTTAGTAACTTTCTAAAAGTAGCTTTAATTCCATACGATTAAAAAATACTCTAGAATATCTGCAATTTCGTGTCATGCGAGCTCGTTGGCTTTGAAGTGAATTATGCAGATGAGTAGCAATTACGACTAGTCAGAATTACGGCGCGTCTTATCTCGTGGAATTCCTTACATTTTATGCTGGAAAATTACGAACGGTATGTTTACTACATATTAGAGAATTCATATTACAAATTTTACTGGGTACTTGACAACACGTTATCACACCTTACATTAGACATGCTAACATAGACTATTATGTTAGGTAAGAACCCGCTTGCAATTTTCTCTTTCTATTTGGGATTTTTTTCTACTATATTTGGTTGACATTTGAATAGGTGTAAATAGTTATATTATACAGAAAATCGCTAGTAATTATATCGTTGATATCAACCTAAATTTGTACTCCTACAAGGAAAATAACAATTCGTGAACATTATTTTTCGAAACTAATATTCCTGTTTCCGATTTCAAGCGTTGTGTCGACCTCGACATACATAGACTCGTTAAATACGGTTAGGTTTTGCTTTACCAATAACACGTTCTTTGTGTTCACTCTTATATAAAGTAACAATATAACCTACCGATCCTAGGGATTTAATTTTCGTACCTTTTGTGACGCGGACAATCACTAAAAAGGTCTTTTTTTAAATTCCCAAGGCACATACAGAACTCTGATATCACCAACAGGACGACGGAAAGGTAAATGACAAATGTCGAGGTCGACTGGATAATTACTTATTTTCTTTCCCTATTTGATTTCTGCTCGTTATATTGTTACGTTGTCGTTTTACTGTTGTGTAAAGAATGTTATAAAAAATATTTTATAGCATATTGGTATTGAATTATCGTTAATCAAAATCCGTTCTTTTTGTTATATCTAAATTTTTCATTGATCTTCATCTAGTATCTATTTCACATAATATACAATTTATCTACAAGTTTAGACGAGATCTTGGTTTATTATTATATATTCTTGAAAAAAGTTTCACTGACTACTCTCATTATAGAAATTCACTATTGTTCTTTGAAACTTGTTTAAATATTTTTTCATAACATAAATTTCATTTTTTTAATTCAATTTCAAAAATAAAAGCGATTTATTTAATAATCAGTGTATGGTGTAATGATTAAATTTGTCTATATATTATAATGCCGCTTTTAAATTAATGATTGCAAAGAAGCTAGTAATTTTTTTCTAAACATAAAATCATAACATTGAAGTATGGTAAAATAAAAAGAATAACAAAATTGGCAACGACGCATCGTTCTATAAATGGTGTCCAGATTTATTAGCGTACGTAGTCAATTAAGTTCAGTTGCCTTCTAATGATATTTTACTCAGAAATCACATTGTTTTTTGTTGTGACCTTGGAATTCAAATACCATATGTCTTATTTTTAGTAGTTTACAAATTCACATAAAAACAAATAATTATTGTGTCTTATTAAGTCAGCACACTATAATAGTCGTCAAAAACTGATAGTGAAATAGTCTAATAATTCAATCTAGATGCTAGGACACACGTCAACAACAAGAAGGCATTCTATGTCTTCATACAGAGTTTGAAAGTTAGCAAACTTTAAAGTCAGTTGTATTTCTAAACAACGTCATTAATAATACAATGTATTAATAACAGTTGCATTAAACATTTTACAGGGACAAACCGCATTAATCGCTCAAGAATATTTTTGGTTTGAGTAATACCATTAAATAAAATTTAATATTCTCAATATTTGCGGAAGACGCACATTTTCCTGCTCAAGAATAAATTCAGTATTTTCTGGCGATATTTTCAGGAAGCCCAGCACACTCAATCAACAGACGAATCTAATAAAACACAAAAACAATCCCATCGTGATCCTTGTTATTCCCAAGGACAATACGGGAAATCTCATCAAGGCGCAGAGCGAACGCGCATTACACCCGCGGACCGCCCCCCGGCCCCCGCAGCCGTCTACGGACGTTTTCTTTTACGGTCTGATGTTACACAGGAGAGAAAAAGATATTGCTTCTTCATTGAATATTTGGCACATCACTTTGGATCAGGAACGATTTTAATGGAACTAATGAAAATTTGAAAATGCGAAAGTGCTCGCCTCGCTCATTTAGTTTTTAATAAACGATAAATTCTATTACTGATATATAAAATTAAACGGAGAACGATAAAATATAGTATTATTCTCGATAAATCATGAGAAAAAGAAAGTAAAACAAACCAGTAAACAAGTTAGCATCTGTAGCAAATTGAGATTGTGGTGTTATATCCTGCAATGGGGGGCCATGTTTATAGAATTTCTTGTAGAAGTTTAATAATGTAAGTACCTGCACTCAGCTCAACCATTCATTCATTCATTCAACCATTCATTCATTATCACTTGTACTGATCATTTTTAACAGAAATCACCGGGAGCTTAAAGACATTCTAATAAAGAACCTATCTTATTAGACATTACTAATACATTCCTACTTTTTTCTTTTTTGTTGAAGTAATATCGTGATACTTTTGCAACAGCTATTGAGATGGTAGGGTGGTAAAGAGTGTTGCCTTAAATTCTACCACGGGCGAATAGCCCAATGGGTTTTAACTTGATTGTAATTAAAGCTTTTACTCCGTACCTTGGAGAGAATGTTAAGCTTTCGGTCTAAAAAGCAGTCACCTAAGCGGTGACGAGAGCTTTAGGGCAAGGCCCGAGTCTGAAATAAAATATTTCTGTGAGGGTTCGTAACCTCAGTAGTGGAGAGTTACCAATTTAACAATGACCACAAGCCTGGCTAATTGATTTACTAGTTCATTTGTGTGCACATAAAAGCATAAAAGCTATAAATTTCAAATATAAATTATTGGTTTGTTTAAATTGAATGCCTACATTGTATTACTGATTTTGACTAAACTTATGGTTAGTCTATATCGAAATAGACGTAGTTTTATATTAAAGAACCCAAAATAATATTTTTTTTTTATTCAAAGAGGGATTGTAAACGGAAGAATATGCGTAATAACTCATAAATACGTGTTTAAACGTAAATTCATAGATTATAAATATGCAAAACTTAATACCTGATTTGTACTTTATATATTATGTATTTCTAAATTGTACACAAATGTGAGCAACAAAATGTTAAAAGCACTTAAGCAAGTAAGGACTTTCTAAAGGGCTTTTAACTGTAATATTTTTTTAATTCCCTTTGTGCATGAACGAAACATAATGGCGTACATTTTAAAATATCTTCCCGGCCGTCTCCGTGGCTACTCCGCCGTTTCAAATTCATTTTCTCTCTGTCCCCTTTGACACTACAACTCGTTGCAGACTGACTAGAGCGCACAGCACGACGATGCTCAGCCTAAAATTGCCTTCAGATGCAGTCGAATATATCAGTAAGAATCGCTTTGAAATATATCTAACGATTATTGGAAGTGCGATGATAGGAATAAATGGATTTTGTTTTTTATACTATTAAGTGGCGATTGTAATGGATACGTCATAAAGGGTCATCAATTAATCACGTAAAGCGTTTGGGGAGCGGGGGAGATGTCGATAAATATTTCATATTTTTTTCTGCACAGTTTAAAATTATGAGAAATTATCCACTTAAATATGACTAAATTTACACAATAATATTTATCGTGATTAGGCGAATGCCGCAAAGTAGCGCACTAACCCCACAATTGTTTAGTAGCCACCGGCCAGCCAGGCTTACGCGCGACTCGAAGAACGCAACGGCGTACGAGCCGGCTGACAGCGACGCTCAAATAGGACTCGACCTACTGCTTACACCCGTACAGTACAACGCACCAAACTTTGCCGCTCTGAATTGGCTGCGAATTATATACTGCGCATGTGTTATGCCTCCCGAGCCTTACTTGTCATGGCGGCAGAGTTTCGTACGTTTCGTGAGTCGACGGCTCAGTCCACGCGGTCTACAAGACGAAGAAGTACTGCCAAGAAGAAGTGTCAAAGTTATGGAAGGCAGCGAAGCAGAGGTTCCTGGAAAAGGGAGAATTGGTGTCGTACGTTCAGCATGAGATCAAACAACACGACATCTCATTACCTTTAGTCACTACCCCCTGGTAGGGGGTAGAAATATCACCAAAAACGCCTCACGTAATTAATAGACGCCACCTAACCTCGTGGCAATCGGATACTGCCGTTCATCAACGTATTGAATTGTAAACTTCTAAATCAACATAAACTCAAGTCTCTCGTTAATTATTTAATTGATATAGCACTAGTAAAATTGAGAAAACTTGTAAAACGCTAGTACAGATAATACCTCATTGGGAAGATCAAGAACAAGATTATTATACACTTAAAAATGTGTAAGTATATTTTTTGAAATATTCATTTTGATAATTAAACACAAAAGCTGATTTATTTTTATTTGATTATTTCCATGCTTTAAATGTTTTTTTATTTTGTAAACACAGAAAATACAACAACAGCAGAAGAAATAGTATCGGCGGCATTTTTCTGGCAACTATTGCATTATTAAATTCTTTATATTTAATAAGCCCTTAAACTAGTATTTTTTTCTATTAAAACAGTTAAGCTAATATTTATCTAACGCCGGATCCTAGACTGCACAATATAAAATAGAGGTACCTCCGCGCCTGAGCCTCCACTTAATTACCCTTCGCTGACAACAAGCGATAACGTGGGCGCACGATAAAACTCAGTCACGAGGCCGTCGAGCCCAGCCCCGCTGAATCCGCCCGCCCAGAAAGCTCACATCGTAAATTCCAAGCAATCACCTCCGCTCACGGTGCTCTGTGCGAGGGCAGTGAAATTGAACAACTAAAACGAATGATATGCTCACTTGTAAGCAAGAAAATGCTTACTGTACAAATGTTAGAGCAGCGACATTAAAAACCAATTATTTTCTTAAAACCATTATTTTCTATAGCCAAGTTGACCACAGTGTGGCTATGCCATAATTAATATATTTTTTAAATTGAACATATTTCAATTAAAGCAGATACTGCATTTATTTTCAACAATCGGTTGAATTCATAGACATGTAGATTATGTCATAAATTATTTTATTTTACAATTGACGTAGCAGCTAAGGAATTTCTATTTTCTATATTTATTGATGAATATTTGTAACTACAATGACAAAAAATTATTAAACATGTGCTACTTGTCCGATATTTTTTTATACAGCGATTTAAAATTTAAATAAAAAATACGTGTTAAATAAATTAATATCAGTTAGAAACTCTAGTCGTTATCTATTCCGAGTTTTCTGAAATTCAGATTTCCAGTAAACGCCCAACGTCAATCCGTCATATACTAGCTTTGGACAAATATTGAACACGGGCTCATATTCTGCAAGTATGCTGCTTCTGTAATTTAAAAGTAAGTACATTTAGATATTTATAGAGATTACGCTGACAAATAAATTCTTTGAAAGAGAAATAACTAGTTTTTCTTGCCTTTTAGCGGGAAATTCTCTCTATGGCCTTTTCGATCTTGTCATCGGGAATTTAATAATTTGCGTGATTTTGGATTCTCCTAATCTCGAATTCTCGCCCGGACACAAATGGTGCTTTGTGCCGCGAGACTATCTCTGATCAAATCTTCCATTCCTAAGGTCGTTCACGAGTTCGTAATTTGTTTGAAGCGTCCGTCTGGACTTCAATGCCGATTTTGTGAAATTGTCTTGTGAAATTGGAATATTTCATTTGCTACGTACGTTAACTAAGTGTCGAGAAAACGACTAAGCAAAATGTTTTAAAAATAAGAATCGTGTGTTGGTTTTCTTTGCAATACAGTTTCGATCTTCTGTGGATTTCCAGAGTAATAATTGAACAACACCGTCTCTTCAAGTATGTGTAAAAAAGAGAGAAAATGAGTGGCAAAATAAGAGAATTAATCTGAAAATCTGCCAATAGATCAAGCAACACCGTAAGTACAAAAAAAAATTTGTGTTCATACAAAAAACTTAGCACATCGTTAAGAAAGCATAGAGACATTTTAAGCTATAAACTAGCCTCTCGAAGTAATGAGTCGTTTCGTTCGTTGCCACTCATTGCTGAATACTTATCCAATCGAACTCTGCTCGGCGTCTTTCAAGTTTTCCGAGGAAATACTATAACTTCTCACGGGGAAAGTTACTCAAATACATTTTTAACCATAAATATTTAGAAGCGGATCCAACCTTCAAGTCAGAGAGGGTCACACATACGAGGTTCAGTCAAGACTGACTCTAATTTCCTTACAACATTAAGACAAAAACCCAGCCTGGGGGGTCATGACCCCCATGACCCACCTCTTGGACCCGCCACTACGTACTCTACATGTGGTGGAGCCACGCCGTGGCCGATTTGGCTGCAACACAAAAATTGGTCGGCTCAACCGGTGAGATACCACACTCTCACAGAATATATACATGAAGTGAACTTTCACTGTTGTAGTTCGTCCAGTGAGCGAGAGTTGCGATGGCTCACTCTATCCTCTATCAGTATCCTATTCCGTTCTAAAATTTTAACAACCCTCTGGTTTCCACTTTGGAATTACAAATGTCTCTGGGCAGTGGTGATCACCTATTCGTTAGTGACTCGCATGCTCGTTTGCCTCTTAAAAGTGCTACAAAAAATACAATGTATGTTAAGCATTATTTTGTTTCTCCTATGTTTTTTTTGTATGATCATTGTTTCATTTCATTTTGTGTGATCATCATAAATCATTGTTTTATTCTTCAGGTAATTCCGTATTATACGTGCTTTATTTAAAAAGTAGTTTAAATATCATGTGATTTCCAATCCCATCAACATGTTTTCTCGACTACGGCGAAGCCAAAAAAACTATAAAGATAATATTTTGATGTGAGTGTTACCCAAAAAGGTAAGTGTTATACCTACGGCATAGATGTAAAAAAATAAGGGGACAGGATTTACTAATCAATGGTAGAAGTATTTGTGTGTAATTACATTTTACAACATTTACAAGTTGACCTTGAACATTAACGACATACTTGTTAAGTGTGAATGTATGTTTTGGCCCGTACGTTCAGAATTTCGATTTACTTTGACGGGCATTAAATATTAATTGCATATATATAATAATATCAGGAAAAGAGCACTGACCAATATCAAAGTGAACAGCGGTAACGGAGCGTGATGGGTGACCATCAACGCCGCCGCAGCCAGCACCAGCGTCACCAGCAGCGACCCGGTCAGCGCCAGCGCCTCGCACTCGGCCGCGGCCGGCAACAGCGCCGCCGCCAGCACCGCGCCCACCGCCGCGCACACCACGCCCAGCGTCGCCACCGTGCGGGTCTGCGACGACAGCTCCTGTGCCCGAACTCATGTTGATGACCATCAAATATAACATTAAATGGTACGTAATCTGATACTTCATGACATTTTAATAACATCATGTCATAACTACAGTATATAATACATATATGTATTAAAAATACCGGACAAGTGCAAATAAAAATCGCAATTTAAGCGTTCCATATAAACTTAATTACGTTTTTTCAACGTTTTTGCGAAATCTTTCAACGTAATTCGAAATCTCAATAAATATTCTTAATAGATATATTATGAAGACTATTGAACAAAATTATATCTACATGCATTATAGTATTTTCAAAATATACATCCTACAATATATTATTGTACTTAATTACACCCACGCATTTCAAGTTTATTTAAGCGGATTTCTTTTATTTAAAAAATAGATTATTAATTTTAGTAAAGAGTTATTCAGCTACTTTATCATTTTGTGTTCATGACCTAACACTTTATCAAATTTTGAAAGCTTTCGTACAAAAAACCGATTGTGACAAATGGATAATTAAATGATTTTATAACGGTTTCGTTTTTTTTTCTTTGAGGCACAGAACCCCAGAAATCTTGACCTTACTATACAGTCATTGGGGCAACCCTGTTCAAAATGCTACATCAGGCGCCTTATCTTTCAAAGGGTGTAGACAAAAAAGTGCTATGGTCATAACAACCCCTTTCCTTTCTCTATATCTGCGTCTTGTATCACATAACTTACGCGAACACTCATGATACCTTTACAAAGTAATATAATACTTGTTCAGAATACAAAAAAATCTGTCTGATAATAAGATATGAATTAAAATATTCGTGTACAATAAAAGTCCAAATCTACGAGTTTGTGTAAAAACGAAAATTATATTTAATTAAATGTAATAAATATTTGACGTCTTCTATTTTAAATCACAATATTACATTAATTTTCTATTATATGGTAATAACCTATCGTAAATTGATGACTTAATTATCCCTTAAATGATTTTTTCTTCGATATCAATTTTGTATTACTGTATTTGTTTAGAGATATTATTTTCAGTAAGGTAGGAATTTATTGGATATCCCTTCATTTCAATAAGAATTGTGATAATCATTTTCTTAATATGGACACATGTTTCCCAATACTTATTTTAAATAATAAAAATTTAATTGGAGCGTCAAGAAAGTACATCACCGTACCCACAAACATATCACTACGTTTTAACGGTTTCATAATAATTAACTTGAATTAAATTTTACTTTTACCCATTCCATTCATCTATTTGGACTTTAAAAAACATGTTGTTAATTTTCAATTACTTCAAAGCATTATTTTCTAGCAGGTGTTCGTAAGTGCACGCACATAACAGAATGTACACCGTTTTGAAATGTGTGCAACGAATACGTATCACTTATTATGGGACGACCCATAGGTTACTCTTATTTGCTTGATTGTTCCTACATGCTTTAGAAAATTGTAATTTTTTTATGCACTTTAACTGCAGAAATCGAAGAATCGTATATGTTATAATGATATGATGAAGCATTTTGACATATAGAAAAATATATTTGACATATAAAAACATTACGCTCACCGGCTGTGAATATATTATACAAGCTCAGGCAATATTATATTTTCAGTTTGATTGCATATAAAAAGCGCACCTGCCAAGCGTGCAGTCTGCGAATGGATAATAAATCATCAACTATAGACTAAGAGCAAACCGCAAAATTTTAAACCAGATAAAATACCAAGACAAAATATCCCTAAGATATGTATATATTACTACAATACAAAAAATATTTTGCGTCTGGAAAGCTGTCAAATATTTTTCCACCACCCACTTCAAAACAGTCGTTTGCGTGGAATTGAATGCTAACAGCTTAAATCACTGCCAAAAATTTGTGCGTGTAATGTCATATTAAAAGGAAAAACATTCCAAGCACAAGTTGAACTCACGCACCGAGGGTTCCGCACCACCACGTAATATATTTATCTCTAGGCCTATTACTGGAAAATAGTTAGGAGTTGGCGATCCTTAACGCGTGCTCTACTCACATTTTGGTAATTTTTATTATTTATTTCATAGCATAAAATTCAATATTAATTAATACTATAATCATACTAAATAATTTCTTGTAGATATTACCGTTTCTACTGTTCGCTGGTGCACGTTAAGTATTTGAGAAATATTTTGCCTTATCGTGTTAATGGCTCAAATTTTAACGTTCAGCACTCGCTCTATTAGTTTTCAGAAATAAAATATGGAAGCAGTAAAAGCTTCGAACCGCGTAATAAAAATGAGGTTGGTGTAGTTACTGTCGACCTTCAACTGCGTTGTGGACCGAAGATATCTAGTAAAAAATTAATGGTAACATGATTTCACTGATTACGATGTGAAAATATATGATAACAGAAAAGCCGAAGAGTCCTCTCTTGAACATTGCTGTTATTAATGACATCTAATAATTCATAATAATTAAAATCGGCATCTGAATTACCCATGGATTTGATAGCGGGGCCGAGAATGTAGCGAGAACGGGGTTGGGACGAAAAACGAAAATAGCGGCGCTATTGTACGCGACAATGGAAACAAAATTGAATCGAAAAAAAACCGGTATCGGAATCAGGATTGAAAGCGAAATCTATAGTGAGATTTTGTTAAAGTTGAATTGTCCATGGGCTCCGATGGTCACCTATGCACTGTTGATAGGTCGCATACAAGTTTAGCCCTTCATTTGTTATATGCACACGGGAACTAAACCGTAGCAAACTTAAATTGTAAAAGAAAACAACTATTGTTAAATTTATTTTACGTTCAGCGCAGCGGGCGGATAACGGTCAATTGGAATATAAAGAACTAGCGACCCGCCGCGGCTTCGAACGGGTAGCAATAATTATCTATAGCCAGATGGCTCGTAGTATACGGATTGGAGCGGTCACATGACGAAGTTTTAACAGATATCTCTATAAGTACAATGCCTTGCTACCCCAAAAAATATATTAATTTTTAGGGAAAATATATAATATTGCCATTTATTGTGGTAGACCCATTGCTCTCCACCACCCTACAGCCTCCCTACTTCAGCCCCCAAACGTCTAGATTATCCCACTTCTTCCTTCACCATATATCCCGTTTCTACTCAAGAAGACGGCAAACGCATTGGTCAATACTCCGAAACCGCAAGTGTCCATGGGCAACATTGACCACTTGTACTCCGGTAGTTCGCATACTGGAGTACAAGTATGCGAACTCTCTATAATGCTTCTTCTCTATAATGCTATAAAAAACAGAAACTTTTTATCTGGTTGCTTTCAAACTTCACAGAATCATCCTCTAGACTATTCTGAAAATGTACTGAAAATTTTATTTAAATCAATTCAGCCGTTTTGGAGTTCAAACGGAACATACATACACACATTGACTTTTATATCAGATAAATATAAAATATCCAAGTAAGATTTGTCTCGAGAGTAGGGAAACTTTACAGCGCGGTCTCGGGTGGACCGCGAAGAAAACTGATTGACACTTTCTGAAATTGTTCGTGATTTTACTTTATGCAAACCCATCCACATTACATTTTAGTTCATGCGCAAGACCATATCAACTTAAACAAGTTACCTTTTCAAAATTTGTAGTAGTTCATATATAGAACTCTCTTTTCGTCGTAGAAGAATGTTTCTGACATAATATGATACAAGGTTTGAAAATAATTTCTTAGATGTATCTTAAGATTTTGTATGCACATATTTAAAGAGGCAGGTGAATGAATCGCTACTAAAATCAAAAATAAATCACACGCTATCAGATCGTAAATTTTAGATAGAGCACTTAAAGTATTTTTTGGTAATTATATTAATTTCTGTCACTATAAATTCTATTAGAAGACGATAATTGCCATAACACGAAAAGTGGACACTCGAAAAAACTACAGATGTATATTCATCGACACTGAAACACAGAAACGTGCTATTAAACCACTAACACTTGTAGTAGATCGCACTTGTGAACACACTGAACGCAAAAAGAACACGAATTTATAAGCACTCTAATTAAGTTATCTGAAACATTTTAATAAAATAAGAGTAAAAAGAATAAGTTATAGAAACCAAGACGTAGACATATCATGTCCGAGATAAAAAACCACTTTCATCATAATCTGGAACATTGTAATCAATCAAAATGCGAAAATAATGTATACAACCACCCAAGTATTTAGTGATAACGAAACAGGGTATTGTTCTTATTTTCTTAAAGGCCAGTTATTTTATTATAATATTTCGTTTACGCCTGTAGTTCGCAACAATGTCTTTCCGTGTACGCATCATAAAATAATCGAAATGATAAGAAATCCGAGTCTTAAACTCCAAATTAGACGAGATGCAAAGTTTGCATAACTTCTAAATAAAAACAAAGAGTCTCACGTGGGGTCACATGTAACAATTTTCCTCGTTTCGTAAATAGCTTTAGCGCAATTTCGAAAGAAAGAAGAAAAGTCAATAACGAAACAACTTCGTAAGAACCATTTTCATATCGATCGAATAAATACGGGAATTGAGTGGAAAAAAAAAATGAAATAAAGTATCATTAATGACGAAAGAAATATTTTTCTGTTCACCGTTACGTAAAATAACCTTTGTTTAATGAAGGCAAAATCTCTATGGAGTTGACTGATAAATTCGATACAAAAAATGAACTTGCCTTATTTGTATTAATGATTAATTAGTATTCATTAACTGCTCATTTTACATAGATCAATTATTGTTTCTAGTCACTCCCACGATTCGTCACTAAAAGAAGACGTCTGTTACAGTTATAAGCACCTACGAGCGTTCACAAAACAATACCTTTGGATTTCTTTCAGTTTTTGAAATTTTACCTCACCATAGGCTAATTATCTTTTTTTAAATATATTCCTTTCTCTTTTATATCGATATTATCACAATAATGATTGAGTTGTAGTTACTACCTCAAAAATCTGAATTAGAAGTTGTCACGAGAAAGAAAACCAAACAAATAGACTAAGATTTACTTTTATACATTGCCTATGTTTTACCAAAGATGTAATTACATGCGTGATTTAACTTTCATTGATTCAGTGGGTTTCGAATAAAAGGAAATACTTTGACCACTTTTCACTTACGGTTTCAATTGTTGCATCCAAATTGATGTACACATTTTGAATATCTAAAGATTTTCAACATTATTGCATCTTACACATAAAATTTAGAACTCAAATAAAACAAACTTATTTTTACCCATTACGTAACCTGTAATTTACCAACTGCGTCTTCAAATGTTAGTTAATTGCCATATTCGATTCCATTCGCCGTATTCATTTCATCATTACCGTCTCACTTCATCATTACCATTTCAGCATCATATTAAAATGATGCCTTTATTACTTTTTTAATGAAATCAATAATCAAAAGGACAAATATAGTAAAAAGCGTGAGTTTGTTGACATCGTAAAATTAACGTCCCGCCATTTTTACCAGCGTAATGAATACCCGTTTCACGTTTGATTCTGAACAAAAAGTTAATAGAATAGTATAAATAAATTACATACACGAGAGGTAGGGCCGAGCAATTTCCAGCGAGAGAAGACCGGCGTAATCTACAGCGGCATTGGCCCTCAGGCGGCGTGGCGAGCGCCTGCTAATGAAAAGGATGGGCCGGCCGATCGCCGCTCACGCGGAAGCCGCGGCGATGTCGTGTCCTGATCTTTTTATTTCAGGCCTAGTAACTTGACAGAACCTTATATAGGCTCGAAGGGGACTTTATAGAGGCTCTCAACAAGATCCCGTTGGCGGGCCGAATGTCGCCGGCGATGCGATGACAACATCCCCACCGGCTGTATGAGCGTTTTGTCTTATGGACGTGTGGAGTGCTTGGATTGATTTACATACAGATTAGTCAATTGATGTGTGGACAGTCAGGCACATCGTCAACATGAACCGCTGAGCCACGGGTGTCATTATCGACGGCAGAGCCAGAAATTAGGACCAGATACGTCTTATGATTGAAGTAGGCCCGACCCGCACTTTAAACTGCATTTTAAATTCTATCGTACAGAAAATAGTTTTCAAATAATGGAATTAAAATATTTTCAAAAAGAATAGTTATTTTTTCATTTTTAGCTCATTTTATACCGGTATTAATAAAATTACACCTTAGAACCGATAGAAAAATTGTTGTAATAACTATAGTTGCTCAAAACTTTCATTATTTGCTCAAAACGTTCATTATTCAATCATATCGTATTAATATTCACTTACCTTTATCAATCCATGGTGCTTTCATTTGTTATAATTATTTAAAAGACGTTACATAATTTTACACGTGTTGTCTAGGAAGCACCGCAATCATTTAATTGGACGTGTTTGTGATTCACCCGCAAATGAGAAAGCAATATGGAATACCTGCACTTGTCTATGAGTGGTTTTTAGAAACCCGAGGGTGTATCCCACTCTAGGTTCAAACTGAAACACTTGAGTTAATTGAAGGATTTATTGAACAATATTATTTTTCTATAAATCTTTTTATTGGTTTAGAGTATTCTATAAAAAAATAGCTAAAAAATGGGACTCGTGCAGACAGCGAGCTCGTAAATATATAGATATTGATGATATATTTGTGATAGGTAGATGTCCTATATTAAGTTGATATTTAAGGTATATCTTTAATATTATGTTTTTAAGGTTAAATGAAAAAATATTTCCTCAAGGACAAGAATATATATGACTAGAAATAAAATGTTAATTATGTGACAATTTTCTTGTAGCAATGGTGTAGGTTCAACTATCACATTTATAGCAAAAAACATAGAACCCAAAAACTCTTTATCCCAAATCGAGAATTCGAGTCATCTTCCTAAACTAACCCGCTCCTCGTCAGCTGAAGGGTTAAGCGTACACTGTTGAAATGTTAATTCCATCAGTATTAGTGTTTGCCGGGCGTCTTGTGGCAGTCCTCATCGTGGAGGGCTATTGTAGTGCGCGCTGTGTCATCGGCCAGAGGCTGAAACACGTCAGCACTTTCGAACCACGAACCATAAGTACTGAGCTATTTAAGGTATTAAGATAATGAATTATAGGAACGTACACCGCTAATAGCTAGTGTTATACGAAACTAGTACACGTCGGGTGCGACAAGCGTTATTGACGATAGTATTGCAAAAATCGCTAGGAAGCTTTTGAATGAAAAATTGACGAACAAAAATCTCGCTTTTCAACTTTCCCAGTCCATTTCATTTGATTTTAAACCTTGGTAACAACAAACTTCTACATAATCAACCGGTACAATATTATGTCAGTTGTTTGAAATCAGTAATTCGGTAATTTTGTAAAATTTTAATATTCGTAGCTGGATTCGGTGTTAAATAATAGGTTCGAAAATAATTGTTTCTCTAGGTAGATACGTTGCTGCAAAGGGCTCATGTACCTACCAAGGAGCTCAGGTAACTTGGACACTTTTGAATATTTAAGAGGTAAATTTAATTAGAAACTTTTATTTTTCAATTTCTTAAGAAAAAGTCTTATCTGTAAGAGGATTTTAAGTTTCATTTGTGACCCAAATTTTAATTCTATTACAATTATCACAAATATAAAAAGGCTTTCATTAAACTCAAGCCTTTCGTGGTTTTCGATATACCAGCATTAGACTATACGATGGAAAAAAATGAACTTTGCCACACAGGTACGGTTTGGAAATCCAAACAGAGATTTGCAGTCCAACTAGAACTACAAAAGAGAAATAATTCAAGTTCAAACTTGGTGATCTTTACAATTTGAAGACGTTTATAAGTAAATCGCTTAAGTACAATAATAACTTTTTATATTTTCGTGCCTTTGTAATCGAAGGGCTTGAAATATGGCGAATTATTTTTTTTATCTAAAAAGTTCGTTCTTATACGATCGTGTAGTTGTCCCGGAGGTAGAATGACATCTTCCACACCATATGGGGTTTTCCATTATAGAAAATAAAGGCACTTTTTCTCCGCGAGCTATATATCACTTTTGTGTAAAATGTTCTATTTCAAAATCACTTATAAACATGTATTTTGTGATCTATTTGAGGTCAAAAGAAACACGCCGATAAATATATAATATATGCGTTTATAAATGAGTATAGTATATAGCACCCAAAAATGAGTATAATAACGAAACCATAGTCTGTCTAAAGAAATTAAAAAGAATTCAAAAAAAGTCATAATTACTGAAATTTTAAAATCTCATTTATTTCATGGTTTTAGTGCGCAATAATAAATTAATACATACTTGACGCTAATGATATCAACAACAATAATCTAATATATGAAAATCAGTATCTGTTTGTTTGTATTTTACTGTGCTACCATACCGTTGATTCCACTGCGATAAAGTTTGTTAATTTATTACTTGTACTTTCGCGAAGGATATAGGTATTAGAAAGCTGGCATTGTACCCGATTTCATCTGCGCCTTTGTACTATTGAACCGAAATATTGAAATACTGGACCGAAAACTCTTTCACTAATAATGATAATGATAAAATAATTTCACCTACTTAAAATAGACTATTAACATTAAGGTGACACAAGTTTTTGAACTGGCCACTTAGAAATTGTAAAATAGAAAAAACATATTCCAATTAAAAAAAATGGAACCCTATGCCAACCTCACTATGTATATTGCATTCATCTGCCATTTGTATTTACAAATTAGCGGCAAAAAAATTGTTTGTCTAACGTTAACATGAATTTAACGCCAGATAATTTTCATGCAATGTTTTTAGTGCCATTTAAGCCAATGAGTGTTAATTGATACCGCGAAACAATACAAAGATTTGCCGGTGATGACTCAAATGTTGTAAGTGATATAGTTACAGGTAATGAAAGCTGGGTTTCTTGTTACGATCCCAAAGTCGAAAAATAGTCTACTCAGTGGATTTTCCTTTAATCGCCTACTAAAATAAAACGAGGTAGAAGCAACGGAAAAAAGATGGTGCCCTGTTTCTTTGGAATAACAGGTTATTATGCAACATTCCTTTAGAAGATAAACAAGTCACTGCAGACTGCCAATTGTTCACACTAAGAAGGTACCCGACATACCGCCCGACAAACAGATAATTATTTGGGAACGGTATAGAGATATTGGCTCATTCACCTTAAGCCACGACCTGAAACATAACATTTTTATTTACTTCCTAAAATAAAAGAAACACTTCGAAGAAAGTGGTTTACAGACGTCGAAGAAGCAGTGGCTGCATATGACCAGGCCGTCGAAACGACCACTGAGTGCGAGTGCGCAAATGTTTCTGTCAGAGGTTCCAATAATGCAACTACGTATCGGTCTCAATGGACATCATTTTGATAAACAATAATAGTAAAAATAACTTGTTTGTTTGCTCAGTTTTTGATTTTTTAAAGACTTTCAGATTGCCTTACGTATTAGTGGTATTACAAATTCTAAAATTTTTACACTCTTAAAGAGCCACATTATGCCCGAGTAGTATAGCATAAATTTTATTTTGATACTAGCATTTACCCCGACTTCATCCAAGGCGATACCTGACCGGCAGGGGTCGAAATCGAGAACGGCACTTTGGTCGAATTTGAATATGAGATTTAAATAGGAATTAAAAGCATAACCGAAATCAGAATAAGTATTTAATGAAAAATTGAGAATGGGGCCGAGATCGGGAGCGGGTTCAGAATCGGATTTACTTAAAGCGAGACTGGGCTTGGAGTGAAAAGCGGGGCCGCGCACGGAATCAAGGGCGAGACAAACTGTCATCAAGAGCAGAACCGCGGCAGGAGAAGAATAAGAAACGAGATAGTGATCGGAATTACTGAAAGCATAATCGGAAGCTAGCAGTGCATGAAAAACTAAATTTTTTCTCTTTTACAGTCGATAAGATTTCAAATTTTATCTGTTAAACCTTAAAGAACGATAAATATATTTCTATTTATTTATTTACGCAATCTATTAGTGTAGACGAGGCAACGAAGCCGCAACCTTGGACGTCTACCTTCTTTTAGCTGGTCACACAAGTCTTAGACACTTGTATATCCAAACGAACGTTAGGCAGATCCGTTATTTAATTAGGTGCGCGACGCTCCAGGGTACCTCAAGGCGAGGACCGGCCCGAGGATAATGTAGTTACGGCGGTAGGGTACGGCCGCATCCTGGCGCACACGCTGCATAATTCATGCGATGTAGTCGTGCATGTGCACGTGAGCGAGGAGCAGGTCACTTCTGTTCTTAAAAATTGAGAAGTACTCATCGATATAGGAGTCACGAAAACTTAAAAGCTTATGTGTAAAAATACCTACTATTCTAGAGCAAAATTTCTATTCTTTCATTCTCGTTTTTAATATGATTTTCATAAAACTTCTGTTAAACACTTAGATCCATAAAACTTAGAAAACAAATTGGATACTAACATTTCAGAAGTTAACGCATTTCTTTTAAATTAATTAAAGCTTCTTATGGACATGGTCCTTTAGCGACTGCAAAAAAAAAATTGTGTGAACTTGCATATTTAACGTCAAAATATTTATTTATTTTAAACAACACAAATAACAATAGCTCTGATTTAATTAAAATCTCCTAATTTTAAAAATTTTAATTCATTAAGGTTTAACACTGAAGTCGCTTTTTTCGAATGCTGGCCACTTTTAATCTGCACATTTCTGATTTGGCTAAAAATTCGTAATTTAAATCATAAATACGGAAGTTACGTAAATGAACTATAGTTTATCGATCGTAACATCCGGCCAAAAAAATACAGTCACTTTTAAGTCGCACCTGAACAGCTTTTACTTCATAAGTCAATAAACCTTCTTAAGGTGTTTTTCTTCACCGTTAGCGAATCGTATTGAAGAAGAATATTTTGTACTTTTGCTTACAAAACCTCATGGTGCACATTTGGAATCGAACGCACAATTTTCAAATTTAAAGTTGTCGTCAGGCCGCGAACTAGTAACTATTAAATATCAACTGTTTTATAGCCCAAGAAGGGTTATAATGCCCTTTGAATGAATGTGAGTAAGCGAGAAAACAATACTATCTTCCGGTTCACACTGCGAGCTAGTTCTAGCTGTGGCAATATATTAGCCCAGCGTGACGCTTTCTAAGTTGGCTACATAATCTCCGATAGCCGGGCTATACAATTTGCACATGCTCAGTTTAAAAGGCTATTGGAAATTTTACATTGATTTTTATACTTTTGCCAGTACTTAATTAGTTGTTCTACAGAGCAAGTCCTGTCTAATGAAATGAGTAAACAAGTTTTATTATTATTGGATAGATCGGAAGAGAAGGACGATATACTATATAACAATATTACATTAGCATGTATTGAAAATATATTTATTCACGTGAAACAGACAGCGATTTCAAATTCTTCTTTCAGTTTACAGATGAAGATTTTAGATAATATTTTAGAATTACAAGGACTGTTCGACGCCTTCAAGGGCGTTCAACCCCTCCCGTACCCCCGCCTTCCTACTATGCTACAACGCTGTCCATACATACACACAGTTGGATATAAAAACTATTAAAAACCCATAATCTGCGGCGGCGACAGCAGCCCAAATTGTAGTCTACTATCTAACGTTTTCGGTCTGACGGAATCTTGCTTGAAATACAAAATAATTGATAGCTATATAATAATTACTAGCTACTAGCTATTGGACTGATGGCAGCCTAAAGCCGAGCATCCTAGGATTGAACCCCCACTGCGAGCTAATTTGTAATCTATGTACATAATGAAATTATTTTTCTACGTGCGAGCATCAGTTAAAACCACTTCATGCGTCAAACTTAAACTTTGATCATTTGACGCGAACCGCTTGTAGATGTTTAAAATTTATTTTTTTGAGTTCCGTACATTCTTAATCTTTTTTTTTATTATTATTTACTTTCACAACCCACAGCAGCCAGACGAGCGGGCGGGTGACGGCTAGTCGTTTGATAAAATCTTACCTCTTTAATTCGAAAAGGTAACACCGAAAATCTCGTGTGCTGCTATTAGTCAGCGAATTAGTTATAATGGTCGAAGGCCAAAGAGGGCGGACCATACATCGGATCATAAATATAAAAAAGTTTACAATAAATTCAATTCAAAACAGTAATATTAATCCCTTGCATATTATAAACTGAGTTATTCCGGCTTCGCCCACGTAGACGTATGTAACAATAACGTCCGCCCTGCCGATACTGATTCTTACGTTCTCTCACTCCCAACGTCGTTCACGTTCCTGATTCCGATCGTGGTCTTGTTCTGAATTTCCTTTCCGGTCTAAAAATGCATAAACATTTTGCGTTCTCTTCCATATCACAAACTAGAGTGTGCTAAATTTCGCGGTTATTATTTATCCAATAACGGCACTGCAATAGATTGAACGTACACAATGATTGTAAATTCTTACAACATATTCTAACATACCGACAATGAAGTAGATGCTGATACAGATTCACGGCGGTATTTTCCTCGTTTAATGATATATCTCAACTCATAAATATAATACTACATCCGATCTAAGTTTTCTGTTCAACTGCAACATTTATCCAATTGTATGTTTAGCAATAGATGCAGAATCTCAGCTTGCGCTGGATAATTTAACAAGCCGCTACGTGGCGTATTTGAGCACGCTTAGTAAGTATAAATACATTACTTAATTATATACTCGGTCCGATTCGTGGATTAATAATTGCGGTCTGTTGAGCGGAAAACAACGCGAACACACTACAACCTCGCCTTCATATGTTTGATATTAGTTTAGATTTGTATGAATGAAGTCGATCAAGAAGGGCTTACTTATAGCCGATCACCAGTTGCCATACAATTCGATAATCACTTAAGGAATTTTTGTTTACCTCCATGGCTATACAGAACGCTAGATCTGACTCTTAAACTGCTTTATGAAATTTCTTTAAATATTGTGCATACAGTTTTTTTTGCTGATCTCGTAAAAACACTTGACCATTCTTCATTGGGCTTTCGTGTGGAATAGAATTCAAGATGGAACTTTAAATAAACGCGAACTGATATCGAACTGAGATTGGACACAGAATTTTAATTCACACTCAAAAGTATGCACAAAACGTGAAACGACACACGAAGCTGCAAATTCCTTTTGTATTTAAACAATTTAGACTTAAATATGTTGCTGTTGTGCCAGATTTTAATCTTCGTTCTTTTAAGGCGCGCATCCCACAATCTTACATCAGATTGAGAGTCTCGGAACTTGAGCCCCGAACGCTGGTTAACGACCTTCAACGACGTCTGGGGGCAACAGTTAAAGGTGTTTTCAAGAAATGTAGCGATTGGTTTAATTGAAGTTAAAATCTTGTCCATTAACTCGCCAATAGTTACGAATCAAACGCATTAGTTCCTGAATAATGGTTAAGGAACACGATGACTTTTTAGTCGATTTATAAAGTTTTCAATTTGTAAAACTCATGCCGTAAACAAAATTTAAAATTCAAAGTAACATAAGATATACAAAACGGTTTTTAATGGAAGGAAAATTGTATTTGCTTAATTATTTATTGACACGTACAACGAAATACATACATGTATTTTCTTTCACGACTCTGCTCATTTATCAATGTCGAATCACATTGGGCTAAGGTCCAATTGTATGTGTTCTATTGTTATACACATTAACACTACAAATGACAGAATTATTTAATTTTGTTTTACGTATAAAATTGGAATATTTCGGTCATTATAAATTCATGAAATACAGAAAGGTGAAATTTTCGTCTAAATTTAATTAAAATTGTTTGCGATAATAATCCAGAGCTAAGCCGTGTACTTTCGAAATAATTCGAATCCCTATTTTTTAATTAAGAGGACTTATAATCAAATTATCACAGAAAAATGTACAGTTATATTGTTATTACGTAACGTTATAGGGAACAAGTAGGTATACACATATTCCGTGTTAGATTTTCACAATTAATTAGTATATATTAATATATGTTTATCTATTACTACATCTTATCGGCCCTTTTTGCCTGCATACGTAAATAAAGAATATGTATAAGAAAGTACATTTAAAACAGAGCGAAGTGCAATTGCAATATCACTAAAAATGCATGTATATAGTGATAATATAACGTACTACATTAGAAGGCCGTATAAATTAACTAGCTTTAGAGTTCCCTGTCTCATAATGGATACTCATTCGTTTGCCCCTGGTTATGTCTGACTGCTCATCTCACTGTCTCTTCTATGAGACATTTTGATATGAAACATCTTATCGCTCGTTAAGGGAGTAACATCATAGAGACCGAGACGACGTCTCTATTCTATCTTAAATAAATAATATTTTCTTCTTTATAAAAATCTGAATATTTCGTTTTCGATTACGCCATATATATTTCCTATAATAAACTTTCATGCACATTTTCTTTACTAATTACGCAGTTTACTAATCCCGCAATGTTTCATTAGTTTTTTTTTCGGGCTTATCAAATTAATTTACTTTCTATTTATCATCTGTTTCCTTTAGACCTGCTAATATACTGCTACTGATTTAAGAATGCGCCAAACAAGGTCCTTAGCACTGCCTCTATATTTTGTGTGCACAAAATTTGTTAGGCATAGTTATCAGGATTTAATTTTAAGTTTTCAGGGCCCAGTTGAAAATCAGAGCTGTGGCTCAGGCTATGTGATTTTGCTGAGCTGTTCACCTCGGCCTTATGTTATTTATTTATTTATTTTTAATTTGTAAAAATATATGTCTTAGTTAACTTCCATTTAGGATGTTATAGGTGTCTTCCTTTCCGTTTGTTTGATAGCCGAACAAAGGATTATTATTATTATAAAATCATTAAATTTTACACAGCATTTAATTTCTGTAATTTGATTTCACACATAAATTTCTGTGAGTGCTTCTCCAAGCTGTTTCGTCCTTCAAATACTCTCGAGCAATATAATAAGTTTTTTTTTAACATTTTTTTTTTCTATAGATATACAGCTTAAATTTCTTTAATAGCGAGCTCGGTATTCCCCTAGGGATCTCATTGTATACGTGCACGCATTCGTCCACAAACGACTTTTTAACCTTTTCCAAGACGGAAGCGAAGAAAGGTCTATTTGTTTTTGTTTCATGTACCAATACTGCTATTTCACTCTTTTATTCTCTATGAATGTCATTCAGTTCACTGCTAAGGTGTGGGCTTGGATTTAACCCCTACGCGCCGGCCCAGTGCGGGTTGGAGGTTGCACTGACGGCCAAGGAAGTCATCGGCGCCATAGCAACCTCGGGACGCTCGACGTGCCCTCCGAGGTACGGAGCGTATGCTTTTACTTAACTCAAGTTACAAATTCTGCGCTCAATTCACCAGAGTACCTTCTAGTCGGAAACTGCTGCTCTTAGCGACTGGGCCAACACAAGATTTACTCATTTATATATTTTTTTATACGAACACGTAATCATTTCGTATATATACTGCGGTGCTTCAAATAAAATACCCTGATAGTGCGTCATCGATGTTTGTATAAAACTTATACTTCTTAACCGCGTAAGTGACAGAATTAAGCTTTACATGAAATTGAGAATATGCCCAAGCCATTAAATTTTATTAAATATTACGTTGTTCAATACTACTTTTATATAAACAAATTATTCATTAGGTAATAGAAAGTGGTGATCGAAGACATCGCCTTCAATCCCGAAGTTAAGGGGATCATTCCTGAATGCGGATGAATCAACCAAAGACTCTTTAACTCGAGCCAATTTAAGCCACTCTTCAGGGCTGGTTGAGCCGTCGGCTTAGTAGGTTGTTGAATTAATGAAAATGATCGTTAACAGCCTCCAACTCGCTAGTCAGTATAGATACTAAAGGCTAAGGTCCTTTAATCTGAAATGAAAAACAAATGTTAGAGATTACATTTTAGCAGCTGAGTTATTAAAATTTGACACAATGAAACTTTTACCAAGTTTGTCTAATTTGAGTTAAATTGTCAATTTTTGCAACAAATCGATTTCAAATATAAACAGTGGCATTTCTGTTTTCTTGACCATTCTGAGAAGCAAAGAAATGTTGTCCACAAAAAAATACAGACTTACTCAATTTTTATGTTAAATTTAATAAATGTTTAACATAAATTAAACAAATAGAAAAGGTCCTTGAGTTCATCCTTGAATATTATAATTATTACAGGCAATTCAGAAGATTTAATCCCATTTACATCTTTTGCTTGTGTTATGTTCCTTAGACATGAAAGAACTAAACCTTTAATATTTTTGACGCCATACCTTCCCAATTTCAGTATTTAAGTTTCGAGAATGAGTGTAATCAGAAACTTTAGATAACTTGAAAATCCCATTTTAAAGTTTTGTAGTACCAAATTATTAGCTAGTGAAATAAGAACAGTATCATTCATAACTCTAGGTCAAGTACTTAAAAAATACGTTTTAAATGTGCAAAAATAATAAATGGAATCTTACCCGTATGGTTCCGTAATTAATTAACATTATATAAAGATCAAGGTAATTCGTACTTTATAGAAAGTGTAAATAAAGTATATCTGAAACGATATTATATGTTAGGTACGGAACCCTCTGCACGTACGTACGCACGTACTTGTATTTGGCCAAGAAAATCCAATATTACATTCTTCGCATTTGTTATCGTACAGGCGATAGTAAAGCGGTGGGCGCAGTGCCACTGAGACTTTTTGTAGTTCACATTTAAAATATGACCGTAATTCGTCGCTTCGTCAACGGTGAAAGGCAACATCGAGATCGGAAGGTTGTCACCTGAGTCTTCAAGGCGCATCGAGTGGGCAGGTGGACCACGGTCTAGCACTCGCTTCTTAGAGCAGAGCCTCACGCGGCGGTGGGGCGTAAAGTGGGTTATACAAATATCGTAGCGATTTAGAGCGCGTAACGCTAATGGGGTATATTTACGCCGTCACACCGGCACGGCCACATAAGCCACCCTCAGTTCGAGTCAACATAAAATAGTGTCATTGGCGAATATTTACATCCGAATTGTATACATTAAGCGTATACATGTATGTATATACACGTACACTCGTGCAATGTCGTACTTACGTGCGCGTGTAGAGTGCAGACCGCCACGAGCAGGGTCGCACAGGCCGCGAAGGTGACGGCCAGCGCCGCCACGAACAACGAGTGCTTGAGGCGCACGCAGTAGCGCCGGTAGAGCGCCTCCAGCTCCATGCCCTCCTCGGCTGTAAAAAAATATTATTTGAGGTATAAGTAAATTGTTAAAAGGCCGTTACGGCCTCGACGCTGAGAGCGGTAGTGGGTCAGTGGTCAAGAGCATCGCCTTAGAACCGGAAGGTACCGGATTCAATTATGACCACAGGCGAATTGAATAATTAGTTTGTGACGTAAGTTGACCATTGGGTGACAACGCTCTATAGAAGTACCCAACGAACACTGGGCCAACGTGGAAGATTTTTATCTGTAAGATTTAAGGTTTAAGAAGTACAGACTCCTTTATCTTAATTAAAGAACTTAGTCTGTGCCTTGGCAGTGAGGTGTTAGCACCTGACACTTCAGCGACAAGTCTTTATTTTACCCTAAATTTTTATTAGTCCCGAATATGTCGCAAACAATTTTATAATTAAAAATATAGCTACTGTTTGATGTGTCAATAGTATAACATACGCTATTCAATTGCAAATTTATATTTTGTAAATCATCAAATATATGATTAAATGTAGCCCAATTAGATAAGTATTACATTCCAGAGCACTATATTTTATTTATTTAATATACCGAAAATCTATAAAAATTATTTAGACTCAGATTTCATTGCAAACACCTGCGCCTTTTGCTTTTAGAATTACTACTGCGCTACTATTTTTAAACATAGTCCGGGTTGAGGTTTACAATCCCGACTGGTGTTTTTTGAAAGTGTTTTAGACTAACAATTACAAAAAAAATTTGTGCAATAGACTAATTTAGTACAGGTACAAATAAAAATTAGCACGTTCAATGAAATACGTCTCTTAATTGACGCAGACGCCGGCGGATTAAATATTAATTACATCTCCTTCCATTTCCCTCCCTTGTTGGCACATTAAAGAAGAAAACCAGATATATTACTCTGAAAAGGAGCACCCGTCGAAGCTCCGCTTGTTTCTCTGCCATAATTAGAAACGCGAAATGTGAAAATAATAACCCGAACGCCATGCGAAAATTCTAATGAAACGTAACAGTAATCACGTTTATACGTGCGTTGTACCGGCGTGGGTGCGCCGGGCTCGTTGTACTCCGTCGGACGGGACTGGAGCCCGGGAGCACTCGTATTCCTTGAACTCCTATGTGACCGTGAACCTATGGGTTCAAGGAGTACGAGTGATGATTGCAGTGCTCTCGAGACTATATCCAATGGTTGACGACCAATTAAAAAAAAAGGAGATGCAATATGTGTTTTCACATTGATATTTATCTTTGTGAATAGACACAATGTTCTATGAATTGAAAATCTAATAGCGGCGGTTCCGAAATAAGGCATTGGAGTATCGAAGAAAAGGCGATAAATGGAAGAAAAATATAAGGTTGAGGCTATCAGGTAGACAAAACTGTCAAGTAACAAATAACTTGAGAACTTAAAAATGTAAAGAACGTCAGAGGCTGTATTAGGTTATACACTATATAAATTAAGACAATAAAATAAAATAAATACAGAGAATACACGTTTTCATTAGACGCGTACCGCAATAGAAACTAATGTTATATAGAAAAACTGTGGCGGGTCTGGTGGCGAATGTACTTCTTATTAAAGTTACTGAAAAAAACAAGAATTATCCATTCTGTGGGAACTTATTACTTAACCCGCCGATTGGCATACAAACTAGATTTTTTACCTACCGCAAGTTCACTTGCACTTCACTAAACTGTGGCTAAAAGCCTTGCGTATTAGCCGGAGCGACAAACTATCTCTAAACAGAATCGAACGTCTCCGTAGTTAGGCTCACTAACATTCTTTACCTATTCGCCTATCCTGTTATTTATGATGAAATTTCTACTGTCGCTGGGAAATGAGCTTCTCTATAAGAAACATTATTGACATTAGCGATAGATCGATAAACCCAAACGGAATGGTGTTTAAAATGAGTTTCGAAGAATTGTTACTATCGTTTAATTTGGATGCATTCCAAGAAAAAAATAATTCATGCAATTTATGTTATTTCATTAATTGAAAAGGTAAAGTAATTGATTATTAAAGAAGGTATGTAATGGTCTTAATAAATACACAATAAAAATACGGTTTTTATTGCTTTGCGTTATTAAGAAATATTTCATTTGAAAATCTATTAGATGTCGGTATTTTTTTTTATTATATGACAATGCATCACTATAACAATAAATAAAACTTTACATCAAATACAATGTAAGGGGTAATAACGATAGTGATACAATACTACCAGTAGCGTAGTTTAATTTAAATTAACGCAAAAATAAAGATTATATCAATTAGTCAATAAACTTCAATTACTCGGGAGCCTAGAACTAATGAAAAATAAACTCTATCAATTTAGTTTTCTGAAACTTATCACGATTACACACATTCAGGTAATCAAACGAACTGACGTCCATGACAATTTTTTTTTACTCGGACTTTCTTCTAAGACTATCTGATCTGGAAGATTAGCAAAGTGATGTCCAGTTTGTTCATTCAAATGTCCACTTTGAGTACGTGCATATTTTAAACGATTTTATTTTTTTATATTTACTATAAATGTATTATAAATAAAGAAGATTAAGATGGGCATGTCCTTTGTTTTCTAACGCATATCAAAAAAGTGGATATCCTATACTCGACGCCTGTATACTTTTTACGTATGTTCACCTATCTCTAGGAGACAAATAAAGCGGTATTGATCGTTTACATTGAACTGAAGGTAGATGCCAAGGTTGCTCCACATGTATTTTCGAGATTGAGTAATTAAGTTGTTGAAATAAACAGTTATTTAGACAATCGGAAAACCACAAAATGTTTTTTTTTTCCTATTATTGGCTATTTTATAAGGTTGGTATCGTGAAAGCTTTTCATGGACTTTGTGCTATTTCTCGAACACGTGACAGCTGATTTTTGCTAATTATACTGCGTTATATTTAGAAAGATTTGAACATAAAATTTATTTATTTCATCGAAATTAATTCAATGATTTCCTATTTATCTTACAGTAAAGCAAGTTGTATTATCGCTCTTTTACTCACCTTCTCCCACATTCCGATAAATTGGGGAATAATTCACAAAGTCAAGTCTTGGAAATGTACCGACTTAATCGGCGGCCAGGCGAAATTGTGACAGCGAAAATGTGTGGCAGTCCAACTGAACATGAAGAGACCCCGGAATATTCGCATTAGCGCTACCGGAAAATTTTGGATCCGAACCGAATTTTCTCCGTACAAAAATAAAAGCGACGGTTAGATCAATTACATACATACATATTGACAATTATCTTAATCTACGAAGAAACTCTAAACGAATTATTAAGTCCACTTCATCAACAAGATAATTACACAAATAAAAAAAAATATTTTAAGTAAACTAACTTTATCCAATATTTCTAAAACCTTTTAATTAAAATAAATAAATGATTTTGGAGTCTGTTCCAAATAGAGTTATTAATATTAATAAAATTAAGACAAATAAAATAATAATTATATGTTACACTTGAACATAAAACGTGTTAATTAAAAAGGATATGATTACAAAAGCAACTAATCGATTTTTGGAATCTCATCGTAATTAAAAATTTTAAGTTCTATTTTAAATTGGCTTGTTGGGCATGGAATACTTTCAACGTTCATTAAGACGATTGTACAATTTAATTATATTATATAACAAAGTGTAAAATGACTGACCGACGCATCGACGCACAGCCCAAGCTACCGCGTCTACAAACTTGGAGTTTTGGAAGAAAGATTCCTGTTATAATGTAGGCGAGCACTAAGAAAGGACTTTTGGCAATTCAACCTCTTAGGAGGTGAAATACTGTTGTATGGATAATAGAAAATATTGAAGCTACAGATGTCAAACTTATTATATTTCGGGTAATCATTACTAATAAGAAGTAATGGCATGCATCGTTCTTCAAAGTAACACTAAGAAAAGTGAAATAAGGGTTTAAATTTTTGTAGGAAAAATCGAAACCACTGAAGCTATTGACAACAAAATTTAAAAGTACGTCTAAAAAGGTGAAATAAAGAATGAAATGTTTTAAGGGAAATCGAAACCGCTTTATGTATTCTGTCCGTTTATTTTTTTTTTGTATACTAAACTATTTACTTGGTTACTTTTGAACTACCTACATGTTGACGTGCAAACGAGACTCATTCGAAAATTACTGGACTTCATCTTCGTATTTCTGTTATTATAGAGGCTCACATAAAAATGTAAACTATCTCCAAGTAATATAGTTCAAATTTTATTTTCACACTACTTACATTTACTACGTCTTCGTCTAAATCGGAACCGGGACCAGTAAGAGAATAGAAATCGCGCACAGGATGAGAAATAGAATAGAATCAAAATGGAGAATGACGTTAAAAAGTAAATCAAGTGTGGTATCAAAATTAGGATAACAACATGGCCGGAATCGGAATGAAAAAACAGTAATGATAACAAAATTTACGAGACCGAGATCGAAAAAGAAATTTATTTCTTTTCGAGATCGGAAGCGAAATCAATAGCAGGACGGTCGTTGGAATCGGGAACGGGTTGGCAATCAGAATTTTAAGTTCGTGATGGGGCGACGTACAAGATGAAAGAGTTTATTTTATATCTACGCGGGCGTGACCGCGGGCGTAGGCTAGTATATACATGTAAACATAGGTGAGTATAAATTTGTAAAAGGTTTTTTAATTTTTCTATATAAAGTCAGAATTTTTGAGTTTTACAAAAAGCGAACAAATCTCTTTTCTGTGTGTAATTATCCTTTAAACAGTAACACATGGTCGTAGTTGAGGTCGGTCGACGCGGCCGCATGACGTAACCACCGCCGCTGTCGTCGGCGGTCGGCAATTCGTGCTTATTTATGTAATTAACGTGAACAATACGGCTGAAGGCGTTTCAATTGCGCCTATTGAATTTAATCAAAGTTTCCCAATTCTCACGTTAGAACACGCATACATCAATCGACACTGAAAACTATCCTGTACATTTTCTTCCATACTGATACTCTTTTTTTACAACTAATTCATTTTTTCAACGAAATCACACATGAACAATATTCGATCATTTATCCTATATCAGTGTCTACCTTTCAGTTTTTTATATATTAGAGAATATTTGACACAAAAAACCTCTAACACACAACGAATAGTTCAATATAATATAAACTCACGTATATTTCCCAGATGGGTGAGCAGAGACTATAGATTTCACATGATACGATTTTTTACATCTTTCTTGCTTTACTAACATCTATCAACCTTTTTATGCAAACTCGTCGGTTTCAGATGCTTAAAATTTGGCCCTTTTTTGAAATGCCACCCATTTCATCTGCATAGAATCTTCTATTTTGTCAGTTTACATTCATTGATTTTTTTCCAGATGACTAAACAAAAAAAAAAGCTTTTATTACTTCTATTTTGTTTTCCAAAAATGAAATCAAAAATTAAACTTTAAAACGAGACCGCACTACGTTTGAACAGTTGATCCCCGTCTTTAGTCGTGACCTCGTAGATCGCAGTTGTTACAATTTCATTTGGCTTCCATTACTCTGAAGCCAGCGGATTCATTGCCATTCGGCGTGATGTAAGTAATAAGTACATTTCAAAGTAAAAATCTCCATTCAGGATCTGAACTTTTTCGCGACCGGCGACACGAAGTCCATTAAAAACAACCTCATTCGGCATATTTTTTTTATCCCGTAGATCTGTCGGCAACAAGTCGACCTCTTCCAACTCGCCTACCTTGTAATTACCAAAAAATCCCGAAGGGCGATCAATCTGAAACTGGAGATTAAATAGGCAGGGCGCGGGCTTTGATTACGGCCATCTTTGATGTCTCCGGTAAATATCGAATTTGTTATTTAACTAATCCGTTCACGCGGCTTTACCTTCGGGAGAGCAACATATTGTACGCAGATAACTAAAGAAAAATGTGAACCTTCTCAAAAAGTATTTCTATTAAAAAAAACTTATCGGATATTCATATTTCAATAAGCGAATTTTATTGATTAAAATCCATCACAACGTTCGCTTCGATGTAATGAGTAATGAAATAATGTACTCTTCAATATAACGCATAACTATATATGGGGCTCTCGATTCGCGCCACTTGTTTGCGGCTACATCACACCTCCGCTGTGAAACCGCAACAGCGAATTCGCCTCTGATTGGCAATGTGTCGTGGGTTAGGCAATGATGGCACAATATCCTATAAATTATTGGACCTACTATGAATCAAGCCTCGCACAGAGTTAATGACAAAAATGTAATATGTGGGGACTTTCATGTAAATTTATCAGTGACACTAATCTCAGTGGTAAAAATGTCTAAACCTTTAGATGTTCAATCTCTTTCTAGTGTTTTTTTTTTCTAAATGGTCTCCCTGTTAAAAACTCCATCATTGATTTCAACGCGTCACATCCGGCAAGGCGATAGTACGTCAAGCCTCAGGCTTAGACGTAAATCTATGAGTACACTAGCGACACTTAATAATATTTTCAAAAAAATTGATCCTAAATCAATTGTCAGCACATTTTTAGAATAATTCGTTTATTATTTGCAGTCACTCGATAGAAGATGCTGGCGTTGAACTTGTGCACCAATTTCTTTAAGAGTGTTTTGTGATCTCTACAAATTATTCGATTGCGTTAATCATGAAACCTGTTTGGAAAATTACAACACTATAGAGTGACAGGCCGGATATTTGGCCTTCAGGGACGCTCTTTGAATTCAGAGTGCTGATGTCGTTAGACATCAGGGATCGATCCTAAAATTTCTTTATGTTTTTTATATCGATTTATCTAGCCTTGTAAAGGATGTTCATGAGATATTGTATTTGCAGAGGACAACCATTCTTTACTCAAACTTAAAAGGTTTATTGGAAATAATGTACTTTTTTATTATCTTGATATATATAATATTATATTTTTTCTATATATATAGAGATAAAAAGTCAGAAAGATAAACAGACAGTAGGTTATATATTACAAAGTGGTGTGTTCTATTAGTAAACTAAAGTTCATTGAAATTAATTTAATTATTTCTGAAGTATGAAAAAACATATACACAAACAAACAGACAAACAATAAAACAGTAGCGTAAAATCGCTACAACAGTTCAGGCGTGAAAATGTAACAACGAGACAGACGAACACTTTCGCATCGATAATATTAGTATGGATATTGTCCTATCGCTAATGCCAATGTCCTATGTTAGTATATAGGACATTGGCGACATATGCTCAAACAACCCCTCGTTTTTTTACGTGCACACGTAGTTTAATTTACAAAACGGTATGACGTTTTAAAAGACTGTCAATACAATTTTTTTAAGGAATACATTAAACACAAATGTTTTTGGCATGCAAAAAATAATTCAATATGGAGAAATTTTTTGCTTCTGGTTGGAATTAGAATTAGTGATTTCGAGAGGTTCCGCAATCTCAGCACGCACTAAATCAAACACGCATTAAATCGCGAAACGTAATACGTCCCTCGCCGGTTGGCCGAAACTGCGTCTGCTCTACTAGCGACGTAAATATCAAAGAGAATGAGGATCATTTCACTATTTGCTTTAACCGCTATCCTAAACGACCGGATAGATCTAAATCGGGCTTTAATCGTTGAGTAGCTAAACATCTGTTTACATTTATCGGCAATTTTTCTCTTGTCGGACAGAAAACCAATACCGCGTGAATCGGATTGCGTAAATTACGCATCACAACATATTGCTTACTCGCGGCGCTCGCCGCGTAACACCGCATGGAACAAAACTATTGGGACTCGGGAACTATTTTATATAATAGGGTATCACTATAATAATGTCCGCTTTAACTTAGACCATTACTTCGTATTAGATCTGCACACGATTGGCTTTATAAATCTGGAAATCGATTCTACAGTATCCGATTGAATTAGCTCTTAGTAACAAGTTTTTGGCAGTAATTTCTTTCAGTAGTCCAATAGTTTTCAGTAGTCGCCTGAGCGTTGCGTTTGTAAAATTGACAATTTGTTTTTTAACCTCATTTACATAAATGAAAACACTTTTCCTTTGGCAACCGAAATTCTCTAAGATAATGATATACAACTAAACCTAGAACAGTGTCTACAAATAAACGAAATATTTTTAATTCATTTAAGTCACACGGAGAGGTAGATGTTAATAAAACAATTAATCGACATTATTTTAAATAAAGATCAAACTAACTGGCTTTTTATATTATTTATCAATTACGTCAATAATTCCGGTCTTAAAAATCAACGCTTTTAATGTACGTGTGATGTATATATGTGCGAGCATATCCACGTGTTTGTGTATATACACATAGCCAGATGACTTCTGACGAATGGATAGGGGCAGATGTGACGAAGCTTTAACAGATGTCTATAGTGCCTTGCTACGCCCAAAAAAAGCTTATTAATTTGTAGGGAAAATATGGCACGCAGTTTCCAAAAAATAGAAACAAAACTAGAGATGTCGTGGGACAACCAGTTAGAGCGAAGTTTCTTTTGCTTTATTTTATGTTATATCAATTAACAGAGACAGTGAAATAAGTTAACAACTTTTGAAAATAATTAAATAAAAAATGCAAAATAGTGTCTTAAAAAAATTAATTTATTCAAAATAATACATATACAATAGTAAATTATAAGTTAATAGTAAAATACTAAACCAAGCATTAAACAGCGCCATCTCATTTTATTATTGAAAAGTAATCATAAAGAAATTACCTCAATAACATTATTATTCATTGCAGATACTTATAACATGATAATAGACAGATATTTTTACCAAAATGTTGGAAAACGAAATGAATACTGCGTCGCGTTCGCCTTCCGCCACACTTGCTAGCTAAGTAACTAGCATCTTTTACAGGAAAAGACAGTCTTAGCAACCCTTTGTCTCTCTTTTGCTTTCTCTAACAGAGTTGAATAGAGAGGGTATAACGATTTTTCCTTACGTGACGATTTTCACTATCACCTCCCGCAAGTCGCATTAAAGAACTTCGCTCCAAAAAATCTGTTGATATGACCGTTACCAAATAATTGCGAATGTTAAAAAATCGAATAAAAATAGAAAAATCTATTTATCCGATCACTACCAAACTTCATAAAATCATCCGCTGGTTTAATGTAAAGATTTGCTGAAAGTTTCGTTAAAATCGGTCCAACCATTTTGTAATTCATATCACATCGATTATATATATTATATCAATAGAGAAAGTGAGAGATATGTCGGTTTCAGATCGCTAAATGGTCGATCTCAATCAGTTAAAATAAAATGCCTCTATATGTATGTATGTGTAGAAGATAATTCAAATTAACTAAATATTGACAAGAAGAAAAGAGATCTTGCTTTTGAAAGAAAACGACAAACTAGTCCAAGCATACAGTATTAGGTAACTGACCGAAAGTAACGATATGCGGTCTGAATTGGCTGTAGCTATGTAAAGGGATGATCAGCGAATGGAGAGCGCGTGCGCCTAGGCTATCGCGTCAAATGGTGACTAACTTTACATTTTTCTGGCACAAGTATTGAACTGTAACAAGTGCTTTATTGTTATAAATACGAAATATATATACATCTTAATATCTTTACAAATAAATTATTGTTACATCAAAGGATACACAAACACATTGCACCAGAAGCGTAAAGCTAATTTGCCAGCATAAACAGGCAACATTTATCCAAAAATAAATGCATTTAAATTTTTAAGCACGCTTGCGACTTAACGACAGCGTGGAAAGTGAACGGAGAGGGACTTGTTTTACGTTATAAAGTAAAAGTTCACGATTTTTTTATCATGGGAATTATTTTGTACTTCTAATTTATTTAGCTTGCAAGCGCAGTTCGTAACTATATATATATATATATGCGGATTTACATATTTATTCACCGTTCGAATCGTTTCTGCCTCGAATACAATTAAATATTACCGGTCGAAAACCGTATTTAATTACTTTTCAATTTTTATTAACTATTTCACTAATCATTGGCAATACTTTTACCCGTTTTACGCATAAATTTGACACCAGGGGGCGCGAGCTTCAGCAGTAATGGTGACTTTATATTCCGTGCACGGTCTCTATATGAAGTCGATAGGTGTCGCGCCGTCACTCACGCCACGCTATGAACAATTTGCATATTATATGCAGGCGCCGGTATCTTGAACACCTACGTATTTCGCGTACATAACGCAAACAGTTGAAAATAAAAAATTCATTTAAGTATGTAGTAGCAGGGTTTGATGCTACCCACGTGCAACATTTGATGATCCACACTTATATTATATATTATTATTGGTATATGACTGTGTCGTAACTCAAAAGAATTTGAAGATCGTTAAGTGATGGTGAAAGAAACGGGTAATATGGCGATCGGAGCCCCTTACCAACGAACGAAGCGAGCTTTGCACTCAGTGTGAATTAAATTAAATGACATAGCGAAAACACGAATATAAGGCTGTTTAAATATAAAAGGTGGCGCTAGGGGACCGCGAACCCATTAAAATGAATTATCTAGTATGGAATTGAGTGCATACGGAATATAAGTATCTCAAGACGTTTTAGTTGATAAAAATACCCATAAGGTTTTCTAATGCGTAAATAATTTAAAAAAAAAGGCCAAGGTGACAGCTGAACTCTCATCTTGGCCGTTTTTCTTTTATTTAGAACGAAAGAGAAGAAGTCAAATTTGCAATCGTAATACGTTTAAATGAAACACTTATTACGTTACTCTTCATGAAATTCGAAAAATGTTATATAAATTAATATCGGCAGAAATGCTTCACATCTAACTATCGTAATAAATTTACATGTTTATCCATATAGTTTGGATATTAGGATATAAAGAAAAACTTAGAGTTTTCTATAACTAAAACACTTAAGTATAGGTTTTATTTGTGACAATGTTCTTTGAATTCATTTATAAAGCTCTATTATTTTTATTAAGTTATTGAGATTTATGTAAATTTATGAAGCAAATGGTTTAAACAAAAGATTAACGACTTTGGAGGCTGATAAACCGCAAAATCCCTTCAAAGAAAAAGTCACTTAGAAAGCTTTAATGCATTTTTGAAACATGTTATCTAAGGATACGAGTACCGCCCGATACGCGACATAAAAATTTTTCATCTTTCAATTTTATGCATATAAAACTGTTTCTTTTCTGGAATCTCGTCACAAAATTGAATGGTATAGTTTACATAAGACTCCTGCTTGTTCAATAATTGTTGATGAGAATCAATGGAAAATGAAAGATCATAAGGTTTTAACGTAGAAACAAACAGAAGGCTATAAAAAACTAATAGGATTCTATTTTTTGCTCGCTATGGTACCCTTAAGAACCGACTCCTGAAAGGTCGCACGACGCGGACTCGCGGAGTAATTAGAAATCCCGAAGTCACTTAGTACGAACGATAGTAAGAACTACACTCAGAGTTTTTCTACGGTCTACGAGGTGAAACGCTGAAATAGAACGCTCTGTGAAGAACTGGAAGTAGACATAGAAGTAGGAACGAGCCAACCACGTCGTTCAAAGAAGACAAATAAACATGAAGATGCTCTAAGAGATTAAGATCTACGAGTGCCGACTATGAACGTCCTTCAAGTGTTAGGAATAATAGTGATCAAAACCTCAATATTATTGTTTTTTTGTCATGCGTACAATTCAACTGTTTTCTATATAATGCAATTAAACAACACAAAAATAATCATTTTTAATGAAATAGGCAAATGTGAATATGATCAAGAAAACGCTAAGCGGAAATGGTAACCTGAGAGAAAATCGAAAATTATAATAAGCTATGGACGTACTTTCTGTTTCTGTCCGAATAATATGAAAAATTATGTTTTATGTGGAATTTCTAGAATAGTAGTAGAGCAGTATGGATATTGACGTCATTGTTTAGAACTGTTTTTGGGTCTAATTGGAAATTTAATGGACCCACAATTGTTTTATTTGTTTTTGAAGTCTGTCATATGAAAGTAATTTCACTTCAGTCTTTCTCGAGCAAAAAAGATTGTTGTGCGTTATTTATAGGATTTCGCTGTTTGCTTTTCATTTATTCTATCGACGAAAACGTTAACTCGCGCAAGCAAGAGGTAGAAAATCCAATCAAACATTTCAAAGCCTTTGTCGTTTACTCTGCACATTTCTCTTTTTTCCCATCAAAAAGTATTTATATTGACCGGATTGAATTTCAAATTCAACATTCCATCGACAGATTTTCGTATCATTTTGTCTTTTACTTATCCTAATATGTAGTCCTGAAAATGTTCACGCCATACAAAAATTAAGTAACTTATAATAAATTTATACACGTTTTTCTTCATCTTAGAGCCGTTTATCCGATAAAGAGTCAAATAAGTAACAATGAAAAAGGAATTATCTTACTTTCCCACGTGTTTCTTCATATTATATACGTAATATAACTACACTACATAGAAGTATATCCTCCGAAACGCAAGGGCCAGCGGTGCTTAAGATTCGAAAACTTCCAACTGAAATAAAAGATGTAGGAGACTGTGTCCCCGCGGTGCGGCGGTAACGTGAACTAGCGACACACAGAAAGAATGGACAATAATTAAAGACATAAGTACTTCGCAGCAAACACATGTGTTAAAATTAAAATTGTAAAACATCTTCATTACATAGGTCATTACATAACAACGTAAAATACATTTTTATATAGTGAATTCGCAATTCGTTCGGAAGACAATTCTTCCTCAAAACGAACGATTAAAAAAGTAAAGATAGCTCTTTTTTATGTATAATAACAATCAAAACTAAAAATATTACTGAAATAAACAACCCGACGAGAGTTGGTTAAACACATAGATATTTGTTTTTTAAGTAATCGCAAATTATATGAAAAGAATGCTTGAAAAATAATCTCTTTTTTTAATAATGACCTTTAAAATATATATAAGGGAAAATTTTGTGTAGGAAAGCTCTCGCCTAATTCGCCGAAGAATCTCTCTTGCTTCACCGACATCCATCAATTTTTTATGCAAGCTCGTCGGTTTCGAGTGCCTAAAATTTCGCCCTTTTTTGATACATCACCAACTTGATTAAATTTTGTATACATAGAAACTTATCGAACATGCGCAGACAGAACTCCATAAACAAGTTAAGACTTTATATAATCGACTGACATGTAAACACAGCTTATTTTTGTTTTGGTTTTGATATAATTAGTAATACGTTTATATTAACAACAATTATTGTATAATAATTTTAATTAGTGACTTCGGGAAAGTTTTGAAGAACTTCAAAAAAGGATTTTTGGTGAAAAGCTCATATATTATCATCAACCTCTAACTTGAATAACGCACGTATATCACGAGCGCTTAAGGCATGCACATTTGGTTTTAACAAATTTCTTAATAATGTGTACGAAGACCTAACCGATTTTTATTATTTTATCATGACGAAAATATGAGACAAATTTAAGCATTTAGAAAAAACTTATTTCTTAGAATAATCCATTTTTAATGTTCCTCGGTCTACGAGAAACCCTCACAATAAGCCCTGTTCATCCATCCGTCCGTATGTCTGTCTGTCTTTCTATGACTTAATTCAGAGACTCTACAAGGAGTACAGTACAAACTAGGTTTCTAGCATAAACTAGAAACCTAGTTAGTACTGGCACAGGTATACATATTAATCAAGCTGAGAAAGTGGTAGAATAAGATCATTAAAAAAAAAATTTAAGGTACCTTTTCTGCTTGTAAATGAAGATGATTTTTTTTGTCTCGTCTATCCCTTGGTGTAGGATGTTGTCAGATAGCTCATTCAAAAAAACCATTTTTCAATTGAGGGTTCCGTTGGAGCAATAATAGAATTTAAATTGCTAATTTTTGATGGAGTCATGTGTCCGTCCGTCCCTTCCAGGTAAATGGTTATTCTTTAATATGTGAAAATATTGACGGCAGTAGAGCATATAACGAAGTTAAAGGGAAAACTATCAGAGCTAAGTAGGCTTTACAAGTTAACGAGTATTAGTCGACCAACTTGTAAAATATACTTGGTGAAGTAAAAAGCAAAATTTGGTTAAAAAAATTATTCCGAGTCACTTAGATAACATAGTTATTTGTGTAGAACAGATAATAAATATGCTATAAAAATTTATGAGTCGTGTAATATTATGGAAATACAAAATTATAACATGCTTAACACCCATTCTAAGTGGGCCCGTTTTTAGACTTTATTAGCCGTTAAACCTTGAACTCAATTACATAATATGTTCATAGTATCAAACAAAAAGCTCATTTCTAAATTTGCATATTGTGACGAGAAGCTACGGAATCCTACGCCGCGCATACTCCTACGAGACGCACTTGGCCATTATTTTTTTTATGGAATAGAATTAACAAAAGACATAAGAAAAGTTACACGTAAAAGTTAGCGGTCCATAAGAGTTTTATTTCAGGAAAGCATTACAATCTCTACAGTTCATAGTAAATTTGAAAAAGAAAGATGATAAAAATATTAATATTTAAACGAGCATAAGATAGATCGACAGTCAGAGACGTAGACTTAACATCGCCATGGATTTATATCTCTCGATCATCCCGGAGAAGAAGCCCGACGAGGCATTTACATATTATGTATGTACCTACATTTACTGAAATCTCGACGGATCACGATCATTTGTTTTACAAACTTTGCATTGCTGGAAGAAAATTGAATTAGAATTTGAATAATTTATACAGAATCTCGTCGGTACAAGTTCGTGTATTAAAATAACACGGTAGGTTTTTTTTTTTGTATTATGAAATATGCTTCGTTCAGACTCTAAAAAATTAAGAGTAGATTTACAAAATTAGGAATTGCCAAATAAAAATGAAACAAAGAAAATATTTTTATTCATCGTAAACATTTAAAATTTATATACATTCTCATCGAAAGTCAAAACAAATTTATTATTTAGCACCCGTTCGGCAAATTCAATAAGAAGAGGGAAAACTGGCGAAAAACTTAGACAAAATTTGTCATTTTCATTTTCTACGCCAATATTAGACAAAGGCTTTAATGGCTAGCCACAGGAAAGGTTTAAATTGGAACTGCCGCAGTTCGACTGAAAATTGATATTTCAAAATGTATTGATAAGAAATTTAGGACGAGATGTTATAGGAGTTATCAAAGATACGCTTTTAATTACATTTGCAAACTAAGAAACATCTTTAAATGTATTTTCATAATATCAATTTTACATTTAGTGAACGAGTCTTTACCATACAGCAAAGAACTCACGAACGTGCGTTCGACATCGGAATATAAGAATTATAGAAACGCTACTGGCAGGACGGTCAGAGTTTAACATTCAATCAGAAGAAACGTAATTCGAAAATGGGACCAATCAACCAATATTTATACTTTTTCACTTGTACTCGTGGTTTTAATTGCCCCACTACTGTGACATACACTCATACAATCTTTTTGTTCTAAATAGAAGCGCTTTTCTTATCTGCACACTTGTCGCAATTAGGTGACAACCCTTTTATGCCTTCTCAGATTCATGTCTTTCATGCAACTTTCATAATGGTTTCTGGGCTGTAAATAATTTTTTTAGCTTATTTCAAAATATTATTCCTTGTTTTTCCTTTTTTTGTTCTTGGTTATTCTATTACATTATAGTTTTTCGTTTGCTTTCGTAATAATGTACATTATTTTCGTAATTAGAATTTATTATCTATTTTGTATCTAAATACATTCTCATATTATAATTTTTACATCTGTTTACAGTTTACAGGTAACATTTATCTTATCTACATACAATATCTGTGTATGTGACACTTCGCCCTATCACTACTCCGAACAGTTTCTCGCATGTCATATTTTATCCACTTGTTGTTTCGTCCGATTTATTTCATCATGTTGCAAGCGTCGTCCCACTGTGCACTGCCACATCCTGCGATAATTGTGAATTTCTATCTGTTGAGGGCGTTACGCCTTTTCACCATTGCCTCGCAATATTTTAGGAACTTTTTTTCTTTTTGGCGGTTTTAAAACCGTCGCTGAATTAAAATTCAGTGACGTTTTTCTTCACACGTAACGCTCAATTTCGTATTTGACCTCTGCACTTTTTATTAATGAAATGTCACATTCTTCCAGTATGTGCAGTATATCTTGCACTTTCGTTAGATCACACGGACAACACAGCGAGCTCTTCAGCTCAAACCTGTTCAGGTATTATGCGAAGTTGTCGTGCCTGTCTTGTGATAGCCTGCGCTACTGTGGGGGGCATTTGGTGAGTTCACCTATGCTTCCCTCGGTGTATCTTTCCTGCCACTCTTCCCGGCTGGCCGCCTTAATCACCCTTATGGCGCAGTTTATGGAATATCCATCGTAATCTGCCTTAGTTTTCTTGGTTAGGTCGGCGTTCCTGGCGAGTTTATCCGCGCACTCATTTCCCACCATTCCTGTGTGAGCTCACTCCCAGAATAGTCGTATCTTTCTTCCCTCTGCAACGATGTTCATTATGTCGGCTCTTGCTAAATGGGCCAATGGGTTGTAGGTTTTTGGGGTGGTCAGCACCTGTAGAGCCGATTTGGAGTCTGCGCTACAGGTGCTGACCGCCCCAAAATGTTGGTGACTATCTTCGCCCCGTCGTGCCTTTGTAGAGCCAGTATCTCTGCCTGGGACATTGTACAGTAGTTTGCAGTCGTAATGTCAAGAGTCCGGTTTACATTCCGTTTCGCTATTCAGTAAGGGCCGCACCGACTTTTTCTTGTACTTAACCTCCGTCAAATACAAGGGGTGTATATATGGGGCCTTTTTATGACGAAGCGATTCACTATCTCAAGATCTAAGCTCTCGCCGTTTCCGCAGTGGATATCTGGTACTCTTCCTCGGTGCAGCATTTCGATGAAACAAATGGATTGTTTGAGCTCCTGGTCGACACTTATTTCTGTCATCTCCTTTCTGCATTTAACCTCGTAAAGCCAGGACACTACCTCCTAATATCGATGGGAAGCAGTTTCAAAAGTATCAGCTCAGATTTAAGGGAGACTGTTCGATAAGCCCGGCATCCCTTAATAGCCACGCTGCGTTGTAACGCCTTGAGCATTTTTTGCATACCGACCTGACCGGTCACCGGTACCAAAGCGTTTGTGGCGTACAGCATCATAGGCTCCATTACTGCGACGTATATCATCTCCACAATCTCAGGGTTGAGAACCGACGTCATCTTATTTGCTCGAGAAAATCAATGCGCTTATTTTTTTATTTATTTATTTTTCATGCCCCCGTTGCGTGGCGATAAATGCATAAGCATCTATCTTGTTCCATTTTCATTCTGACTTCTGTATGATAGGGATCATCAACATCGACGCGATAATAAAGGAAAAAAGTCTCTGCTAGGAAGGTCGCCGACTCGTGCACTCAATCGAGGCGCTTAGACCTCGAGCCCTCCGTGCTGGCCCAATACGCGTCAAGGGCTGTAACAAGCTTAATCTCCGCCACGTTGACGACGACCGGGACAAGCCTTGATGTGCTCTCCGAGGCACGGAGCGAGTTAAGTTGATTCAAGTTAGAAACTCATCGATCAAATCATCCGTGTTAAGGATCGAACCCGATACGTCTCGGTTCGAAGGCAACGCGTTTTACCACTAAGCCAACACCGCTCATTGAATCTTTCTAACTTAAATAAAACTAAACGATTTGCTTCTTGAGATCGTTACCTCGGAGAGTAAATGGAACTGCCGCGTCCAGACGTCGTCGCCGCACCGTCGATATTGATTGTTAACAACTCCCTGAGCATCTAAGTACAAAGGTTGTGGGATGCATCTACAGTAAAACGATACACAAAATCTGACACCCTAATTAATCATTGGGACAAACGGCGCTCCACTCGCCCGATTGCGTCCCAATCCTTCGGACACAAGACATTTAAGTCAGGACATTCGATGCCCTTGCTACAGTCAATTTTTGAATTTAACGTTCGATAGTGTGTCAAGTTCAAATTTTATCAAACTCGAGTTATTTTTATATAAATGTATACAATTAATCATTTCTAGTTGATTTGTCCTTACGATTATCACTGAAGTTTTTAATTACCACATGTGTATCACAAGTAAAATGATGGCACACGTGCTTATAAAACAATTTATTAAGTCAAAACAAATCTATTAACATTGTTTTTATAATTTGACAATTTCTAATTCTGCCAATCTCATATCAATACAGTTTTATAATACTATCGATGCTTATGTTAGTTTCGAAACGGACAAAGGAACGAATAAGTGCCCCTGGGAACGTCAATATCACAAATAAATCTCTTTTAATTTCACCTGCAATAGAACGCTTTCTCCGAGTACCCACTACAATACAAGTATTTATAAAGTTGTCTCCAAAAGTGATGTACGCAGGTATAAGTTATAGTGGAGGAGGAAGAGAAACTCGATCGAGTCCATTGAATTGCTAACAAAACGACTACACCAATTCTATTCCTTCGTACTAAACACACAGCGCAATAATGGCCGCCAGTGGGGGACTAAATCGCGGAGCGCCAAACACGTGTCTACGCAACGACCTCTCGAATTCGGAATATCTCATAGAAAACGTCCGATAGACGTTTTATTTCTCTTTTTCGATTCCGAGCTGTTTACTTTCCGAGTATTTATAAATAAATAAAGTAATAAACGGGCATTTCGTAGCCTTCGATATATGAAGGCTTTGTTATTATTAATCTTAATGATGGTATTTTTCTTATTCTACTATTGGCATAATCACGTTTCAAGCGATTTTAATTAATCGGATAAAATATGTTATATCTTATGTTTTCTTTAAGAAAATTTGAAAAAATTCTAAACGCTGTTTTATTTAGGGCCATTTCATTTACATAGCGCCATGTCTACTTGACATATCTATTTTTTTAAAGACGCAAACTAGATTTTATTTTACCATTTTTAGGGCATGACCATATGTATACCAATGCCAAATTACAGTTTTACATATATGCATATCACCAACATCGTGAACCACGGACAATTATTAAAGGTATTTAATATTTAACATGCCGAAAAGAAATACATAGCGATAAACATGAAACATCGTACAGTGAAGTTCAACCATCATTCCCCAAATGCGCTATTTATGGTAATAAAAATATATTTTTAAATCATCCAACAGCCGACGTGATGATGTTGATGGCGTTAAAACGTTTGTTGTTAGTGTCTACGAGGAGGCGCATCAGTGATCGAGCGCCAGCTACAGTACGACTGCGATTAATAGCAAACAAATGATGTAGCCGAGCTTCTCTTTGTTGGGCTTGGTAATGAACACGATAGTATAACATGACAATTAAAGCCGCGCAGTCATATTTATTGTCACATAAATCAAACAACATCATAGCGTCGAGCTGGAAACATCTGGAACTTAAGTCCGATAAATTATATTTCTCCAGTAGAGACCTGTATGAAAGTCTAACAGAGCAACACCCGAACTGCATTGCTCCTAAGAATCTTTTTTGCACCATTACTATGATGTCTTTATACTTATCATAGCATGGGTTTCATGTTCGAGCGGCATACTCGAATTGACATCGAATGAGAGCTTTATATAACTGTAAGTATATTGATGTTCTAGTGAAGTTAGTGCAAGACCTCATAACAAAACCACACATACTGGATGCCTTATTTACAATATTTACGAAGGGGAGGTTAATGTGAACTTTACAATCAAAAACGACTTCGAAATCTCGAATAAACGTAACTTCATCTATGTTGTTTCCACACAACGCATAAGAATATTTATCGTGCTTCAAACCCTGTTATACTTGCTTCAAACACTGGTATTTTACGTCTATATGCAAACGATATTAAAATTTATCATAGTTTTAAAAGTAACAACATTGTGTTCTGTTTTAACAAGACTTAAGCAGATTTTTTGATTACCATACCCGTAAATGATTACAGAACATAATCGACATTACTTTTAGTAATGTGTTAAACTTTAATATCGTTTGCATATAGAAGTAAGGTAACAGTGTTTGAAGCAAGTGTTGTGGTGCCAGTAATGTTCCCAAAATGGCGCCAATCACTGGCATTTCTGTATCTGTAACTGCAAATACTTTGTCAATAACCTTTATAGTCATTGGCTGTTTTGTATTCTACTTACTTCATAGCTAGAAACTATTTCTGCAAGTACATTTTGTCGAAGTTCGATTAACAATATAGTAACAATACGAATTTTACAAATTTACCAGTACAAATTAATAACAATACGAATTCACTATATGTATACTCATGTTCAGGTAAATCAATTATGCACAGTAATATCGCATAAAATCAAAAAAGTCAAAACCCAACATTCTTTTATTAGAATATTAAATCATTTTCAGTAAAGTTTACCGTAACTTATCATTAAAGTTATATCGATTTAAGTTTACCAAGCTAAAACCACCCTCAGTGAAAATCCTTCCCGGTGACTCAATAGTTGCTGATTTTAAGCTATTTAGCTTTTAAGAACGCCTAGCTTAATTTACAACCTTTTCCTTTTGCTTACATTCTTAGTCCCAGTGTTAATTCAAATATTTGGTAGTATTATTTTTTATTGGCACAATGCTGAACTAATTTTGTAGTAAATCCAGTATTTGAGCCTTTAGATCTAAATCAAGTCGCACTTTACCTTTTTGGATTTTTGCATCGCTTTGCAATCTATAATCGCCACAGGAAAAATATCGTCCAATCCCCGTTAGCATTCTCCTTGTCAGTCGCACGTCAGTCGCACGTCAAATTAAGATCCTTACTGTAGTAAGTGACGCACTTCCCGCTCCATTTTAGCCTAATTCTGGTTTGGCAGCGATAGGCGACAATAAAAATAGAAGAGAGCTGAATATGGACGGAGAAGCATCACAAACTCAGCGAACGTTTGCTGATGCTTTTCAAGCTTTCAAAAAAATTGAAAAAAAATAAAGAATGGATAAATATTTGGAGCGAACGATAAATCAGTGGTTAAAGATCTTTTATATAAATTTATTTCACTGATGATAGCATAAGTTATGTTATTTATTAGAAATAAATATAGTGCTAAAAAGAGTAGTATTTAACGCAGCTCGAAATTTTCACTATTACATCGACAAACAAAAATAAATGAAAACATGTTTCAAAAACTTAATCTACTCCATAAATTAATTAGGAGTTTTTGGAAACTGAATTAATGTACCCAATAAAAACGAATAAATAAGTAAAATTAAATAGATTTCTTTTAGAAATGTATTTATGGAGTTTAATTAGTAAAGTTATTTCGTATATCCAACGCATGTCAGGTGAACGTGTTCAGCTAAAGATTAGGATAAACAACCTCGATGTAATTAAAAGCCCCATCGGAGAGTAACGGGCGAGTATCGTATCTCGGTTTCTGCTCTCTTGGAATTAATAAGGAATTTGATGCTATATTTAAATAGTCCGTTTTCTGTTTTCTGGAGTGCAAAATGATATTGGTAGACACAAACCACATTGGTAACGATTTATTTTTGTGGAAAGGTAAACAAAAAAGTATCTTAAGGAAAATCAAATAATTTAAAGGTTAACTTTTACTGGAACCTCGTGTGTAAACTCTAATTTACCTAATTAGATTGCATTTGATTGTATTTCAAAAGAATGTAATAATTAATTTAAAGCATCATAAATAAATTATAATGCAATAGTATATTTTAAATTCTTTAAGCTGATGATTCGTCGAGTCGAATTCAAAGTTTTGTTGAAAACACAGTTCGGAAATGGCAACAATGGAGCTCAAGCGAATAGAAGGCAGCAAGCTTCAAATTCCCAAAGGCAAAGGAAGGCCAATTGAAAAGTTTCGGTGAAATCCAGAAGTATGTGCGATCAGAAATGAATTTAATTATTTTGGAGGTGAAGGGAATGTCGTTAGCAGACGAAATGAATAGGCATTTGATTTAAATAAGACTACAAAATATGTATAGAAAACAATGGTCAGATCACGAAGTGAAAAAGTAATACAATGCGTGTGAAAATGAAGTACGGCTGAGCTTACAATCCGCAAAAGCTGTCACAACGCAAAAAATACTAATGCTACATAAAGAAAGACGAGGCCTGACGAGCCTACGTAATTATAAAATCAAAGGCTAAAAACATCTATTAAACATTCTTAACAAAACTGAATAAGTCATTTATACAGACTAAAAACTTCTGGTTGAATGAACCAGGTATCGGCTGTGATCAACTTGTTTCTGGTTTCATCTTTGAAATGGCAGAAGATAACTTCTTTCAGCTGTCACTCTCACTCCACTACACAGCAATAACAAGTCACTAACCCATTTTACTGACATTTTTAATAGTTTTTCGAAATGTTAAATAAAATCGAGTTCACTTCAAACTTAATTCTGAGTGAAAAAAGTATACCACCAACCATCTATTTTGCTTCTATTAAAGGTGCTCACTAAAGAATTTTCTAATGCGTATCTGATATACCAAGGCGGAGATAGTATGTCAGACCTTATTCGTTAATTTGGACATGCTAAAGTCTTTGATCGCATCAACATAAAGGATATCTTATGGAGCGTATAACTCTTGTAATTTTATATTGTAATACCGAGCTGTAAGAAGTAGTATGTAAAATACAATTTTTGTCAAAAAATATATATGAAAATTAAAGATGACGAAATGTTATCTAGATCATGACTTATTTTGTATTTGAAAAAAAAAACAAAAGCGTGACCGATAGTAATATATAAATAAGTGCTTGTTCATGTGAGTTATTTTTTACTTCAGCTCACCTTAATGATTCACATGATTTAAACCTCTAAACAAACATACGATAGTAAAAGTTGCATGCGGCAAGAAGTAACATGAAAGCAGAATTGTACAGAAACAAATGCAATCTCCAAGTCATATATGTGGATGTTCGTTTCAAAATACATGTATTATATACACATTCATAAGACGGCATGAAAAAACATTTAGTGTACAATGGGAAAGGGTACGTTAAAGTGATTTAACCATTTGTAAAGGACTACTGCAATTATATTGAGGAAAAAACTTTATTCGGAGAATCAGTATGACGAAAGGGTCAGCAAGATGTCTCACACATAGGAAACATGTAAGATCAGGTGTACAAATTTGAAAACCTGGAACCTTGAATGAAGAGATAGGATTAAATGTCAATAAAACAAAAGATGTCAATGAAGATCACACTTTACAAAGACGAAAGACCATAAAAGTACTTTGGATGAAAGACCATAAAAGGTCTTACAACTTTATATCTCTAAATCTGTATTAATTAGAGCAATCGAGCTTCAAGAATACGGACTCACTCCGGCCGTAAATTTATAGTTTAGTGTATTTTTAGTGTTTGACACCAGCAAATTTACAATAATTTCTTACAAAGGTAGCACGAACGACAATAACAAGAGTACACGGGTTAACGACATATCGAAATATTATTATTGTAAGAACATTCAAAATGATACTCGGATTGGAACTTACTATGAGCTATTTCCGATAAACTTCCCTTCTCAATAAAACGACGTAAGTGCCATTAAGATACGCTCTTTTGGTGATGCACTTTAGTTTACACTTGTTTAATAGTTATAGTCGGCATAGCTACTTGTTTATCTACTTAGAGGCGCCTAAGATGCTTATAACTATTCTGTGTGGGAAACACAAGTTCCTTTTTACTCTTTTTTAGTTCCTTAACCCAAGTCTCCCTTAGTAGGGCTTAACACCACGTTTATGCTCTTCGGCTTCGGGCAGTTGTTAGAGCTGGCTAGTAGCTTCGTAGTAGTGTTTTTTCTGTGTTTTTTATTCAATCTTAATATTCGTTTTTGTTTTTCATGAACTATTTTTAAAAAGTATGTACCTAGTGTTCATTATTTTACGGTCGTACGGAACCCTTTGTGTGCGAGTCTAACTCGCACTTGGCCGGTTTTTCCACATTCGTCTGCTGCTACATACATCTGCCTGCCGTACGGCAGGTAGGGTTGAGTAAGGTTGAGTCTATATGAGGCGGTAAGTACTTACTGCCCCATATAGACTCAACCCTACTTGTGCCACCTTAATGTAATTAAATATGTCATTGTCATACGGTGAAAGTAACAAAAATATTTGATTGTAAGAAAACCACTAAGAATTTCTGGAGTTTTGAAAACTTAATAATATTTTTATTTCTCCATTTTCTCGATAATAGCTTAATGAGAGATATCCATTATATATCTCTGTACTCTCTTTAAATGGATTATAGAAATAATACAAACAAGGATATTTTTCATTTTAAAATAATAAGCCAACCAAGGACATGCTAATATCTTATAGGTCATAATTATTAATTAAATTGCTGTAATTTCCAAAATAGTTGACCGATTTGGCTCATATTTGAATTCGACCTTTGTGATCGTCCATTGAACATATATGTTAAATTCCATTAAGATCTCTAAAGAATTATAGACGTTATCGTTCTGACAAGCTCTACGTTATATTATACATACATATATATTTGAACTATATACATATTGAACTCAGTTCGTCGAGTTAAGTTGGAAAGCATCAAAATTTTTCAAAAGTTACGTAATGAGGACAAATACAATAGTTGGATTTTTATGAAATCTACTAAAAACCACAGGCCATGGATAGCTCATATCTTTTGCATGTTAAAAAATACTCTTGTTTGCATATGCAAATATTGCGCATTATGCTTGTTTGTAGTTCATATTATTTTCATGTAGTTATCTTAATATGTTACACAATTTTTGTAAAATGTTAAACGTTGAACCTTTTTGGAAAACTAAGAAATATTACAATTTACAAAATTTTGTAAAAGCGTAAACCATATGGAAAAACATATGGAATTTCCAATTCCTTATTATAAGATTTATTACCTACGTCCTGATTTTCTTCAAATAGATGAAAATAAGCGAGCATATTATGTATGAAATATGTCGGAAACTTTAATGTAGTCTAAGAAGTTCGTGAAAAAGTACCAACTTCCCGATATATTCTTTTCATTGGCAAAAGCGATCAATACTGATAACTCCCGCCAAGAACTTAGCTGAAATTTCTTAAAACCCACCGAGATTCTCTTGCGGTATTTATCTCAGAGCCAAAAGTTGCCTTGCGTTTAAAATTATTTTTAATAAAGAATAATATAAAAGATTCCATCTAGAAATTTTTAATGAATAAAATAGTAGTTTAAAATTTTGAACGAAAATTTAATAGAATTTGCTATTTTAATATAGTTTAAAAGGCAGTAAAAGCTTTCTCAATTTTAGAATCGTTTTATACTTTTGCAGTAATAAAAACTCAATAATTAAGCAAGCAAGCCTTGCTGGACTTCTTTCGAGGTTGCCGTGGAAATTGGCTTATATATAACTTCGCCACCATGGCAATAGATACTTATATTCAATTCCAAAAAAGAATATTAACATACATAATAACACGTGTAGTGCCATTTATTGTTGAGGAACAACGGCACAGCAACTATCTACAGCAAACAGTAATTACCTCGAAATTCCAGTAATGGCGCTAAATAAAGCAACGTTTACACTTTTTTATCTCGTCCTTCCAGGGAAGACATCTATATGACTTTATTAACTCTATAAACTTTATTAAAATAATTTTTTTTATCGAAATCGTTAGGGCTGTTACTGGCACATTTAAGAATTGTTCACTTAAAAAAATAAAACTTACGTAGATCATATTAGTTTTTATTACTGAAAAAGTGAAAGTGGTCCTATGAAAGCAGAGATAACGGAATCTTTACGTTTAACAACATCGAGTGTCTGTCTGTCCGTTTGGCTGATCTAATTTTCGAAACGGCTAAACGAATTGTATTAAAGTTTTACATGCAGATAGATTAGGAACGTTATATGATATACAAAAAAAAATAATAAACACTAGAAAAATTTTAGTTTATGTTCAAGTAAGGATCGAGATCAGCATCCGGACCGACATTAGAATAGCGATAATGACTAATCTAGATCAAGACTGTAAAGAATTATTATGTAGAAATTTTATTTACGCGCAGTGAAGCTGGTACGAAACGGCTTGTAATATAATTATATGACGTGATAACAAGCTTAATGCAAATTGCACTAAATGCTGATTTTAAATAGTCAAAATTGAGACGAAATTCAGGATGTTACAAGGTGCTTATGAATATGCTTCCTAATGAAATATAAAATATTTTTTATGGTTACCATACGGTGTATTGAAATCACATATAGCCATCACATGTTCCGATAGAATACCAATTTTATTCGAGATCGATTAAACCTTTTTTAAATTGCCAACTGAAAATCGTCTATCATTTACGCATTTTCATGTTTTTTCTGTATACCAGCTTCCGTTAAAATCGGTGAAACCTTTTTTAAATTATAAAAAAGAATGGTACATACAGATAAAGAACTAGACATATAAACAATAGCTTATCACTTGCACAATCACATAATCTGAATGTTCACCAATTTACACCAGAATCCGTGAAATCTTTTTTAAGTTATAAAAGAAGATGCAGACAGATAGACAGACCGAAAGATAGACAGTAGTTTATCAATTTCATAATAATATGTTCTTACTGTATACCAATTTTCATTACGCTCGGTTAAAACGTTCTTCAGTTATAGATAAATATACAGAAAGACAAACTAACAGGCAGACGAACAAACAATAGCGCTTGTCAATTGCGCAACCACGTATACCAATTTTCATCATAATCGATCAATCCGTTCTTGAGTTACAATAGGCCATAAAGACAGACAGATAGATGTAAATTTTAAAAATAAAAGAATTGGGGTCGGTTAGTGATGAAACGAACATACATCATGAAATTTTACAAAAAAAAACGAATGTACATACAGACACTACAGATTTATATAGTAATATAGATATGTTGCAGAGTCATTTGCAAGAGCGACATTAAGCATTCAATGTACAAAATGAATTCTATTAGCTATTACAATACCACAACATTAAACATTCCTTATTATTTGCGAAACTTGCTAGTTAATTATAATTTACGAAGATAAAAAATGAAGCAGTCAATTTTTCTTCAATATTCTTTAACTTTTCGCTATGAATAATTTTCATAAAACTGGAAAGTTATTATTTTCATCCCAATTTCTTAAAATCGAGTTTCACCAGATCTCAACGTTTTATGGTATTTCGACCGTTTCCCGAGTGATGTCTATACGTCTCTCTCTCTGTGTGTGCGTGCGTGAGTGTGCGTAAACCTCTCATAACTTTTGAACCGATTAACCGATAGAAACACAGTTAGCGACATTCTCAAGAGGTTCATTCAACTTAAGCTTCTTGAAACGTTAAAGAGGTTTTTTTTAAAACAACTTTTAGTATAGCTTAACGAGCGATTTCAAAATCTAATCAGCTCTTTTCCCAAAACAGTTGCATCGAAATGCCGCAAACTGCATAAAAACTGGTTAAATTGTTTAGTTTCTTTAATAATATTTATAAATTGAAAGAAAAAAGAAAATTTTACTAAAAAGTAAATTTTTTGCAATAATTCGTAAATTGCACACCGATAAATTTCAAAATCTATTTAATTGTTCTCCTTAAAAACAACCTCGATATTTTTGCTAAATTCATCAAAATCAATTGTTTGTTCAAGATACATTGTTGGAGAAAAATTTTATAAAAGTTAATATTTTATAAACTACTCTATCAATAAATTCTAAAATCTGAATAGCTCTTCTTCTTAATAAACAACGTTGATCGTCATAAATTGCATCAAAATTGATTGGTTTCTAGAAAAATCGTTAACTTATTAATCGAAAAAAAAGGATTGTTATTAAATAACGTGTAATTCTCGACGGGTTGATGTTTGGTACTTGATCAAATTTTCTCCTTAGAAAACTGCGTCGAATGCCGCAAACTAGATCGCAATTGAATTTAGTGACTTAATAATGTAGTAGGTAAAATATTTAAAAATAGCGTTTTCTAAATTCCCGCTATGAAGATTGTAAAATTTTCATAAATTGGAAAGATACCGTTTTTAGCCCGACTTTCTAAAATAGAGTTTTTATCAGATCTTGACATTGAAGACTCCTAGAAATCTATTTTGACCATTTTACGAATACTGTCTGTCTGTATGTATCATTGTTTGTGTGTTGAAAAAAAATTCAAAAATAGTTTATTAGAATATTTTTCAAACTATTCTACCGATAAATTCTAAAACCTAACTACCTCTTCTGCTTAATAAACAACGTCGATTGTTCCAAAGTGCATCAAAATCGATGAGTTTGTTGGAGAGATATTAATAACGGAGTATTCGAAGAAAAGGATTTATTCAAAATAATATGTAAAGTTCTTGATTAATTGATATCTAGAACTCGGCCATCTTTTTCTGTTTTTAAGAAACTGAGCGGGATACTGTAAAGTAGATCAAAATTAAACAACGTATTTCAAAGATATTATAGTTGAAAAATAAAACAAAAACCATTTTTTTTTGTCATACAGATTTTAAAATTGTAAAAGGTCAAAATATATTAGAATAATATTTTTAAACAAGAAGAACTAAAAAGCAATAAAATCGATCTTTTGAATATGATGAGCTTGAGCTCGAAAGTAGAAACAAGTTTCAGGGATGGTCTGAAGGTACAATCGACTTTCAAATTTTTGTGCTCAAAATCACATAGACAGTATTGATAACTTGACGGGCTCAAAAACACATCGACAAATGCCTTAGCGTAAAGTTTCAGGAATGGCCGGCGGGGTCAACCGTTTTACAGATTTTTTTTATTATAATTTATACCATAAACTTAATAGATATGATGACAGATTACAGAACTCTCTTAAAGTTTGGTTTCGAATATCTTTTTTTATTTTGCAACGATACATCAGGTAAAATATAGGTTCAGCAAAACTACCTCATAATCATGAATCGAATAGGAGATAGGGCTGGTCAGCAAAGTAAAAATGAAAATTATCCGATTCCCCGAAACGTAAAGATCCGAAACACTTATTGTGTTTACAAGTAATAATTTTGTTTTCGCATTAGCGTCAGGTGAAGATTAAAAAACTCTAAGGCTAATATCGTAATCTCTAATCGCGTCCAGAGAGAGGTCTTAGTGGTTAAAAACACATTCACTCCACTCGGATAGCCGTCGCGTGACTGGCTATTTTTCGTCCGAAAATATTTCGACTTCCTAGTGAACACATAAATAAAAGAAATTCGACTTTAGCTTTTTGTCTTCAGGGCAACGGCATGCGGTCGTATTACGTCGTTGTCACTGGCCCGCACTCCAAACACATCCCCGTGGCCTGTAAAGTATAACTCGGGGTACAGTTTGATAAAAAAAAAAAACAAAATTTGGTGTGGTAATATATACATGGTTTTAGCAGACAAACCACCGTAGAGCACGCGGTTCATAGAGTCCCAATATATTCATATAGACAACCCAAATACATGTATTTTATCTTACCAATATCTCAACTCTAAATAATGGTCACGGGCACAATTCAGGGCGGAGGCTGTTTATTGTCATCGCTACGGTGATAAAGTCCGCGAACGACGGTTAACGTATTTTCCGAGTCCTCAAACGAATATATTCGGTGTTTATGAAAATTTAATTTTTTTTTAGTTTCATTTTTTTATCTTTTATTTACGCTATATGTCGCGATAGTTTTATCTAACTCTGTGTATTTACCAATTTCAAATTTTTCTAATAGAGATAAAGTTAAGAACATAGAATAAAGCTGTAACAGTTTTACAGACACATAGATTCGAAAATAGTCTTATAAGGGTTCCGCTTTTTCATTATATCTATGGAATGTAAAAAAAAATTAAAGTAATATTAAATGTTTATTTAGTGAGGAAAAATAATTAAATAATTAGGATAACGGTAAATTATGCATGACTTTAATAGCCATAATAATAAACTTTAACAAGACTGACGCGAATAAGGGAAATCGGACAAGTTATCTGCCTCTGTGCAAGCCGCATCGCCATATAAGCGAAGCCATTGCGTCGTCGTGGCTCGGCGGACAAAAAACGAAAACATCTGGCATCTAGTCACGTACCGCGTTCTTAATTAACGAAATTAACCTAGCTTCGAGCGCATAGAAGGAAAAATCTCTCGTATCCAAGGGTATACGGCCGGCGTCACAAAAGCGGGCTTTGTAAGGGCCCGACAATGACAAAAGTTATGCCCGGCCCATTTCCGCGTACACGGATAAGCTAGAGTTGATTAACTTTTGCAATTGTGATGTACCGACCTGCCCGCTTTTTGGCCGGCGGTGAATTAAATTCTTTTGTGTTGTTTTTTTTTCCGTTTCAATTATGGAAAGTGTTGCCACTGTTAAAATTGTTACTTACGTTATTGTTTATTATCGTTATCGCTCGTCGTAACATGTTTCGACCGGCTTCCTTTGCAATTAAATGCTCGAAAACGTGATGTAGACAAAACCTAAGCTAAGTGTATTTTATGTAATTATTTTATAAGCCCACATTTATTTATGAAAATGGTAGGCAGATGCCACAAATCTTCACATACGGATCATACCTATGATCCATAGATATTTTTCTCGCTTCAATACCATCCACCAATCTTTCCATGACATGACGTCCATCATCAGCTAGCTCGTCGCTTTAGAGTATTTAAAATTTGGCCCTTTTTAAATATACCACATAAACACCATATACCACACAAACATACTGCATATGGTTCTGTAGGAGCACTCTTGTTGACTCTTTCACCGAACTTATTCGCTGTCCAAATGACTAAATCACCTAATCATACATTTCTGTACTCTCATTTCCCACGGGAAAAACTACTTATGTTCATTTCCAACAAAAAGTATATGGATAACAAAATGTAAGTAAGTATCTCATTGAAACAGTGCCATCTGTAGCTAATGTCATGTAGTGTCATTTACTGTTAAGGAACCAATAACATAGCAAACAATGTAATTAACTCAAAATGCTAGGAAGTGGCGTTAAATAAAGAAAGGTTTAGGAAAAAACATATCGTTTTCCCAGAGAAAACATAGGTGAACTTGAAAACACAACCTTATCAAAGTACAAATTGCCATCAAAACCATTATGGCCAATAAATAAATGGTTTTAAATTATCGGAGGTTAATAAAACTGTTTGTATATATACTAGCTACTATATACTAGTTTCCCGCCTGCAGCTTCATTTAATGTGATAAGATCCAAATCAATTCATAGAATAATAACACTTACAAAGAAATATGCGTTTCATTATCCATAAAGGAGTTCTAATCTCTACACTTATATACACTACCTACGGTAGTGAATGTTGGGTGTAGAATAAGAAAATGAAAGTTGAATCAATACAGTGGAAAGGCCATCTCTGTGTAGTGTATCTTTAAACGATAGATATAGAAATAGCGTTGAAGAAAAGGAAGAAGATGTAGAAACTAGAGTAGAATTATATAGATTATTCTACTCTAGTGTCTACATCTTCTTTACCATATAGGTAGCGCTGATTTTTGTATCTGGAAAAGATGAATTAAAATAGACTGACAAAAGAAAATCTGCAGAATGAACGTGTGTAAGGAAGGAATCAACAATGGATGCACTAGAAAATCTTTACTTTTGAAATTGGTGACATATTAAAAACGTACCAAATTTTAAGCATCCAAAACTATCGAGTTTGCATAAAACAATTGATGGATGCCAGTGAAGCAAGAAAGATATGCAAAGATCGTGCCATGTGAGGATCTGTGGTTCCTGCTTGTCCATCAAGTAACAGATGTGATATAAAAAAATATGATAATTACTTTGTATAAATAAATACGCATATTATGTATGTTATACGTTACATACACATATAATTTTATGATCTCAAAAATAATTGTGATGGCCAAGTAATTATAGCTTTGCTTTCGAATCTGAAGGTAGTGAATTCGAGTCATTATCACAAATCACTCTATGCGTTAGAGATCACATCTAGCCCTTCGTGGCCCTGGGTAGCCCTGCGTAGCCCTGCATCCCGGTCAATTACTGCCATCAGTGAAGGTCGTCCACAACCCGTAAACCTGCACTGAGCCGGCGGATCATACTTAAGGGGCAATCCGCTCAATCTGAAATAAGGTTTTGAGAGGTGTGCCTCTGCCTTGGGACGATAAAGCTGACACCCAAAAAAATAAAGACTTTAACGCATAGTTCAATAATGATTACGCGGCCCAGATGACGTTAAAGTTAGATCAGCGGATCTAGAAAAAAACACTTCCATTTAGCTTACTTCTAGAAAACTAAAAAAAGATAAAATTTGGTATAATTACTTTTTCACACACAGCTGAAACTACAGTAAAATTATAGGTTGCTCTTATAAAGTTAACCATCAACTATTTGGAAATTTATCCCCCAAAACATAAGATATTGGATACAATTTTTATGGAACTCTTATAATTTCAAAACTTAGTAATATAAAACCTAATTATCAAGTTATCAGTTAAAAGGCCATATTTTTTTAATTCATCCCCTAACCAAAAACAAAGAAGACGATAGTTTATATCGGAGTACGTCAATTTCAAAGATTAGAAATATTAAATATCACATAAGCCTTCACTTAAAACTATGCGATAACGGATTTTATCAAGTGATTAAAACTGTGGTTAAGAATATGTAGGAAAGTTCTGAAACATTCAAATTTTACTTGTCAACTTATTTATATTTTATTTGTCAATATATCTGTAAACACTCAAACACCGCTCGTAATGACAGAAAATAATAGACCACTGACGCAGCGCCCCGCTGGTCACCAGATTCAAATTACAGCATTTCGCATGAAAAGGTGTACTTACTTATCATTCGCGAATGTACAGTTATCGTTGTTGCGCTTGCATTGTCACTTTGAACGTGCTTTACTTTTGGCAAAAATAAATAAAGCTTTAGATTTTACAATTTTATCAATGAGTTACCAGAAATATCGTGATTATTTGTACACGTAGACGATTCGACGTCATTTTAACATATTCTGTACGAAACGCCAAAGGTAGTGGCATCCACGGTCCAAATTGTGTGGCTTTTCTGCAACACCCATATATTTTATATTCTATATTTTCATAAACCATATTAGATATCGACTGTAATTGGCCATAACGATAAAATAAAGTGACTGTCTATAGTCTTCGTTCTGAGAAATTTCTCATCAAGTCTTAAATAGTGCTGAAAAGCCCCATAATTTTAAGAAAATTTTCAATTTTGTTAGCAGAAAGTTAAAAAGATGTCTTGCAGTGGTTTTGCCATTGAAAATAATGTGTGAAAATGTTTTTTTTTTTAAATAATTCTTTAAATTTATTAAAATATTTTCCATTTTTTTCCCTGAAAAAGGGACGTCAAATATCCCAAGTCTCGTTAAAATTAAATCGAACTGAGAAATGGATATTGTTGTCAGGAAGTTTTTTAAACTAACTTTTAGTGGGCTTGGTCTCCCCTTAGCCAATCGTTTATTAAAAGATAAATACTATTTGAATTTAACAATATTGTATCGAACACCGCAAGCTCCATTTTAATCGGTTACTTCGTTCAAATTGTATTTTGAAAGATTATTTGTAAAACAACAATTAGATCATTCTTTTTAAATTTATAATAATTTTAAAAAGAACACTAATCATTTTGAGCTCGGAAATATGAGTAATTATGTTTTCGTGATTTTAGAAATTGAAAAAATTATTGCTCAAAACATCTCGGAATATTTAGAGGCCAGCTCTCAAGGTCAACCATTGTTCCGATTTTCCCACTCTGGTGAAAAAAAATCTTCAAACAACACCCTTCTATACACCATTATTCCAATGTCTATCAAAGACACTCCACTCATACTACGCAGAGATCGCATCTCCACTGCATTGATTCTACTTTCATGTTTCTTATGCAATATCCAACTTTCACCACAATAAATAAGCGTACCCATCGGAACTTCACTGCGGATAGCCAAAGGCCCTTAACGTGAGACACGCTTGCTGTTTAAAACATTATGAACCTCGTTTACTTTATTCCCCGCACTTACTCTCTTTTCAACATCTTCATCATGTTTAGTATCATTTGTAAACAGACTATCCAAACATACAAACTATTTCACTTGTATAACTCGTTCACCTGCTTACATATCGTATACCGCATTAAGTTACGCTTTCATTTCTTTCAATCCCATAATTCTATTCTTGCTTACTTTTAATTTCATACCGTTTTTTTAATACTTATTCATTTCTCATCCACTCATAGTGCACGCTCACTCTTTTTCAAATCGTGCAAACAGCTATCCATGTATAGATTTTCAGCTATCCATGTATAGATATTCAACAGTCAAATTTACACCGATGTCAATCCCTGTCTGGCACCTCTACAAATCTCAAACATGGTAGTGTAAGCTTCGTTTATCTGAAGCAGGCACCGGAACCTCTGTATAGAGATTGCAGTGTCCTTATCAATGCGCTACACACCATACATGGGTAGGGTTTTCGGCAGACCATTCCTTTCCGCTCTATCACAAGCTCTTCCGATATTTATGAAAGTACAGGAAAATCTTTTACACTAATATCTCTTTATTAAATTTTGCAAATTTTAATAAGCGTGCGAGATTCCAGGAAGATTTTGAAGATTAATAATGTTTAAATTTTAGAAACGATGGATTTAATGCCGTCAAACTTATAAATTAATTTTGTGCTTATTCTGGATTTATGAAACCGACCGAGTTAAATTCTCTCAACAACTAAGGTGATTGAATTTTTTTTCGAAAGCTGTGAACTTGATCTGACTGAATAAAAATATATATATCTTAAAATTGATCGGTTAATTACTTTTAAACTTTGCGAGAAAAGCATTATTTTATTTGATTTATAAAATTATTAATTATCTACAATATTATATTTTAGAATCAAAGTCCAATGTTTTTGCAGACACAAGTATAATAACACTTCTAACATTTTTTTCTGGATCACAAAACATTAACATTTAACGAAAGAGTGAAAATGAGAATTCTTGGAAACTATTGATACTTTTCATTCATTTACAATAATTCGTAATAATAAATAACGCCGCTTCTGAAACGGTTTGCTTTAAACGTTTCGCCTACAACGTCTGGCGCTCGTAATCCAGAATCGCACTAAGTAAATACGTACTCCGGGGATGCCAAGAAGTGTGGACGGATATTTCATGGGTACAAAACCTTCGGCACGTGGTCAAGCGAATGGAAGGACAAGAGAGATATTTTTTCGACGGCGCTCGTTGAAACATCAAAGCGCTGGGGCCGAAAATAAAATGTTTTTGCTGGTTGTTTTTTTCTTGCATTTTCCGAACAACGAAGATAAGGAAATAACGAAATGCTCCCCGAAAGGCTTTGAATAAGGAAATAACAAAGGAAAATAATGAAATACAATCGAAATACATCTGTACACAAAACAATATCGTAACGAACTCACTCAAGCAATATATCAAGTGCTGGACGAGAGAAGTTTTAGAAATATTTGTCTGTTTATCCACAGGTAATACCCTAAGGTTAAGATGTTTGCCTTCCTTTTTAGAAACAACCTCACAATTACTCCATATAAATTTTATACAATTTCATAGAAAATTACTTGCCCTACCGGAATCAACAACTAATTAATTTATCATTGCTTTTGTTTTTCTAAATTAATCAATTATCAAAATTGTACATATGTTGCCATCTGACGATTATAATTTTGAAACAATATCAACATGATTGACGATCGGTAAAAAGACGCAATACAGCAACACTGCCATTTGACGACTTTAATTTCGAAACAACGTCAACATGATTAACGGTCGGTAATTTTTGTTCAAATATTTTTCGATCTGTCATCTGAACTTCATAACGTAATGCAACAAAAGAAGAACGTTATAAACAGTGCGAAATTAGAAACGATTTTAATACCTGCAATAAATTTTGATTCATTAAATTGAATTGTATGATTTATTAACATAATAATTATAAAAACGATAAAATAAAATGCCTTAGTTACGAATACTGGAAAATCAAGCAGAAAGATATCGAAGTAAGTGAAATTGTATCAGATAACTATATATATAGTTATATATATGTGTAATATATACTTAAAATATTGTTTATAAAGAAGTTTTGTAATAAAGAGTAAATAAAATTAATATTTACAGTAATTTTGTAAACTGATAATTATTATACATAATTTGTGCGAATTCTTCGCAGAGGGTGCGTCTAGTTTAATAAAAAAAGCAGCGTTTGATAATAAATATAAATATCTTGTATAGTAATAAAATCATAATGCTTCCAAACAAGCTGAGTTGGGTTGTCAATGTATCTATATTTAAAGTAGAAGCAGATTAAGAATAAGCTGCTTTTCCTGAAAATTGTAAATATATAAAATTTCGTTTTATATCTCATATAAAATACATCGCACTTAGTAACTACGAATAGTTTAAAATAATTTGATGGTAAATTGTGAAAATGCACAAACAAGGTTGATTTTTGGTTTCAATAGTTAACGCATTTACCTGCCCGAAATAGTTAAGTATTAATACGACTACAAAGTTGTGATATGTACCTAAAGCATTTCGTTCCTTTTTGCCTTTAGCTGTAAAAACCCTAACAATTTAACTAGAAGTTATGCTTAGCAATCAAAATCTCGAACTGAAAACTTGACACAGCATATAAATACACGGCACTGTAAAAAAAATCTTTGGCTTAAGTGATAATAGAAAAAAAAATTTTTCTTCGCTAAAAGTGATAAGTACGGCGAAAAGTTAATTACCGCTTTGTTTCGGCGATGTTTAAACTGGAAGTGCCGTTTATGAATAGCTGGATATGGTATCGTATACAAAAATGACGTCATTATCCAACATTAATATCACACGTGATAATTATAACACGCATAAACCTCGCCATAATTATGGTGTGGCACGAAATCGAACCTTAAATGTTGTCAGGCGCCATCAGATGTTAGATTGTTATGTGGAAATGGTATAAAAATTAAAAATACATATGAATTATCTTTGGAATACAACATTTCAAATTCAAAATATCTTTAATTTATAGGTCACCACTTGAAAAACGTTGTAATATTTTGTGAATTTACACTTTACCACTCGTTCGGAAGGCAGTTTATGATCAAGAATAACGAGTAAGAAACTTAAGGATAGCTTTTGTTTAATTTTATCGCACAACCAAAATAAATGCACAAACTATTACTAAATAAAACGAACCAGTAGAACAAAATTATATAAGAAAACTGATTAAATGCGTTTCCTCTAATTGTTTAATTTTAATAAGCAAACATTTTCGTCACCAATTTCGCAACGGGTAACTGAATATTTTCACTAGCAAATAACAGAGTAAAACAATTAATATAAAATTAATAAAATTCTGGTTGTTGCACGAGAACGATGAATGATTATTACGTGATGACTATTATTTATCATCTAATGTTAATATTTATATATTAATTTCCATCTTTGCGTGGCGTATATTATATGTATTAATTGTAAAAAGATATGTAAAAAAAAGCATTCATATTAGAAGACGATTTAAGTATGACAGTGACTCTAAATAGGCGGGGCCAAAAATTGCTTTTATTTGCTGACAGTTAGTCCGTATAAAAAATATCTATCTTCTAAACATTCGTAAATTGTATAATTATCTTCCTTACCAAGTATTTGGTAAGGAATTAAGGAATTTCCTTACATTTTAATGATTTTAAATTTATTTAAGGGCAATCCACAGAAACCTGCAAATGCACACAAAGCGCCCCTTAAATAAATACTTAATAACTACATAGTCGCCCAACATGTACCGTTTTTTTTTTTTGTTTTATGAGATTATATCAATCTCTATTTCTCTTAAATATTTCTAAATATTTTCCACAAATGATAAACTTTCATATATAAATTGTTATGAAAGAGTTATGATTTTAATTTCCTTAAACTTACTCGTACGAGATAGACGAGGTCCCAGCTCGTAAATTGCGCGAACAGCCCGCTTCTAAATCACGAAAAATTCTATGAATACCCGCCGCCTGTCCAAGACCAACACGCCATATCACATTACGCTTTGAAAACAGCTATAAAAACCCAATGAATCTGTTTCGATGTCTGATAAATTTCGTATCTTTTTAATTGCATAGGCGGTAGAGCTAAGCTGTTTCACCAATTAGCTTTTAAGAGGATCACATTAAAACTTGTTATTTACAGTAATTTTTAAGAATACCATAGTATTACATATTCAAATCCTTCGTTTCCTAATGATATGGTTACAGATTGGTATGTAAAGTGTGGATCAGATCAGTGACAATTGCTATTTGTTTTCGTTTCGTTAAGAAATAATTTGCAGTAAACCATATCTCTTCTTGCGACACAGCAATGCCCACATCATCACAAGCGAACTGTTTTCCAAAAAAAATATTTTACAAAGAGGTATCATCTACGAATTACGAATGCTAAGCGATAGAGCCATGCTCTGATCAACTTAGTGGCATCACGAAAACGGGCCGACACGACAGGTGAAAGAGCACAATCTCACAGAATACCCAAGTAAGGTAACGGCTCCCGCTGTTGCATTTCGACCAGTGAACCAGAGTTACGGTGGAGTATTCCCTCTCCATCAGATATTCTATCTGACTGGGTAAGAGCCAAAAGGCCCACAACGTACTGATGACTGAGAAGAGGGGTTGCGAGTGTCCATGGGCGGAGATAATCACTTCTTTTCTGGCTGTTCGCAAGCTCGATTGCCTCTCGAAAATGCTATAAAAAAGTACTATCTCATGAAAATACTCATCAAGACCATATAAGTTGTTTATATATACTAAAAACAGAAACAAACCTGGCATTGATCCCTGCGGTCCAAACACGCAAAGCAAAAATCCAGGCGATTTAATGGGATCGACATCAACCTTCTGAACTCACTAATGGTCAGCCAATTATTTTATTATTGTTATGAATTGTAATCGTACACGATTCCCGGTCAAAGTTTTATGATTAATACCGTCAAATGCCTTGGAGAGTTTGCCCAATACATCAGTCGCATCATGCGAATCTTCCTAGACATAGAAATATCTGGCACAAACTCAACACCGGCATCAATAGGTCAACAACCACAAATAAAACCGAACTGTTTTTTTTAGGTATTACATCATTACTGTAAAAATGTGATAACAAGTGATTTAGGGTAAATTTTTGACTATATATAATTTATGCTGTAAAACATTCTGAATTTGCTCAAAGTTTCAATATAACGAAAACTGGCGATCGACAAGTCAATTTTATTATAATATTATGGAATATAAAATATTTGAAGGCAGAGATGAGGAAAAAGTGTTGAATGCCTGACTTCGACCTGCATGGCTACATTAGTAATTATTATATTGCAAATGTTTTTAATGAAAGGAGATAAATGTATAAAGGGGACACAGAGTGAAAAATTGAAGGATCTAGTGTTATCATTAGAGACCTCGTAGATTCCACAACGTCTTTCTTTAATATTTCAAAACTACTTTTTTTTTGGTTATGGTTCATATTAATACTTTATCTAATAATTTTGAAATAGAATACCTACGATTTAGATATCGAAGAGCTTAAAAATTTCCAAGTAATATTTTACGGTCTCAAAGTATTCCAGAATATAAACAATAATAATCTTGAGGTCAGAGAACTTTTAACTTGTTATCTGCATTAATGCCAATCGTGATTGTAATTTATAATTATAAATCCGTAATATGGAGTTTTATAAAATAAAACATAACACGAATTACTCTCAAACGCCCGATTAAGGTAGTATTTATAGCTGTCCGATATAATCTATCGTATTAATCACTTCATTAGCAAAAACACGATATTCGAAAATTCGATTAAACAGTTGGTTTTTTTTTGCCTGAAAAATTGTTTCAGTGTGCGACGGTTTTTCGAGGGTCAGAAAACAGGGCCTCGACCTCGAAGCAATACTTATTAGCTTAATGACGGAGGCGAGCACCTGCCATCGCACGCGTCGGCGCCCGCGGCCGCCCGAGGTCGGGGCTGAAGAGGCGGGTCTGTTGTGACGGCCCGAGAAAGAATCCCCGCTGTTCGAAGTTATTTTTGAAAGTAAACTAATTAGAATGTCTTGTTTTATGTTGCAGTGCCAACAAGAAAGATTTTCTTTCATTGTCAATAAACACGGTCCCGTGGATTATTTGAACACGTCGATCTATCGTCGTAGATAAATAAACCGCGCGGAGCAAGAGCGTTACGAAACGCGTGCGCCGACGCCGTAAGGCTTTATACCCGAGCGAGACAATGCGAAAATTCTAGAAGAGAAGAAAATTATAAACTGTATAAAGCTATTGATTGCACAGTGCATCCGACAAATTTTAGCATCATACTAAAGAAATATTAATATTAAACGCTCTAATTTTTTTTTACAGTTTGAATGTTTGTCACATTTTGTCCAGTAAATTATTTATATCTTCAAAGCTATTTTAGAAGGAAGTGATGAGTGTATAGTTCCATCAACCGATACACACATAGGCCAAAAAATGTTTTCATAATATATAAATATTATATTACATGTACTTAAATAATATATTGAAAATAATTGTTCCTTTTTTCTGAGATAAAATTTTAAAAGCTTTTTATATATAGCTATAGTTATATTTACTTTTGCCCCCAACTTTACACGCGTGAACATAAACTATATGACATAAGGTCCTACGTCTTCTGTATCAATCCCATGTTAAATCCTATAGTTTTGATCCTTTAGCTCGGCTCTAGGTCTCGCGTTGAATACTAATTGCGATAACGGTTGCGATACCAAAATGAAGTCCGCTCCCTCATGATCCTACTTTCAATCACGATTCTAATCCCGACCCCTGTTATGATTCTAGTTCCAATTCCTATTCGGTTTTTACATTTGACCTAAGTTAGAAATCCATATACTTTTTAGAAACCAAATCCGTGGTTAGACATTGAATTTGTTTTGTGAAGATACGCTCTTTTGCTGATGCACTTTAGTTTACATTAGTTTAATAGTAATAGTCGACATACTTGTTTTTCTATTTATAGGCTGCTAAAGTGTTTATAAATATTTTGTGCGGGAAACATGTAAAAAGTGTAACAACGTACTTTTTTCGCGTGTAGTGCATTTCTATGTAATAATGGTTTGCAAACCCTATAATGATCATGGTCCGACATTTTTTTTGTATTATTGTAGTAGATATGTATTATTGTAGGTCAACTACAAACTTTTGTGTAGGCCATTTTAAGATATTCAATTCCATAGTACATTATTTTGATGTATCTCATAAGATTTAACCAGCATTAGCAATGAAATCGCCCGAAATTATATTTTTCACGTCTTGATTAAAAACCATCAACTTTTCTCGCCTTTTTATAAGTAGAATTTTAATCTATGTTACACTTACTTCCAAGAATTATAGTGGAAACCATATCAAAATCCGTTGCGCTGTTTAAAATAACAGACCAAGAGCCAGACAAAAGCGTATGTAACTTATAAGCGTATAACGAATTTTGGATACTTATATAAAAATTTGAAAATAAAGCAAAGTTTAGGAATTTCTGGAATTAATATACCAGTATCGGAATGAAAACATCGAGATTAGATGGATGAAATATCTGCATACATAATTAAATTTGTACGGAACCCTCAGGGTGCGCGTACTATTTGCACTTGCCCGGTTTTTTGTTTTCATTTTAACATATTTTTCAAGCATCACAATTCGTTCAGTCATTACACCGTTTAATGGTAAGGAACATACTTCTTCACATCCATACCTTTACAATATTGGTGTAAAATGTTAGACACATATATCTCACTACATACTTGTATTATACGACTGCAGTAATTATTTCACCTTGTGTGAACGACCATAAGTATCTTATTCGCATGTCGAACTCATGACTAATACAATTACGAGTGCGACATGCGAATACAGATGACATTACACGTGGTTGAAACCGATTGACGCATAATTGTTAAAAGATGAATGAGACAAATGAGAGCATGGTCCGGGTCAACAACGAGGACAGAACTGGGACTGCATTTGAGAACGGAACTGGGCTCGGGACCGTGATTGAAAGAGAGACAGCTCGATATTTAAGATGAAGGAATTCATTTTGTACCTTCGTAAACGGAGTCGTAGGCGAAAGCTAGTTCGCTTGTAAGATTATGAAATCATGTCGGTTTCCATTTGACCATAAACTATCGGTGGTCTAAAATACTGTCGGCTGCACTTTTGATGTTGCATCTCCGGCCGCGTGCGTGTTTACAGTCTAGGCGGACGTGTGCCGCGTACAAAATTCTCATAGCAGAGTGCGGTCAGCTATCATCGCGCATACAAAAATAAACCGGGGAACGAACTTACTAATCGCTTTATTTTTAAACGCCGTAACTTCAAGGTAACCCGCCCGTCTATCTTTCTGTATTTTACCATAATTCCGACGCAGGGAAAATGTACGTACATTACGCAGATGGTAGTTTAAGAGGAAAATAAAATTTCCGAATTTATCAAATAATGTGACGCGTTAATAACGAGACGGAACGTATTAATAATGGAACGTTAAAAAAAATTGGAATCGTCTTCCGTGGTATGTTTTTTATTTCAAATCTTTTCCTGAACCTGCCAAATATATCAGAGATATGCCGCATATAGAATTATTGGCAATCGTGTCTATTTATGCTTTTCTAACTATATAGCTGGACTTTAACCGATTATTGTGATCGCTTATAGTCATCTTCTGCGAAAAACCTCCTAACAATTGGTGAAAAATACAAGCACTGCGTATTTCTTTTGTTTATCAATAAATATAATTATAAGGAGCAAATGATAACCACGTATATAGTAGAAGTATATCATATACCTAATTGGTATACAAATTGTATGTATGTAGTAAACGGCACAGTTCACCGTTACGGAAATACCCTCAAAACAATAAAAATAATTCAAGTTTGCTTTTCACAAGTTTTCTACAGCGTCTCCACACATTAAAAATCGATAGAACCAAGAATTGAATTCAATACCGAATGAATCCACGGCCAAGAATAAATCTGTCCTCGAGACATGATAGTAGATACTTCCGTGACCCAGAGAATAACAAAATGGTTCGAACACGAGAACTTCAAGTTGGATTTTAGGTCGGGCGCCATCTTTCAATTAAATATTTAAAACATAACATTAATAATTCTAGCAAGTCGTTGTCCGAAAGTGGGGGTCCGACGCCGTCGCTTTAACATTAGCCTAAAACTAATAAAAAATATGGTAATTTGAAGCCAGTGCGACTTGTGGCTTCGAATGATGAGATAAAAATGGTGTTTTTAACAAAAAAGGTTTATCTTGATTTTTCACATTATGCTTTAGTTAGTGATTACAAAATATTATCAAATTTGAGAAGTCACGCCATCAGTGTTCCTCGTATTAAAACAAAACTGCGTCTTATATTTGGCAAGTACAAAAGTTTCAATAGATATTTCGACTCGAAACTTCGTAAATATACTCCCAAATCAAATAGAAAGTACTTGTTTCAAAATTCAAAATATGAATCGTTGGAGTCTAGTATATCATAAAGCGTCTTTATAATAGTTTAAATAAAATTGACTTGTATATACAGTCAATTAAAAATTTCTTAACATTTGTAATTTATATTTTAAAAAGACATTTATTCTTTTTAGTATAAAAAAAGAACTGATTATATAATATTCGTTAGACGTCCGGGTGCAGGGAACGTACGCGGCACGATGACGCCCATAAAAATGTGTGTATTTAGACAAAATTTTTAATAGCTTCAGAATTACAGCAAGTAGTTTCCTAACTTAAAAAACCACTAACTTAAGTAGATTTAGAGAAGTTACGTTCATACTAATTTTTAAGTCTCGACTTGCGGCATTAGATGGAGCCACAAGAGGAATGATGTACATTCAGAATCTAGACTTGTCTAGATTTGCAGCGCATGCGCAGTATTTTTTTTTTTCATCCCAGTCGAAAAATGCCACGAAACATTCAAAACTAAAATCTAAGTAAAATTTGTTTAAATATTTATATTTACAAGAATACCTAACATATACACATTTATTAAGGATTGTCGCGGGTAAATTATCATCTTTTTCTAATTTAAATTATTTTTTTCTGGGTGTTGTATTATAAATCAAAATTTTAATAAAATTAAATCATTTGTAAATATTATTTTATACAGTCAGAAAAAAAATTATACAAAAATATATAATTGACTCCGCAATATAAATTATTAATAATAGTTTTTAATTTTTTTTAATTACTAGTCCCTCTACTCTATGGCTTTCTATTTTTAATTTAATAAGGCTGAGGCGTGTGCTTTTGTTTCGAAGTCTGATCATATAACATAGTTTATAGGCGATTACTATTATTTTTTTGAAAGGTTCTTAATATTGTCTTGCAGCACCAACGGAAAAAAATAGTACGACTGAAATTTCACAATAATCAGTCTACTAATACCTTTTTTGTTGGTTTTTACATGCATGTAATTTAAAATGGTCGTTCTATCCTTTGATTAAATCCATGAAAGTTCTTTTCAACGATCTTTAAACCTTTCAATTGTAATATCGATAATTTAAGTCATATAATCACAACTATTTTTCCATATACCTATTTTGGTTTTTAATCCACCACTTTTTCGTACGTTTTCTTATCACTTGCATATCAAAGAGCATAGATAAACACCTCCAATACGAATGTGCATTAGCTGTGAGGCTCTGGGCAATTCGATATTTTATTTACATTATCCCTTGTTATTTCCAACAGTAAGCTAACAGCAAGCGCGTCTTGGATGCAATATCAAGTTACCGCTAAAATTCAATCATCTCCCCTGCTATCCACGCGAGTAAATCCTTACAATTTATTTAGTATAAAAACAACGTACAATGATAGTTTTTATAGGTACTTTATAAATTATCACACTATGTGCCCACCGATGAATGTTAAGCAAAAAAGAAGTATAATATCGATAAAAGTTCACTGCGAGCTATGAAGGATTACAGTCGGTTGTATCGATAAATGTTTTGCGGGCCTAGTGATTGTTCGAGCGTAAAATATACGCTTTTCTTTTTCAGGGGATACCTGCAATTTATACTTGTCTATGGGCACCGTTTTCATACATCACTAGATTTTTGTTTCTAACTTTATCTTCGAATATTCGCTTCGAGAACTCGTTCACAACATATGGTTTCGCTCACATGTTTATTACGCTTTTACGGCGTAAATATTTGTTATCATTAATTTATGAAGTAATAAAGTGCGGGGAAGCGCAACGGAATCCTCAATGTGAAACAGGCGTAAGAACTTGACGTGGCTCCAGTGAATGCACATTATATTTGTGATGGTGTTTTTATTTAGTTATTTTGTCGTATATGATCTTTATTACTCGAGCTTTCGTCTCAGAGGATGTCTCTACATATTTTAATGTGCCTTTTTTATGCATATTTGCATGACATATGTTGATCTTCGATCAAATGGTGTGGACAAGCTCATCCTGACGAGGTAACTCTTCTGCCATTAATAGCACCGATTTGAAACTTTAAAAATGTTTGTGTAGAAATTCTAATAGCAATAATGTTATGGAATATTTGTCAATGTCAAAATTTATTTTACGATTTTAAGTAGTAAACGGAAAGATTGACGTGAAAAAGAAAAACTAATTTTCCCGCCATCTTCACAGGACTGGTCATTTGCTATGATTTTCTCCATTTATTAAAACTAATAAGATAATGAAATCAAGGACACGTGTAAAGAAAATTTAAATTCTAACGTATCCCCGCACTGGCAAGAGCTCGACGGAGGGTAAGAGAAAAACACTACATTTTGTATTTTACTACATTCGCAGTAACCCTGAGGTAAAACCTACAATTTACCAAGTATTTGCTGCCAAAAGCCTGTAATTAACTACTACCACATGGGTGTTATCATAATAGAAATCTTAGTATTTATCACTGTAACAGTATAGTTTAAATTCTATTAACAAAACACAGTTTGAACTATAACCCAGTATTAACATCAGAAGGTCTGAAAATTAGGTAACTATTGAACGGTTACTGGTGTCGACACGAAGTTTTGTACACACGTTTGGTTTTTAACACGCTTTTATAAGCTTGGGCTGTATGTTTGTATGTATGTATGTAACTATGTAACGGAATCTTTGAGCTTAATTTTCACCAATTTCAAAAAGTCTGATTAATTTGAAGCTTTGCATACGTATCAAGGACCAATGACAATGCAATTATTTGATAACAGTCGCCAATTATCCTTATTAGGACCGCCAGGATTAATATAAGCTTTGATTGTATGTATCTGTGTATGTAACGGAATCTTTGAGCTTAATTTTCACCCATTTCAAGAAGTCTGATTAATTTGAAACTTTACATACGTATCAAGGACCAATGACAATGCAATTATTTGATAACAGTCGCCAATTATCCTTATTAGGACCGCCAGGATTAATATAAGCTTTGGTTGTATGTATCTGTGTATGTAACGGAATCTTTGAGCTTAATTTTCACCCATTTCAAGAAGTCTGATTAATTTGAAACTTTACATACGTATCAAAGACCAATGACAATGCAATGATTTGATAACAGTTTCCCATTATCCTTATTATGACCGCTAGGATTAATATAAGCTTTGGTTGTATGTATCTGAGTATGTAACGGAATCTTTGAGCTTAATTTTCACCCATTTCAAGAAGTCTGATTAATTTGAAACTTTACATACGTATCAAAGACCAATGACAATGCAATGATTTGATAACAGTTTCCCATTATCCTTATTATGACCGCTAGGATTAATATAAGCTTTGGTTGTATGTATCTGAGTATGTAACGGAATCTTTGAGCTTAATTTTCACCTATTTGAAGAAATTTGATTAATTTGAAACTTTGCATACGTATCAAAGACCAATGACAATCCAATTATTTGATAACAGTTTCCCATTATCCTTATTAGGACTGCCAGGATTAATATAAGCTTTGGTTCTATGTAACTGTGTATGTAACGGAATCATTGAGCTTAATTTTCACCCATTTCAAGAAGTCTGATTAATTTGAAACTTTGCATACGTATCAAGGAGCAATGACAATACAATAATTTGATAAGTTTTTCCTCTTATCCTGATCAGGATCGCCAGGATCGAACAATTTCGTCACGTATCGTCTGCGTGAGAGCAAGTGGCTTATAACTGTTAATAAATTCTATTATTGTTTTGTAATAGAATTTAGTAACAGTAATAAGCATTATTAATTCAACTATTGTTGTATTGTTAAAATTACAACGTTTTACCAATCAACCGAACTAAAAATTAAAATAAATATAGTTTAAAAACTAAAAACACGCTTTTAAAAGCACATTAAACTAAAAGTGAAAATAATCCTTAATATGAACTCAAAAAATAATGAACAATGACGAAAATACTAGTATTATTGTGGAAAAGCGGGGCTCTTTTGCATTTTCGTATATACCACGCTTTTCCACAATAATATGGGTAACATTATTCGAGCCTTTATTATTTTAACAACAAAACATTAAACTATATTAACAAACATAAATTAACCGACATCCCATGATTTTATTAGAAACGATAACATCCCTCCATGGTCAATGTCAAATTAAAAAGTTATATAAACCTTTAATGAAATAGATCACTTGAGTGATTCTAGCGATCATTGAAAAATAATAATAATATAATAAATAAAAGCTTATTCTTAGAAAACCTTCCCGTTATATTCACAGATATTTATTACTGGGCAATGAAAAACCGTCAGTACTTCTATAATGAAATGTTTAGCAACTGTTGACCTTTAAAAAGATGAGTCAGTTTCAATAAGGTTATTGAAAGCTTCTATTTGAAATTTTGACAGAACGAGAGTATTGACACCGAAGCAGGCTTCGTAATTAATAGACCGACTCATTTATCAATCGTAATTTTTTTTCTTCAAGCGAGCCAACCTAAAGAACAGCAATCATCGTCGGTTAATGTCAGCCGGCACGCACCGCCCTTCGGCGCCGCCTGGCCGTCGTCGGTTGAGCTTCCGACATTAACTGATATTTCAAAAGCATCTCTCGGACGATTATTAATAACGATAAGCTTTAAGAGCTTTCGTGGTATTCGCGACGTTTGCCGTAAAAGTGCTTTTTCAATATAACCGTTGAAAAGTGGTATGAAACAAATAAAATAAAAATCCTATGCCGGAAATAAAGCACGTTTTAGAAACATAAACATAATACACGTTGTTGCAATAGTCGATGCGACTTTTCTGTTCATACGATTCTGTTCGTATGAACAGAAAAGTTACTTTGCAACATTGAATTTTTGCAAGGTATTACATTCGAAATAAGACAAAGTCGAAATGATTAAAATATTGAAAGAATTCAAAAATTTTAATTTGAAGTTAGTACAAAAACCATGTTCCATTTCACATACTAAGCAAGACGAAATTAATAATTATATATTTATCGTTAGCGATAGTCAAGTTGGCTTCTCTGAAAATAAACAGAATTAACTATACAGAGTTAGGCAGCTCAACCTGAAACATATAGCCTTAATAAATGAATTCCGATTTTGAGGGATACATTTATAGGTTAATTAAAAATAAGTTATAAAATTAAAAATGATACTTCCGTCAGGCGCATCATGTGGCATATCAATTGAACGGGTTTATTGTGAAAAAACAAATGCGTATTTGTTATAAGTTTAATACATAGAATTAAAAAAAATATACATAAATGTGAAGAAATGGGCTTCCCTCTTTGTCTTCGAAACTAAGCTCAAAATTTTAAAAATTCGCGGATTGTGGGGTTTCTCTCATATTTTACAGTAAAACCTACATGAAAATACTGAGTGTTTCAATTCACACGGAAAACGCAAAATAGTCGTGAAGAGGATACCTATTAAAAATGTATATTAAATATGTTGTTTTATTTACGGAGTACGGACTCTCCACGTGAATCCGACTCGTACTCAGCCGGCTTTTTAAGAAATGATCAACCTGAATTCTGTGTAATCTTTAAAGATATTATGTCCCTACTCTTATCAAATTTAAAGAACTTAAACTTAGATTCGATCACACAAAATAAAAGATAATAAAGACATTTCTACATATTCGAATTTTATCTGTTATTAATTTTAGTTAATAAAAATAAAACGCACAAGTGCGTCAAAAAATTAAACACTTCATTGTTAATAAACGTATTTTCACAGCCACACTCGATTATAATACAAGGCAATAAAAATGCCATTTAATTATATCCGAAGGCCTCGTCAAGAATTTCCGCCGGGTGACTCGTTGTTCATGGTCTGACCGTTTATTGAATCACCCGCCTTCAAAGTCATTTTCCAAATCAGCATTATCGCTTCATGGCTTTGGTTTAGAGAAAGCTCATTTTTATTATCTTACAATTTTTATTTTAGCTTTTGTAAGCATTTTAAATGTAAGAATTTAATTTCGACTTTTTTCTATTTCAAAAATAACAATTCAGTTGTACACCTTTTTTTTGAAGCAACTGATTATTATTCATTATCTAAAATTTATCGCTAAATTAAAAAAAATATTTAAAACAATTACCTTCAATCTCTTCTTTCTCTTCCTCTGTCATTCTACCTACAAATATTAGTCGACAAACGGAATATAAGATTTGTACATTCAAAGCTAAGATTTTATTTTTTTACTTAAAAAAAAACGAAAATAATATTCGATATTGTGCTTTCAGAAACACGCAGCGAAAGTTTTTTATCACGAACTCCGGAGGAGCGAACGAAACCGTCCCCGCCGCCGGCCGCCGAGCGACTGCCGACAGGCTCTCGGGCACATCCAGGATACAGCGCTTTTAGGCGGACATATTTTATGATGTGCTCTCGCAGGAGCTGTACCGGTGACTTTGGCTCTCTAATGGCCGTCACGCGGGTCGCGCGTTCGCACCCTGCGGCCTTCCGCGCGATGAGCCGCCCGCCCTGTCAGCCCACTAAGTTCCAGATTCGCCTCCGGACGGGGTGCATTCATTTCGTTTGTTTTCGCTCGTCTCCCGAATTTGAGGCGCGTACCGTGAACGCCGGTTAGTTATAGGCTATTTACGATATTATAATGTGAAAGTATGATTGTTTAGACGTCAGTCACGTGCTAACGGCTGCACGCATTATTCTATATCCTACTCGAGCACGTCTATTATGTCCTTAAACGGAATATACAATAAGTGAAGATGTATAAACACCGGCATTGACGCCCCAAGAAGAGCCGAGATCGATATTGCGATCGGATTCGACAGTGGGATTAGAATCGACATCGGGAAGGCGACCGCGATACCGGAATCAGGATGACAGTGCGATCGACCCGTTAAAAGATGAAAGGATTCGTTCTATATCCGAGCGAGCGAAACCGCGAGCATATTTGAACGATATATTTAAAAAAAAATGTTATTTCTAAACTTCAATTTACGCCCAGCAAAGCGGGCGGGTAACAGCTAGGAGTATAATAAGAATATATCAGATTCATCGTCGCCGAACTGAAGCTGACTGAGTTTGTGAAATTGTATTCGCACTTCTACAGACTGACGACCCGGCGTGTATACTATTAATATCTTTGGACACCACATCGTTGTGAAGATGATGAATAAAGAGAATAAAGAGATGAATAAAGGGAAAGAAAGAGAAATTTAAGCAATCGATTGATGGAGTAAATGTAACTATCATTATACTGATTATATATACGTTTTGATAAATACCATATCGTATATCGTAAACAGATTCGTTGTATTTATACAGAAATTGTAATAAAAAAAAGGAAGTAAATATTTTTATTACTTTCATCATTTTTTATGTTTAAGAAATTTCAAAAAGTAAACGCATCGAAATGAATAAAAGTACACATCATTATTATCTTACAATCACTGTGGCGCGTCCAGTTAACGGAAATTACGTAGTTTGTCTATTTCACTCGCTTTTATGGTATGATGGTTTACAAAAAGTAAGTAAAAAAATTGTTGTACAGTTTTTGTTTACTGTATACGGTTTCTAAAGCTACAGTTATTATTTTGAAGATGGGACACGTTGGACATCATTGAATCATACAGTTTTTCGTTTCAAAATAAAAGTTAGTCATGGACTATGCACTGAAAACCAAAAACCAAATTGCAAAACATAAAAAACGTGATTAGGCAAGTTTGTCTATCCAGGAACAAAAAAATCAAATATTTTAGCGGAATGAGTAACGTTATATAAATAAAAACATAATAATTCATTATTATAAACTATCATCTGCGTAAATACTAGTAAAATTGTTGTAATATTAATAACTACGACTTTAGAATAGATTCATAAATCCCGAGTAAATTTATTTTTCATTACAGAACATTCAATAAGAGTGGTAATACTAGTCCGTATTTGACGGTAGTTAATTCCATTTACATTTCATTTCAAAAACATCATTTTTAAATGTCGTTATTCAATAATATTTTTAGCACATCAAAAGCAAATCAAAATCCTAAGAAATCAAATAACAAATCAAAAGTAAGGCCTCGAGTCACTACTGAAAGCGAATTCGAAGCGACATACAAGGTAAAAAAATTAATTCGATATTCGATATTTCTTTCAACAATATTTTTTTGTGAATTAGTTATTAGTCAGTTAACGCTTGGATTCCAATATCCGTAAGCCGCGTTTCTGAACGTTTTATCACATTATTAATAAAATGTACGTGATTATTAAACAAATAATACTATAATGGATTGTAATAATATTTATGTGCATTCATTAACGGAAAAAAAAAATCTGTTACAACATCTCCAATCGAGTTAAACTTCAGCTCGGGGGCTAAGTCGTTTCATCCCCACTGAGAGCTCGCTAATTTGGGACTGCGTTAATTCGCTGTCTTAATCCGCGAAAGAGGCGACCGGCCGGAAAGTTTCTTAAAACAGTTTCAGGAATTTCCATTTTATCTTTTCTCCGGAAGTGACCGATACGAATAATAATTATCTTGATGAAGGAGCTGCTTTGTTATTGTGAGATTTACCATTTCACTCACAATAAGACAACCTGTATGTGATGAAAATTGACCACCATTCTGCCAGACCCGCTTGTCCGTAAAACTACTGCTTTATATTCTACCGGCACGAAACTAATAATTAATGACAACATTAATTCGTCCAGCACTATTGTTAAGCCGATGGAAGCAAAATGTATTATTACTTCTACGAGGGCACGTTGTGGGAGGGAGCTTTTTGACAACTAATACACAGACACAGATACAAAGACAAGTTTGTTTATTTGTTTGAACGCGCTAATTTCAAAAACTTCAAATTTCACTTTGAAAACGTTTCTCGTTTTGAGCTCTTGCAATTGAAAAACTTACATGTATTAAATAACCACTTTTTTTTTGTTTTTCAACTACAATATCTTTGGAACGTGTTGTTTGATATTGCTCTACTTTCTGGCATTCAACCCCCAGTTTTTAAAACATAAAATATAGTTTTTATAACTAAAATCTCTGAAAAACAATCATTTTTAAAAGCCCTTTTTTTAATTTTTACTAACCATATCTTTCGAACGAACCAACTGATTTTGATACACTTTGCGACGATCAACGCTGTTTTTTTAAGAAAACAACTAGTTATATTTTGAAATTTATTGATATAGTACATAGTTTAAAAAACATTTTGAAGAAAATGCTTTTGAGAAATTTTCCTCCAACAATATCTCTTAAATAAATCGATTTTATTGAATATAGTAATGATCGACGTTATTTTTAAGGGGAAGAACTGAATAGATTTTATAATATATTAGGAGACCAATTTACAAAGTATTATAAAAAACACTTTTAAAAAAATTTCCAACGATATCTCTAGAACAAATCACTCGATTTTATGCAGTTTGTGGCAATCGATGCAACTGTTTGGGGAAAAGAGCTGATTAGATTTTGGTATGATTGATTGAGTAGTCTAAAAGTTATTTTATAAAAACATACTTTTAAAAACTCTATTTTTGCTATTCCTCAAAATCTACTGAACGAAACTGGTTCAAGTTTCAGGACATCTAAGTTGAGTAGACTCCTCTTGAAAGTCGCAAACTGCGTTTCGATCGGTCAGTCCATTCAATAGTTATTAGAGGTTTACACGCATACAAACACGCACGCACGCACACACACACACACACACACACACACACACGCACACACACACACGTATATCAATCGGGAAATGGTCGAAATAGATTCAAAGGACCCTAAAACGTCAAGATCTGGTGAAAATTCGATTTTCGAAAATTGGGGGTTCAATCAGTAACTTTCCAATTTTATGAAATTTTTTTAGTTCTCGTAGCGAAAAGTTAATAATGTTATAAATATAGAATTCATGTTACTTTGTGTTTTAGCTGCCGTCAAATCCTCTTAATAGTACACTAGTAAGGTTTGGGAAGTCTCGAGAATTGAAAAGTCCCGGGATGTCCCGGGACATCGAAACTTTTTAAAATAAAATTAGAATTGAGTTCTTTGGGTGAGATGTATCGATAAAAAAGCAATTTCAGTATAAATCAACATTTATTGAACATAAAATAAACTCATCATATTTACTTAATTAATTAGTTTAAAAAATTCGTATAATTCTTTTTATCAGTCATTGATTCAGTTTTTGGCAGAAAATCATAATTTTAATCAGTCATACTAAACATTATTGTCATTATCTAGGGTACGTAAGTTACGTAACGTAACATAACATAATCATAATTCCAAGAATTGCAGATTAATTTTATTAGTAAAAAAATCTTCGGCATGTAGAAAATATACTTTAAAATAAGGAATCATAAACTATAAATATCATAATATTTAATAATCACCACCTACTCTTGGCCTCTATTCATTAGTCATAATAATATAATGAATTAAGTATATAATATAATGAACTAACAAACAAGTCTAATTTTTTGGTGATTTAAAAAGAAACAGTAGTATCAAGATAGATGGCGCCGTCAATGATAGAGTGCTGGAAACTAATAAGTTTATGGTTTTTTGAAAATAAAATTATTGAATCCAATTTTAACAATGGTGTCTCGACCCGAGTCTCGAACCCAATTTACAAAATGTCCTGGGACTCGAAAACACGAGGCGTCCCGTAACACAAACACAATTCACAAGATTCATCGAGAGCTTAGGCACTCAACGAACTTTACTACAGAAAGCAATAAGAACACTTTATTGCAACAAAGTAATTAGTATCTTTTATTGTTGAAGCTAATGTATAGCTATTGACATTGTATTGATGAATATTGATTAGATTAAAATTACTTTCTAATTGAAAATTTAAAGTAATTCTCCATAGATTAAATTTATATATGGATCTGATAATTTTAACAAAATATTAGTTATTTTTGTACTTATGCCTGAGTATCACCTTTTTAGTTATCGTCAAAACTTTGTACATATATATTTCGTAAACAAATATATAATACAACATAGACCATTGAAGAGTTCTTTCATAAAGGGATGATTGTAACAGCGGTACTAAATTGTGATTGAAATAAAGATTTGTTATCAGACCGTTTATTAGAAGTTTTCAGTCAATACAGTTAACCATCGAGAAAATGTGATGCGAACAGGTCAACTACACCATTCATAGTGCATTGTTAATAAATATACAATTTTAAAACCAATTAATCGTCAGGAATAGGACCGACATAATCCTGTAAATTTACTTACGTGTCCACTGACCATACAGCGAAGGTACATAATATGTGAAAATGTAAAAAAACAGACAGACGGATGAGTTGTCACATCACGGAACCCTCAAAACTTCTTACCCCTCCTATTTCTCAAAGTTAGCGCCGCTGCGCTTTATCTCTACTACGATTGGAGACCAGATTATATTTTGAAAATTGAGTTACAGCCGACTTTTGATCTTACAATTGTATCGCAGTGCTTTCATCAGGCGGGGATGAGAGGCCGACTTTGCAGCTTCGAAACATCAGACATTTTATTCAGCCATGCAAATAAGTTTCGTAATATCTTTGAGATTTCACTGGACTGTACTTAGTCTCTGTGAACGTCATTAATGAAATGCCATGTGGAACGGCATTTCATTAATCAGCTTATCAACATCATTCACATGATGTTGATGGTGTGATGTTAGGTTGAAGTGGTGTTATGAAATAACGTAACGAGGGTAATGAGGTTCTCAAAATGTTTGCTTTAAATTCATAAAGTCTTTACGTATTTTATATACAAATTCAAGACAATTTTTCATCATATTTATTTACGTTTAATTATAATACAAATATGTCATTTTATGTAACAATTTATTGCCATTTTGTAACTAGCGATATAATCCCATTGCTGTAGAAAATTTGGGATTTCCGATCAAAAAAACTGTAACAAGTGGTTTTGGCAATTTTCTGTTACTGTTAACGTAACACTGCCAAAAGAATTCAGAAGAGACCGAAACAGGTGAAAATCTGAGGATACAAGGTCAGGGCTATGCATTAGTAGTGGATGCATTAACATTCCCCAAACAAACTCTCTCAATATTTGCTTAGTAGCTAAAGATGTGTGTGGTCTGGCGTTACCATTGTAAAAATCCACACCCTTTCTGATAATCATTTCCGGCCATTTTTCCTCTACTTCTTGCTTGAGTCTCATTAGCTGTTGGCAGTAGAGATCCAAATAGATGGTTTTTCCCAGCGGTAAAAACTTATAATGAATAAATACCCTTCTAATCCCACCATACACATAGCATCAACTTATTGCGAATTAATCCGGGTTTCGCTATAGTCTATAGAGCTTGCTTGCCTTTAGACAATGATATTTTTCGCACATTCTTGTCGTAGGTAATCCATTTTTCATCACCAATGATCAGTCTTTTCAAAAATGGTTCGGTTTCATTGCATTTCGATAGAGAATCTCAAATGAGTACCTGATTTATCAGATTTCTTTCAATGAGCTCCAGCTTTTTTTCAAATGAGTAAAAACAGTTTCATGGTCAATCTTTAGCGCTTCAGACATAGCATGAGAACTAATATGCCGATTTTTCCCTACTTTTTCCAAAATAGCATCGGCTTTATTTGTAACTGATCGACCAGAGTGAGGTTCATCTTTGACATGACTGAAAACGTTTCAACCAGTATTATACTACTCCTTCTGACAATGCATTAGGTCCATAAACAAATTTTTTTCGCGGCTTATGCCGGATTATTCCTTTTTTTTTGGGAAAAAAAAAAATCAAAATATATCAAATTTCTACGTTAGATTCACTCATTTCGGTGAACAGAAAGACAATAGAAAAATGATAGGGCACTGTTTTTACTTTTTATTTTTCTTTTTTTAAAATGTCATCTATTTAAGAGTATCAAAACTTGCCATATACAAAGAGCACAGCTAAAAAGATTTCACTGCAAATTTTCACTTATAAAATATAAAATAACTTTTTCTTTGACCTAATACTACAAGATACATGTCAATAATTAACAGTATCCTGGCGTATAATTCACAAATGTATGCGTTTCTAGCAAATTATTCAATTTAAATAGAGGACAGATTTAAATGCCAAATAAATTTATGTTTTCAATATGTGATTCAAAAGTAGTGCAGTGTGTGCTCCGAATAAAAAATAGTAACCTGCAGCTCGGTTATGCCGACTGGAATCAGAAATTTATTATTTCTTGAGAGCATTTCTTCTCACTGCGCTACTTCATGGACCCTAAATAAAGTATAGAAAATGCCATACAGTACTTAAATCTATCAATATTTATTCATGCCTCTAATTTTCGCGCCTGATTTTGTTTGCAAAACTTAGAACCGTGCAACAAAAAAAATATGAAAAAACCTTATTGAAGCATTAAAATGTATACGCTGTCCCAATCAGTAATAACACTCAAATTGAAATTCATGGTGAAGGCTTGCCGAGCATTAAACGTCGAAAAGAAATTATAAATAAAACACATTTTTAGATACAAGCTTTTATCGAAGAAAATAACTTTAGGTTTATTAGGGTAATGCAATGCCAAATGCTTCATATATTTCGTTGAGTAGACTACCTAGATATTTCACTTTAGTGCTTCTTAATCTACCCCTGAAAATTATTTAAGATTTTATATCTAATTATATGTTTATATAAGGTGAATCGAGCTAATTGTTTATAAAAGTAGACAACAATTAATTTCATTGCACAGTAATCGGTGGGCAAATAAGCAGTAACCTAAGTAATTAAATATTTCCTTACGAAACACGGCAATATTTTTTTTAATGAAATCATGATATCCGTAACTGGTATTTTTTAAAAGTCGTATGAAAACTAAACTAAAGGCACGCGCACGCGCGACTTATAACGCAGCGTTCGAGCCTGTTCTCTTACAATTTGGAAATCGCGCGTGACGTTCAAGTCCCACGGCCACGAGCGCCGCCCCCGCAGCGCGCCTCCGCCCGCGGCGCCGCCCGGGCCCCGCTCTATCGGCAGCCCCTCGGCGGATTATCGCGCCGACTGCAAACAGGCGGAGATTTTGACGCCGTTACGCGTGCGACCCGTCACCGGAGTAACGCTCTCGTAGATATATATCCCCAAAGATATATTTTCGATGTACGACTTTGAGGAGTGCTTTATGTAAAAAAAAACTTATGGTTTCAATATTTTTATATTGTACCTAATAATAATATTATAAAATAGACTCACGCCTATTTCCCAGAAGGGTAGGCAGAGACTATCGATTTCCACAGGGAACGATCTTTCCATATCTCTCTTGCCTCACTGACATCGATCAGTCTTCTCATGCAAGCTCGTCGGTTTGGGATGCTTAAAATTTGGCCTTTTTTAATATATCACCAATACGGTTGCATAGGTTTATATATATTGCGAATTATTTATTGAAAATTTAACCAAGTGATTGTCGGATTTCTCCAATAAAGGCTTCGATTCTAAGGATCTATTTTTTTAGCCAAGTAAAGTTGTTAAATAGATCATATTCACATACATTTTATGTATAGCTGTTTACCAATCAATAAAAATAAATTATGTCAACAAATTTCATAGTATTAACAGACGTTCATAATGATGTACGGACGAGACCGTCCGTCATCATGACTAGAGTATATGAGATCAATAAGTCTGAAGTAAAAATGAAGAAGAAAAATCAGGCCAAGCGCATGTCGAACCATGCTCAGTGAGCTGCCTTGTAGTAACGGAGCCGTTACTACAAGGCAATTCACTGCAGATGAAAAAACTACTTTGTTACACTTTTTTACACATAATAAGTATAAGTTCTTTAATCACCTATATTTAGAAAAACAAATTGTTATGTCGACTATTATTTTTAAAATAGTGTAAACTAAAAAGAACCATCAAAAGAGCTGGTTCATGGCACTTACGTCTTTTTGTTGAGAAGCACATTTTTTCGGCAATAACTCAAAACGGTATATCTGATCTTGTTTCTAATAATTTCCATTGAAAGTATTTATTAATGCCATCTTTGTGATTTTTTTTCATATTTTTGGGACATACTGTTTAAAAAATAAAGAGGAAAGGACACAATTTTGGCCATTTTCGTAGCGATTATTTCCAAAACTATTCAATAAATCAAAAAATTGCTAAAGTCTTAAAATGTTTTTAAATAAACTGTCGAAATGACGAAACTATAAAGGTTCCGGTTTTTGCAATTTTGGGTCTGAACCCTAAAAATGATAATTCACGCTCGACAAAGACAAAACGTGGATCAGCAAAAACCTGCTGGGTAGTCCGATACGGATTGTAGCGCTTTTTATTAACTGTTTGTTTGTCTGTTGTTGTACTTTGCAATCGATTTTAAACGACCTCCTCGATCAACTAGTGACTCAAAACTTTAAACATAACTCAGAACTGCATGACAATGCAAGGAAATATAAAAGAAGAAGGATAAGAAGTTTGCGCTCAGTATATTATTTAAATTTTTTCACAGAACTATGATTCTCAACCAATTGCAAAATTTTATAGACACACAATATTGAAAAGCAGAAAATATAATAAAAGAAAAAATAATATACCACGTTTTCGAAACGAATTTCTCTAAGCTTCATGAAAATTAAAATCGAATACAGATTTCGTATATCTTAAAGATTGTCTTGAAAGTTTGTCATTGTCAACTTTTAATGTGTTTTGAAATACTGTAAGGTTTGAAAGTGAGTAATATAGTAAAAAAAAAATAAAGAATAAAAAAGTAAAACAAGTGGCTTTTATAAGAAAAATGTACTAAAAAAACTTTAAATCGAACATAAAAAAAGAAAAATAAAATCAATTGTTTTCTAAAACTCAATGCAGTGATAATAACAGTAATGACGAAATCGATATTCCATCAATAATCGAATGACCAAATAATAATCGAGCAACATGCTGATACCATTGGCTTAGATCCGTTTACGTCATCAAAGTATATATTTTTGTTATTGAAGTCGTTGTCAAGCCACGATTTCCTTCTAGATTAGACTTTAGACGTTAGGCTAGATTCAACACTGCTAAGTTATCAACACCTTTTCGGTTATGCTGCGCATACCGCCTAACTATCGTATTTGTGTGTAAGTATAAATATACCACAATTAAGCGGTATTATTTTTATCGTACCATTTTCTTTTTCATCGCTTTCATTGTGTTCACTTTTTATTTTTATTTTAGGCTTTTTAGTAGAGACCCTAAATATGGATTTAGGCAGAAATATCAAAGACGCGAATCGCATGATAACGGGGCAGGAAATCTGAGAATGAATTTAAAAACAAACAGCGACTGGTATCTTTGCGACGGCATGCCCATTCTATTCGCCAAACAGAAAATGAAAAACAGCGTGAGCCCCTTTCGCCTTATTTACGAAATTTGGAAAATGAAGTAGCGCCATCTCGTCGCCGTCGCTGTCACGGGAAAACGTTAGAGTTTCGTGTTTTCAAAACTAAACGAAAAACATTATTTTCTAAATCAAATCGTAGTCTCTGTTAATAAATGATATGTTCATCGCCTTCCGTGCCCCAAAAAAAAATGGAAAAGTAGCCACTGGCCATTTAAAACACCGACTCTCCGTGGATACAGGAAACAACTGACTTCATTCGATTAAATCATTTTCTAGTCAATTAATAACCCAATTATTATATTAAACTCAAATTCTATATAATATTTGTTTACATACATAGTTACGAGTCCTCTTTTTAGGGTTCCTTACTCAACAAGAACCCTTACAGTTACACCGTGGTCCATCCATCCGTTTATTTGTCTATCCGCGGCTTAGCTCAGAAACTCTTAGTACTGGAAGGCTGCAATTTAGTGCTGGTATACATATTGAAGTAGTGTTTATAACGAAATTAATAGGAGAACTGTCATAACAAAATAAATTTTACTAGTTAATAAGTGATAGTCGAGCGACTTATAAAATGTACTTGTAAGAATAAAAAGCAAAATGTCATACAAATCCCATTGAAGATTACTTATATAACATTGTAGCTTGTGTAAAATAGACATAAAATATAAGTTTATGCACCATATAAAATTACGGAAATTTAAAGGCATAACATCCTTAAGACCCGTCCTATGTGGCCCTTTTTTCAGACGCTATTAACCTTAAACCGTGAACTCAACTAACTCCGTATTCTGCGACAGGCGACTGCGGATTGATTTAGAATACCCGTAATGTTTTATAGAATAAAATTTCTTCAAAAAATATGCAGACAAATACGAAAACCACACTGAATGGAATCAGTAGTTTTTGAGAAAGTCGCAAACATACATACAAGCAAACATACGGGCCGAATAGAAAACCACTTTTTTTAAGGTCGGTTAAAAATGTGAGGTGCACGCGAGTAATAATTAATGCATTAATAATTATACTAACATTTTGCACTGCAAATAAAGTAAACTAATAAATAAATTCTCTCATTGATAGCCACTTACTGTATTTCTTATAGTCGTTTTATTTCTATTCAATTTTAAGAACTCAATCGTTATGGTAGGTATAACACAAATCACGTTTCATACTATTCATTTTAAGTTTAAGCGAAAAACTATTGAAAAGAAACGCTAAGTAATTAAGAAAATTGATCTTTTTTGTCTTTTTAACCTTATTCTGTCCGCTGTGTGCAGACACATGCTGTCATTTCGGCAATTAGCCATTATTGACGAATTAATTGTTTTGTTTCACACAAAACACAGTGAACACATATTTTTTTCCAAGTAGAATAATTTCCACTATTTTAAATGTTTTGATCAGTATTTAAAAATTTTCGAAATGGAATTTTCTCACATTTTACGGATATATGTAAACCAAAATCTCTTGAAGTTGCTTAAATATTTTTATGTAGTAATTTCTGGTTATTATATACCTGAATATTAAGGACAACAATAATTTATTCTCATATTTTCTAAACCTCACCATTCCATCCTGCCATACTTTTGTATACTCTTTAAAATGTGCCTTTCAACACGATACCATGCACCTGGCCAGCAACTAACGTCCGTTATTAAGGGCGTCGCATTCCGAGCACGCGCCTAATAACGCTCATACGCTACATATACGATACAGATCTGTCATTCATTCACCTTAATGCATTCCCTTTAAAAGCGAAGGCTCAGCAAACGATGTGTAATAATAGGTGATTGGTGTTGTTCATCCCGTGAACGGTCGTGATGGATCTCGTTCAGAATACGAAAACCGTTACCGAGGATGCCTCAACAAGGAAACGGTGAAGAAGAATGAACTTGAAGCAGATCCGTCTTTATAGTATCTCAATATTAACACTAAATTGTGCCGTTTTAAAGCTTGTAACCTGCTAAAGATTGAAACCGTATATTAAAGATCTTGACGAACTTAAGCCGACATTTTTGTAATATTTCGAACTTTCGCGGCGCGTATGCGCGTCTCATTAGTTGGTGATATCGTATAAACGCAGGGGAGCTGTTAGGTAAGTGAAATTGCGAAAATTGTATTTACAAGGTTCAGTCTAGATCGTATTGAAAAATACAAAAGTCTTAACGGCTTATCTGATCAATTGATCAAATGTCGTTTCTTACTTCGGTAAAAATCAAAACTGCGACTAAGGGATTTGTGATAAATTAAGAACTTCGTTGTAAACGTTGCTTTCTTAGATTTGATGTTAAAATCTTTAATTTTTTATTACTGTCGTATTCGCCTTGGCATAATAATTGTCCAAACAATGTCCTAATGATGGATCCTATTATTTATGTCATTTGATATTAAACAGCCAGCAAACGATAGCTAATGACCATAAATGCCTCGGCCACTCCTATTGCGCGCTACTTCCAATCATCGTCACTCCCGCGATTCGCTGGCCAGACTTTAGTAGCTCTATCTGGCGTTGCTCCAATTTTAGTATGAGCGGATGCAGTTGGCTTTTAATGATTATACGCCGCCGGTGTTTTGAAACACACGAACACAGTATACTGCGGTTATAGCATAAAGAAGTATAGGTACTTATGATTGGCCAGCTTCTGAACATGAACTTGCATTCGATTGGAACATCTAAGTTCGATTTATTTCACTTTTAGCACTTATCCGACGTTTTTGTTCAAATTTTCCTCTAAATTTAGAACTCTATTATTTTTCAATCATTTCACTCAGAGATCTTATAAGGAATATAACAACTCGTTTACTTGTATTCTTTCGGCCGAGGAAACGCTTTAGCTTCTAAATATCCTATGTCAAGCCATCATATTTTACTGATAACCTTACCTCAAGCCATGTAAGGTGTTCTATGCCACTTATGTATCACCACATATTTCATCCTTCTGCTACAAACCTTGTGACTGTTAGTAGAAACTTGTGTGTAAAGCGCATGTGATTGGTCAACTTTATTATCACATGTCATCAAGGTACCTTTTTAACGCGGCTTAATGTCTAACGCAACGCCAAAATTTCGAAGCAAACAGGCGGTCCACATAAATCTTATAACATCTATGTGCGACTTTTACTGTGTCATTTCTTAAATTTATCATTGGTTAAAGTTGCTTCTCACCAACCAACAGACAATGATTTCAATCACTTCAATCACTTTACTGACTTTAATTTGAGGGTTAGATAATTATTAATTCCACTCTCTGCTACTACAATTTTCAACTCTGTACCACACTGACTCAGAAATATATTTATTTAATGTTCGCGTGTTTGGCTAACACTAAACACATGCTACCTTCATTTGAAGAACTTACAATCTGCCTATCTTTCACCTTTCCAATCCAAGCTCAATTGTAGTACAAAGGCACGAAACTATGCCTCTTTTAATTGCCTGCAAATGATATACTGCGCATGTATCACGCTGCCCGACCGTTCCTTCTTTTCCGCCGCGCTCCAGTTTAACGCAATTGCGACGCTTTCGTGACGAACTTCACAACAGCAAAGTTTCGTGCGTTATACTGTACGTTTACCTCACGAGCTCAGTAAGACATCACATAGAGTCTTTTTTTGTTCCAACTTTAATTTCCGCTTTAATCGCTTTAATTTCCTCAATTTGACATGCAACCATGAACCCTCGCGAAAACGTAGTGCAATAGCTGAATAATCTAATATCAGCCTTCAGAAAGTAATACAGAGACGCCACACCAAACTAGATCAACTTGGTAAAAGTATATATTAGATGATATCCATATGGATATCATCTAATGGATTCGGACGTGAGACAACGCGTGAGCAACTAATTTTGTAACGATGTGATTTTAAAATCAGACACCAGTTGTTATGTTGAGATGAACTTGTAACCGTGGTTACTCTTATTAAGTTTAGCGTTTAGTTTCTTTATACGCACAAATAAATTAATGGACACTTTCTGTGTAGGTTTGATGAAACATTATTTTCCATTACTGATCGCAATAAATATTTGAATGCTTTCAAATAAACGGCCACCGCGGCTTCGTCCGTGCGGGTTTAGAATAAATTTTCGATACAAATTGCTATTTTAATCTCGACTCTGAACTCGGTGTCAGTTCTAGATAAGAGCACGACGCTAATATAGCGTCCAATCTCAACTGTGTCTTCACTCGTAATCCTGGTTCATATATTTCAGTATTTTCCTGTAAGCATCACAGATCATCATAAGATGCAGAATACAATAACAGTGAAACTACTCTGCCTTAGTAATAAAATCATACATAATTTAGAGCTTTCTTTTTGATAATTAAATTACTCACTTAGTACTTACTAACTTATTTAACCTCTAGTAAATTATTTACAATACGTTTAAATGGCACACCCGCGCCCACGTAACGTTAGCTATTTTGTAACAAAAAGGGTTATCAAACGAGCTTTAATATTTTTACAGCATTAGCCACTGCCAAGAACGCCATCGTTACAATGAATGTCTTTGTCATCTGTTTCGTGCGTCACGAACAATTTAATAGCAGCGCGAGCGCACTCCCCGAACACTTTCGGTTTTAAAAATATTGTCCATTTAACTAATATACAATATGATACCGCTGGCATCACACCACGATTATATTTTTGAACAGTCAAATTCTGTGACCGCATTTTCAGCATTACATTACATTTATACAGTTTAAATTCTAAATACATGAATCGTTTTCATTAAAAATTTGAAATTTGCTCTCCAAGTCTAAATACTTTTGTGATTCTCATTTTTGGTCTTAATACAAAAGTACAATTAATCAGGGGCACAATTTTAATCCCTATCATTTACTTACTGCATCCTTAGTTAATCAGACTTCATTTAAAGCAGTTTTATAACCTTATTAATAATCATTAATTTTTATTAGTAAGGACTTGAGGTAAGATTAAAAATATTTAAAAAGCCGGAGATGTGTTTGTCGGGCCATACAGAGTATAAAGTTCCATATTTTCCCATCACAGTATACTCGTACAAACTAAGAAGAGGATTTTTTGTTTGATACTATGAACCTATTAATTGAGTTAACGGTTTAATGGCTAAAAATACGGGCCCACATAAGACGGGTATTAAGGATTTTATATTTCCATAATTATTGCATGGTTCATAAATTTGTGCTTACTGTATATTTCACATAACTAATAATGTTATTCAAGTAATTAGCAATAGAATTTGCACGAATTTGTACTTTTTAATTCTCAATTTAACTTATGAAGTCTACTTATCTGTGATAGTTTTCCTTTTAACTTCGTTGTAAATGTTACTGTTGTGATTTTTTTCGCATATCCAAGAAGAAAATTTAGCTGGTAGTTGAAGCACACTTGACTGTCACAAAAATTGGCAACTTATAATTTAATATTTTGGAAACGGATCCCTAAGTTAAAATATGGCTTTTACGAGCCGAAAATGTCGTATATATCAAAGTGCTTAGATGTAGGGAGTCGATCCGAGTGCAATCCATTCAGCAATTTTGATACACATTAATGTCAATGTGATGTAATGAAAATATCTTTCATAATGATTTTCGTTCATTTATTGAACTCAATTGATTTTTTTTTCTTAAAAAAAATCAAAACAGCTAATAAGACAACAAAAATTTATTCTAAGGTGGTACGAAGTTTGGCGAGTAAGCTAGTAATTATTTAAAGTATTATCTTTGCAATAGGATACGATTACATAAAAAGAAAATGTATCAGAGTAAGGTGTAGGAAATGTTTAAGGTTTTAAAAAAGTGTTATTTCATTACTTTTTCTGAGGTACGAAAGTTTACCCATCATGTTATTTTCTTTTATAATAATAAATCATATCTCGAATAACTTTTTTTTAGTAATATCAATTTTTTAATTTTGTTTTGTATTTACTGAAAACTTTTTTTATGTGATAGAGGGTTTCTAGTCAGTTTCTTTAAAACAACAAAATTTTTACTATTTGCACAAACATCACAAGAAAATTATACCGATTTTAATAAAATGGTGTACACATCTGATTACGATAAACAGAAAGAAAGCATTATAACGACGAATTCTAGAAATTATATATTAGCATAGCCAATAAACTACTAAAACAAGTGAAGTTAGTAGATAAGTCTTATTCACTGGGTTTCTTTGATAATGTGCCGTAAGTGGTAGAGCCATGCTGTAGTTAATTTCGCTACAGCACCAAAATAGGCTGGCTTACCCGACCAGATACTCTGTGAGTACAGAGTACAGATGAGAATTAACAGTTCCTGCTGTTGCAGGAATTGCAGTCGTCCAGTGAATGAGAATTCCGGTAGCCCACTCACTCCTCCATCACCTCCACTCCCCTGTCATCAGCTTACTTCTGTCTCCATAGGCCGACTTGCCTTGTATCAGATATTCTTCTCCTACCCAAAGGGCCGGCAACGTACTCGTGACTCCTCAGGGATTGCGACCACCCATTTTTTCGTTCGCATCCTCATTTGCCCCTCATGAGTGCCATAAAAATAACATTTGAAAATTTAAAAAATTAATCGTAAAAGACTACGAGTGGTATCATGGTTTCATGAAACATGTGTCTATTTTTTATTTATTGCGGTAAAAAGCTCACGTTTTTGGTATTTATATAAACAATAACTAAGTTTTATTTTTCATATTTACCCGATCAGGTTTTTAATTTTTATTTTTATAACAAAAGGAAATAACAGAAAACTAATTAGTCGTTTTTGCACTGACGATGACCCACAATAAAATTATTGCAAGTGTCAAACCCTTTGGCTAAAAAATTTGTGTGCATCATTTGATTCAAATCACATCAAAGGGATTCAACGTACAAAATGCGCTGCCAACGTCACCACCTATTGCCATTATACTGGTGCAGAAGCATTGCTGATATTTCGCAATTAATTCGTATCTAGGTCGGATCCGTAGATTGCACAGAATTGCTATATAAGATCTCCATTCATGCGCCGTGCATATTATTTAAAAAATTGTTTTGTTTAAAACACAGCACTGACGAAACAAATATCGGCAAAACAGTTTCTCGAATAGAGCCTGTGATCTAATCAAGGACTTTCATTAAATTTAGACCTGAACCTCTCTTCTTTAAACTGCTCCATGATCAGGCGACACACGACAAATATATTTTTTGATTCCCAAACTTAGCCTCTAGGTTATTTTTGATGTAGCTTACTTTGTGATTACTCTTAACTAATTCATTTTTTTTCAATCGTTTACTCTATTTTTTACTTTTAATTTTGACATGTGTTTCCAAATTATTCTATACCTATAAGTGAAAACTTTTAATTGACTAATATAGATATAGTTAATTACTTATCTTGATAAATAACAGCTGTAAGTTTCTGCGAACAAATAAGTAAATAAATTATTAGTACCTATAGCCCAAAAAAGTTATACATTAGAATAAAATGCTGTTTAACCGTCCAATTATATACACACATGTAATAAAATTAAAAGATCTGCCTGTGCTAAAACTGTATATACAAGAAACTTGGCACTATTTATACATAGTTATTTTTTCAGGTCCAAAACATACACCTTGTGAAATTTGCATGCCATATTTTTTACGTGTATGTACATATTCGGTGGGATAGTAATTTATTTTGTTTTGAGTACAAGTAGTTTATTAACAAGTATGATCGTTGATTACAGAAAGAACTCTTGATTATGAAACAGTAATTTTTTTTTTTTTTTTTCACAAAAGGAAAACGCAAGTAAACAAAATATTTTCTAAAAGGTGACCATCGTTTTTTATATATTAAAATGATGTTATAGTTTATAAAAACATAACAAACTCAAACCGTCTGTGGTTTGATTTTGTTATATATTTCTTGACTGATTTTTAATGGTAAACCTCTCACAGAGCATTAGAAATAAAACGGACATAAGAAATGTTTATCAAATCGCCTCCTACGCTATCGCAAATAAAATGCGGCATATTTTGAAAGGGCGAAAATCCCTCATAACCCGTCATTTTACTGTAAGCTCCGAGCTTCTCGTGATAATCTACGGATTTCGCGTGAACCTCGAGCGATTATGTTATATAAAAAAGTACATAAATATTTTTGTCCGATATATAAATAAGATACAAATGAGATATAACCGGTTGTTTACCGCATGCTTCGTATGCTATCAACGTAATTTATGCATATAATACAATTGGAACTGAGGTGAATGATGGTATTAAGATTAGTCGCAATTCTCATTGCGATCTCGCTTGAGTGCACAACACATTGACGACGATCCTTAACTGAGGGACGCTTCCCTCGATCGGAATCAGACTGAAGTGAATCGATTCCTTCCTATTGCATTAATATTAATAAAACTTTATTTATTCGACACAATAACAAAATATAACAAAGTTTAATAATACAATATATAATACAATAAAAATTACGGTTATTTAGTAAACTATATAGGTATATAGGTGTAGTTGATAGCCGTTCCATTAATATATAATAAAAAACTGAAAGTAGAATCAATGCAGTTAAGATGTGATCCCTGCGTGGAATGTGTGTAGTGTCCTTTAAAGTCATATATATAGGAATATTGAAATTCAGGAAGGCTTCAGTTTGATAAAAATGTACTTACTATAACATAAAAAATTATGCTGTGGTAGTTCGGCATCAGGAAAGCATGAATGTAAGGAGACTGATAAAACAAATTAACAGAGCGAATGTGTGTAATTTCGGCCCAGAAAGATCGGCAAAAGTCAAAAATCTCACGCTGATCAGATTGATGTCATAAGGTTAATTTTAAGCTCCCGAAAACGAATAGCTTGCATGAAACGATTGACGGATGTCAGTGGAGAATCGTACAATGGCATCGTACAAGGGTCGTACAATGTGGACATCTGTGATATGTGCCTACCCATTCGGAAATTTATAAATAAAAGTGAACAAATAGAAATATAAAAGAACGCACCACGGATAAATACGTTTTCGAGTATGCGCGGGCGGAGTCGGGCAGCCGAAGATTTATGGAAACCGAAAATCAGTCCAGGTCACGTTTACCCTTCTGCTGGAACGCGTTGCGTAAATGGAACAAAACAAAGGGCGTAGGCTCTGCGGCGGCAGAACTCCATTAGCTTCTATTTGTGATGTCTCTCTTTCGGCCGACGCTTCCGCGGGTAAATTGGTGCGCTCGGCGCGTTAACGCCTCGCGCCGAGGCCCTTTTCATACATAAATGAATAATGCGTCCGAACTAATCGTTCGGGGCGTAACGTTTGTAGTTTTCGATCGTCGATTGCTTTTAATTGTAAAAAATACATCGAACGAACTTCTCAGCGATATACTGAACGAAAATAAAACTATTAATAGCAAGCTTCAAACGTATACAATTTAAAGACGACACGAAAGAAAAATAGAGAAGACTGAAGAATTTACATATGTCTGTAGATGGATATTGAAAAATCTTCTGTTTTCTCCAGAGAAAAATCTCCAGTTAAACTCGCTGCTTTCTGGACAGTTTTTGAAGCAAAATTAGTGTAATTCCTGTCAAGATTTAAGATATATTAAAAATTTTATTACTGTGATAGCCATCGATATACATTAAAGAACCTATCCATAAAGTGATCTAGTGCTCGGGTTATTGGGACAAGTGCGAGGCGGTGTCGTGCAACGAGGGTTCCATACTGTCACACAATTATGTATTTTATTCACTCAGTTCGTAATCCAGTTATTAGTATTTGTTGTTTAAGCTTAGAATATATATTCTATATACAAAAATTACAACGCTATATCATATACGTTTCCTGTAGAATCGACTCGGAAACACTAAATAAAAATAAATTCTATCAATGTTTTATTTCTTACATGTGTTTGTCTATAATCAGTATCTGTGATTTAATGGAGTGGCAAATTTAATTCATATAAATTATTTATAATTAAAATCAAATTAAATTTTAATCCTGATTTATAATCTTATCATTTTAGAGCTACATTAGAAGCACGATCCAGACACAGACAATTATAGAATACAGCTAACTTGTCTTCTAACACATTGAGAACTTCTTCATCTCGCTAGGAGAAATTAAACATATATGCTGTCATATAAATCACTTCAATATTTCGCTTTTCATGCAACTCAAATTAGTCAAACAGACGTTTTACAAATTACAGATGCATTAGTACAATTATGCAAGCAAAAAAAAAGGGATCAAAATTAATGACACATAATTAAATATGGGGCAACTGTAACTGACGTAAATTATAAATGTATTACAAGCTCGTAAACACGTGTACATACGCCAATTCGTTTACGATTTTGTAGTCTTTGCATTATTCTAAACTGCCAATTCTTAAAGTACCCTTCAATCAAATGTACATTCTCAAAAATCTAGTAAATGCAAGCTTAATTTTTGTAGTGCTGTAATCATATTACTATAATTATATTGATATAAATATTATAAGCTTGCATTGCTTTTATGGTACGTTGCCATAATTTCGTTACATAGGTACAACAGCATACCTCCCAATCTCACAATTTTGTTTAATACTTACTACCTTGGTCCTCCACCTTTGTCCAAGGATCGTGCAATTAGAAAGAATTTTTGTACAGTTCACAGAAACGCCTTAAAATTCACAAACATATGCGCTTTCGTAGAATTGGGTAAACTTTAACGATTTGAACGATCATTAAAAAATGAGCAAAAAGAAGTATATAGAAACTAAAATAAATCGGCTAAAAATGTTTTTTTATAACATAATAGAGATGCAAACGAGCAGACGAGCCATCACGGAACAGATAGTCACCGCTACCTGGACATTCGAACACACATGAACAACCCCAAATAAGTCACCAGTGCGTTGCCGAACTCTTAGGAGGGAATAGGATATCTAATGGAAAAAGATCAGGTAGAAGAAAAAGGGAGAAGGGAATGGACCACTGGAAGTCTTTCTTACTGGGTGAAATGAATCAGCAAAAGCTGCTACTTCACGTCCGTATTCTTTTAGAGTGTGATATTTCAGCACAGTATGGTTCTACCACAAATCGATAACAGTATGTTCCAGAATTTTAAATGTTTTGTTATTTGGACCATATTTTAAAACAATTTTAATACAGATATTTCTGTAACTTTGTTTTACTTTTCATATAATTCTAAAATATTTTGACATATTTCAAGTTTAGTCGATTCTTTACAGTACAGTAGTTTTGGAAACACTTAAACTTGTCCATGGCAATATTATTCATAATCGTAATAAATCCGATGTTCTCTGGCAAAATTGATCAATGAAGATCTGTAATGAAAATGTTTGAGCTCAAATATGCACTAAAACGCAGATAGTACAGTGTTTCACGAAAGTACGCAAGGAGCTCTTCTCACTACATGTCGTTTATACAATGACCTCGATGTGAATGAACAAAACGCATTTTTGTATATACAGGAGGAAGATAAAATCTTCATCGAAAAGAACACGCAGACGAGCACGGGAACAGTGTTGGATTTTAGTAACTAAAACTCCTCCTCAAACCTTGCTGTAAAAGCCCGAAGGCTTTCACAGCGTAGCAGGACGCGTTGTGTGCGGCGAGCGTTGCACTTAAGCCACTAAACGTTTTTGACCGACTACCTAAGGGAGCTTCGAATAGACACGGACCTCGGTTTAGTTCATCTCTAGGGGCAGCGGAAGCGGCGCGTTCCATCCCCATATATGAGTTCTGAAAGTGCGAATTTGATGTGCTAGGCCTGTGGGTCTAACAGAAGTTTCCTACAGCAACACGCGCAATCTATGTCTAGGCGTACGACGGTATAGTATTATGGAGGGACCTGCAGTGTTCGCTTGATGCGAAAAAGAAGAGTTTGAGATTGCGCATCCGATGGAATTACCAGGGTCTGAAAGAACATGTTAATTCTGGCGGTTTTTTGCGCCAGAGCTTGATACTGTAGGATGTAACAGTAGCTATTAATAGGTTGGGCTGGCTTGCGGCTGATTTGAAGTACCGTTTGTATTGCTCTTTAAGGATTACCTCGATAGTCTATAGGGCCAGGTCCTTACATAGATTGTGATTCTAAACGTACCACAGATCACCTGTGATTGTGTGTATCTATCTGTTCAAAATGATATGTAGTTTGTGTATTTTCTACGACGGCATATGCGCAAAGACTGCTCCGGGGAAGCAGTACATGGGGATTGAACGTATGCATGTTTTAAACTGAGTGACTTTATTACAGATAAACAGCTTGCTTCGGACATTTAACATCAGATAGAGTCGACCAAGATTGTAGGCCGCCCTGGTCTGGACAAGTTTTATGTGTTTATAGACAAGTTTTGAATCATGACTAACCCCGAAGTACTTGGCTTCTCGATTCCAAGGCATAGGTTGATCGAACAATTTCAGTGGACGAGGATCTCTGATCTGTCCTTCGAGAGTTACATTGCTGCACTCTTTGTGGGATTAACTTCAATCCTCCATTTCCTTAACCAGTCGCCGAGGGCGGCAATCGCTGTTTGAAAATGTTTAGTGCTCTGGTTCGTGAGTAAAGTATGTATAGTGCAGTATTATTTGTGAATAACGCAATTTCGATCTTAAGATACCGCGGTACATCGTTCGTGTACAAGGGGTACAGGACGGGAGAGACCACAGAGCCTTGAGGAACTCCGAATTCGATTGATCAGGATGAAGAGCGCGTACCGTTAACGCGGAAAAGAATGTATCTGCCTTCGAGAAAATCTCGTAGTATAAGTACGAATTGGTTTGGAAGTCCAAGCTTATAAAGTATATAAATCAATCCATCATGTCTGATCTTTTCGAAAGCTTTCACCACGTCTAGGAAGAGCACTGCAGTCTTTGTGCTGCGGCAACTGGAAACGCCTATGCATATGTACTCCGTGAAGCGGTGGACTTGATGGGTGCAAGAATGGTCCGAGCGAAAACCGAATTTTTCATTGATAAGAATCCTTTCGGACTCGAAGTCTTTGAGGCGTTTGTACAGTAGTCGTCAATGTAGTTTACCTAGTGTCTTTAAAAGACTAATGAGCGAATGGCTAGACGAGTTAAATCGCGGCTTTCCAGGACTTGGGACGCCGATGACGTTGGTCTTTTTACAAAGATCTGAAAAGAGGGCTTTGTTGTTACATGTGTTGAAGATCTCTACCAAGAACAGATTTAGATTTGGCGGTAACAATTTGAGAAGAATTTTTCTACCTCTATGACCCGATGGTATCACCATAGCTCCGAAATTTTGGACTTGATGTCCGCTTCTCGACTTAGGAAATTTGTTGGAAAGTGGAAGTTTAGAGCAACTCAACGACACCACTTACACTCAAATCGACCCACTAGGGGCCGAGATATCGCAGGTCAAATTTCCCACCATTACCTCCCACCTAAAATCACCTCCACGACACTCCACCTCCACCACTCTAAGGGAACTCCACCCCCCTCCCTCTTAACTAAATCCGTCAATTATTAAAATAAATTATCAACTTTTGTATCGTTCTGCTCGGGATCCAACGGGGAGTTTTTTGGCCCTTCGGAATCTTCGATTTATGGCCAGGAAAAGCGCTAGCATAAAATTTGTTTTATTACGATTTGAACTTAAAATATATAGTTTTTGTCCTCATATTGACTTTTTAAGAATCTATTTGTTTATAGCCATATCGAGGGCTTATTTTAACTATAAATTTATTTATTTTATCTCATTTTTACCCATCGTTGCGCAAATGCAACATTTCAATATTTATGTCTTTAGTATTAATAGTAAAAATATTAATGTAAAATCTAAAACCAAGGCTACATGTAATAGCGAAATAAAGTCCTTTTGTTTCTTTTTTTTTCATGAAAAGCTAATAATTAATTTCACATTTTATTTATAGAATGACAAAATCCCTGGCTTAAACGTAAGCTACATGTAAAGCGAAACGTTACCCGTTCTGTTATTTTTCCTTTAGCCGACACTCAATCAATCAACCACAAATTTTGTTAATAAATTTGCTGCGCATTTGGAAAGAACTGACGTATTTTTACGCTATTGGAGATATCGAACGGTGTCAATGTCGGAATAGAGATTAAGAATGTCACTGGAATAATATGTTAAAATGAATCGTTCGGAATCGGGAACGGAACGACACGATACTTGAAGGGGTCTCATATCGAAACCGAGAGCAAGTACGAAACTGAGAGGGAAACCGGGAACGAAACTGGGCAGGACTGAGATTGAAATCGAAAACGGAATTGAGATCAAAACGGGAATTGATGCTGAGATAGATTAGAAAAAGATTGAGCGAAGATTCAGATCAAATCTAATGTATGCATCGTAATCGTTTACGATACAAACACTATGCTACCTACGTCATTAGTGGAGGAAATAAATCAGATACAAGTTAATGTGAAGAAAATAGCATGGAGCACCTCCTTACGTTCCTATAAGTTTAAGAAAGCCTTTACATTTTATAAGTTGTTTTTAATTGCAGACACGAATACATTAAATTTCTCTCTAATTGTAATGCATTGTTGCATTGTGATTTATTGTGCTAAAACCATACGAAACGTTATTACATGGCAGATGATTTTATCTGGTATCGATTTGTTCTCTAGATTATTACAATCTTCAAGCACCGAATTAAATGCTAGCAATGACTCAATCTTGAAAATATACTTTTAATACGCTTTTTTTGCAAAAAAACAACCACATCAGTCGCAAAATCAAAGTCCAAATTAATCCCTATGCTATTTCTTATGCTAATGCAACGACAAACAAAGAATGACGCATCTTACACATGACTAATAAACTAAAAACTTAATTAGTAAATAACATAACCTCTAACAGCAATCGAAAACAGTATCCCTCACGTCCCTCTCGGAAGATTTACCTACCGAGCTACGGAGTTTATAAAACGTTTCGAACGTATCTCATAACAATAAATTATAATAATTTTATTCAGTAATACGAAATAACAGAAGTTTCAGAATCAGCAATATCAGTAATTTGTTTACTTAAAATTAAATACTATATTTTTGAAATATCTGCAATCTTGTTTAGATATTATGGGGATTCATTTTCGATTCAAAGTGTAGTCACTTTAATGTATCTTATTGAAGAATATTGGGAATCCCCATAATATCTAAACAAGAACCGAGTATAAAAAATTAAACGAAGGAATACAAGAAAAAGAAATGGAAGTCGCCGAGACGCAATTGTGTATTTGTTTGTTTATGTTAATGTGTGTTTTTTGCTGTCATATAAAATATGACATGAAATATCTCGAAATCGTTGCAAGCGATACGTCGATTAATATCATCAATAAGAGTCAGATGCCGTGAATTTTCCAGTGTCAAAAAACCAAACGATTTTGCCTACAACTTAAAAATTATTACCCTAGTTTTTAGTAGTCGTTTGATTGCAAACAATTTATAATGACGATTGTGACTGACAGAATAGGTTCCAAAGCCTGTTATCAGATTTAGAGTTCAATTCTACATATGATAGAACACGGACGATATCACCATAGACCACTATCGATTGAACAAATACATTTTAATACACTTATCAACGATATCGATCCTAATCGGCATCGATAAAAAGACGGGAAAAATACCGATACGTGCATAACAGATACGATACGCTCGGATTGGAAACATCTGTAGTGGCAACCGGCCAGCCGGCGGCCCGTAGCTGATTATGCGACAAATCCAATTTGATGAAACGGTCGAACTTTAATCTATAGTACTTATTAGTATCATTCATTCTTATTTCTTTTTTTTTTTCTTCGGCCATTTTTACAGTTCCAAAATATCCTCTCTTCGAAAAAGAAGTTATTATTCCGCTGCAAAATTTATAAATCAAAATAAAAAAAGCAATTCAAGTCCGAACGAATCACTAATAAAATTACGAGGAAAACATTTTAACAAATCATTATGAGTTATGTCAGCAAACGCGCCGCGCCCGCGCCTATAAATAGGCGCACGGCATGAACCGCTCATGAGCCGTGACCCTTCGGACACCTGTTGCGACGACAATTCACAAACATTCGGTATAACAATTCCGGCTCGTCCATTGAAGCTTTCTTTGGTGTGAGTTTTATATTTAAATAATATTATTCTACTGGTAGGCGCTTATTAACGAAATTATATTCGGATGTCTGTCAAGCGCCCGGTGAACGTGAATATTAAAAAAGTTCCGTATCCACGTTCACTTTCGATATTTTCGAATTTACAATACATATCTTAAGGTCAATTGTTTGATTGACGAGGCATGTATTATAAACTCGTTCGTCACGACTTTGCACCGCATGGAAAAAAAGGCGAACCTGCTCACTCACACCCTCGAATAAGACAGAAGAATTATATTGTATTGTATGAGGTGTTAATTCGCGGAAATCCATAGTAGACGCTTGCCTGCAACATGCATTAACATGCAGCATGCAACCCACCGCTGACCCTCGAATCTGCCTCTCCACTACGAATCTCTATCCAAATGATTGAATATTGATTCCAGAGGATTGACAGATATCGAACACCTAAGCAAGTGTTATTTATTATTATAATTATCTAATTCCGCCAACTATTAAATTGTTTAGTTCTACGTAGGTTTCATGCCAACAAGGCACATCTTCAGGAAACCGCCGACAGTCACATCCACCAGGGTGCAAGGAGCGCCAAAACAACCAACACAACCTCGCCAGACAGGCCGCTGTCATGCAATGGTCAAAGAGCGACGAAAACATCATTAAGACAGCCACAGATCACCACCGATAGACATGCCTGTCAAATGTCACAGACTAACCATCACCAACATTAACAGAAGAATTATACCTGGCCTTCCACTAGAGACGAGTCGGGACCTTGACGGCCAGCACCATTGGGTGTAATTTCTAAGTCGTGTTCAGATTGAAAACACCGATTAGCGGTCACTTTGACGGTGACAAAGATGTCGTCGTAACACCCGCATATCCGAATTCTCAAAAAAAACATAATTTCATTTCACCACGAATGCGTGGTGAAATGAAAAGACTTCATGCAAACGGCCAATGGGCCGTTTGCATGAAGTCTGAGAATTAATTCTCCTTTTAGGGAGAATTCGTTATGGAACATTATAGCGGTGTTGCTAAGCATATTATTGTATGAAATTCATTAAAATATACACAAAAAAGAACCATTTCACTTTGACACTTTTTACACTAAACGAGCTCACGATATTTAGGGTTCCGTGCCTAGATTATTACTAAACCTATGCTGCCCGTCTGTTTGTCTGTCAGCATACTGTATCTCATGAACCGTAATAGGTAGACAGTTCAAACTTTCAGAGCGTATATATGTATTGTCGTTGTCATAACAAATATTAAAAATAAAATTAAATTAAAAGAAGACCCCTAACAAGAAACATGATTTTTCAGCGTTTTATGTTCAAATTTAATATTTGTTTTTCATTAACTATTTTTTAAAAATATGTAGTGTTCAATATTGTACGGTGGTACAGAACCTTTTACGTGCGATTATGACTTGCACTTGGCCTGCTTTCAATTATTATTAGTAGTGTCAGCATCTGATATATTTGATTAAAATATCTCGACGAAAAAAACGGCAGAGGACATTACAACGGGTTTAATCTTACTCTGAAAATTTGGATGAGTTTCTGTATATCTCGTGATTAGGATATTAAAAGTGAGGAAAAATTCGAAATATTTAACACAATGTTTCAGTAAAGCAAGTCAATAACGTCCAAATCAATATGGTACATGGGAATTTTGACTTAATATTCGAAAAAATGTTTTTTCAGATTTGTTAACATTAGGGAGCGTCCATAAACTACGTAGCTCGACCAAGGGGAGGGATAAGCTTAAGCGCTACGCTGAGGCACGTAATAGGGGAGGGAGTCGAGAGCAAAGCTACGTGGTTTTCTTCAGATGAAAATTTTGTTGAATAAGATAATTTGAGTGACCCCCGATGTTAATTTAACAAGAGGAATCAAATAATTAAATACATTATTTGAAAAAAAATAAACTGTTAATAAATTAATTTATTATTAATTATTTTATTTTATAAATAAATTAATGTATCGTGAAAAAAAACCACGTTCCATTGAGTTGGGGGGGGGGTCATAGAAAAGGCTACGTGAGGCCACATGGGGGGAGGGAGGAGTCCTAGAGAGACTAAAATATGACTACGTGGTTTATGGACGTTCCCTTATCTCAATTTACAAAACTTAAACTGAAAGTTATAAATTACTCGTCTACGGAACCATATAGGAATTTTAATTGATCTCTCGGCTGGAGCTACACCAATCTAATACTTTAATTGAAATATATTAAAATACTTTAAAATACATTAAGTACCTTCCCAAAATACAAAAATACAATGTATTAAAAAATGAATATAATTCTCGTATATTATTCAATACATTTATTCGAATTTTGTCATCAACTGTATCACTAAGCAAAAAATAAATGAATGTGATGAAAAACTGTTTTACAACTTTCCGGTAAGACATGTATCATTTATGTATATATGAAAATAAACGGCGACGCGCACGGCCATAAAACAACCGACGCGCAGACGCGCGCGCCGCCGGCGGGAATACAGCTTGTCATTGGTAAGACGAACCACGTGGGGCCGCCGTCGGCGCCCGCGCAAAGGAACGCAGTTTTAAGGCATATTTCAATCTGTTTCGAGGTCGCCTACTATTCAGAAATAATTTCAGCGACTATTCTAGAATAACTACTTTTTTTTTGTTCTGAGATGATGGCTCGAACGCCGTAGAATAAGATGAGTTTCTAAAAAATTTGCCTTATTAAAATAATAATAATACGTAGATATTTTCGAATACGTCATCTGCTCTCAAAAACACGTGTGTAATTAATGACATTTTTAAAGGAAGCGTGATATTAATATATCAGGGCTAAACTTTATTTGTCCTAATAGATGCTAAATAGTGTCTTTCAAAATTAATTATTTTTTCGGGCCCGTTCAGAGGATTCTACGTCACAAACACAGTTTCTAAAACTATGTCGCATAGCATTATCCTAAAAATAATATACAAAAATGACGCTAAGCTGGGCGTTTTCTTAACAAAACATAAACAATCCTTTCGTATTGTAAATTATGTAGTAACAATCTTTCTTAAACATTTCTCTAATTAAGCAAACTCTTGAATAAAAGATTTACCTCAATGTTACATAATCATGGAGATATTGGGAGACCCTCGTACTATTTAGTTTTTCCATCCAGTTTCTATAGTTTCAAAAGTGATTTTCTTAAATTTTACATATATTTTATTACAATTATTACGATACCTTTACTGATGTACAAAATATTGTCATGAACAATTATTACATATTGCGTGTACTAGGACCGTTTTTAATACTTGCCACCTACGACGTTTAAATTCACTGGAATAGTCGTTTTGAATAGTAAATAACGCACGGATAGGTTTTCCGTAAACTGTCCTTTAAATTTTCAAAATTGCAGATATTTTTGAAAAATTCAAAATTTAAAAAGAAAAAGGCTACTGTTTCTGGGATGCTAGAATTTCTGGGATCATATCTCACTAATATCGACATCATCGAGACTCTTGACGGATGAAATATCTACATACATGTTTAAATTTATACAGAACCCTCAGGTTGCGAGTTCTATTTACACTTGTCCCGTTTTTGCTTTTACTTCTCTGATTTAGAATTTAATCAGTTAGTCAATACTTTTATTTCAGCAAAATCGTAAAATTGCTAATATTCCTGGCGTTTATATTCAATCTTCATAGAAAAACACGTTTCTTTTTCTATTTATTTTTATTTTCTCGACCATAAGAATGTACGTATGGCTGGTCTTGTACAATGTCTTGTACAACAAAGTCTTGTACTTTATTAAACATCTTCATAAATAATATGTAGTATTTTCATGACGTTTGTAAAAAATAAAACAAAATATTAGCGTTTTTTAAGGAACCACGGTACCATCTGTATAGTGAATTGCCTCCTATATTTTCAGTAGCTTATATATTTCAAGAAAAAAAATAAAAACATTTTACACGACTCGGAGTGTGAAGCATTTGAGATTGCTTTGCGATAAAATAAAACTTTTTTTCACTACTTGTCTACTAATTCTGTCGCTGTACTCTCGTTAGTGCACGAAAATGGTAAAATTTGCATATCATTATACAGATTATTTACTGAAGATTAATTCACTCAGTTTTAAAAGTATCATTTAATATAATAGAAACGAAAAAAACGAACATCAAAATAGTTTATACGACTTTCCCGTCAATCGAGATGTACGATGTGTGAAATTTGGAAACGAGATAACTTATGAAAAAATCCATTAATGTAACCCTCTTTTTATTAGATTTAAAATTGTGTTGTTTAATTATAATTAATTAATTTCATGTTTGACGTTAGAGTGACGTCACCACTAAGCTCATCAAATGGGTAAAGTATTGCAACAGCATTCGACGCTTGGAGACGTCACTAGAAGTTGTTTTCTTATGAATTGTCGAGGCAAATAAATTAGCAATTGAATTAGCTCCTTATTAAATTAGCCGTGAACTTTTGAACTTCCCAAATTTTACACGACTCATAATGCGATACATTTGTGAGTGCTTTTATTTGTTTCATATGACCAAACCTGTAAAAATATTGTGTTATTTCATTTAGATAGTAGAATTTACATTTATTAAATCCACTTAATTTTTTGGTTGAAAATTATTCGGGGTAAAAAATATTGGGTATATAATAGTCTTATCGTAGTAATATCTCAGCTTGGTATTTAAGCATTTTTCGTAACGGAGATGTTTCTGATCATTTTTTCCGGAATAAAAAAGTGTCCTATGTCTCATTGTTGTCAATCTCGTTGACCAGTTGTTGCGTGAAAGCAGAACAAACAAACAAACAAACCAATAAACACACTTTCACATTTATATTATTAGCAGGTAATTTTGACATTGTTTAGTTATAGAAAGATATGCAGTCCAACAGAGACAGAAAGTAAGAGAGAGAGAGAAAAAGAAACATTTAGTGGCTTAATTTTATGCGACTGTATGTTTTTCAGCACATCAATATTTTTTATTATTTTTTTTTATAAACTCACATCGATTTCCTAGAGGTGTAGACAAAGACCACAGACCTCCACATGGTACGGTCTATACATACCTCTCTTGCTTCACTGACATCCATCAATCGTTTCGTGCAATCTCATCGGTTTCAATTTTATTAAATTGATTAATCTATTATCTCATTGTAAGACAATACACAATAAAAAAGACAGACAGACTAATAATGACAATAGTAACCTATATGCGACGATGATTCCTATCAGTATGATAAATTCCATCAAAATCAGTTACACATTATCAAATTACAAAAAAATGTGAGAGATCAAAAGAAACCGGGCTATAATTTGCACGACAGAATATAGTATCAATTACTAAAAAATCGATTCGAAAATTCTTGAGTTACAATAACACAAAAAAAACAGACAAATAAATTAACCTGTTTCAGCTATATCCATTCCAAATCTTATGAAAATCGGTTTAGCTGAATAATAGTAAATGCGGAACAGATGGGTGCACATGTATTTGTTATACTTTTAATTGTAAATTCGAAAATGACTTTTAAAATTCCGATATATCAGTATTTTAAAAAACCAAAAATTGACCTGAGTAAATTTTCTCCAGCGCGATACTCCAATTGAGCCGTGGACGTTTTAAGGTATAAGTTTCTCATTTTTAATCGAAAGTAATTTAGTAAGCTGATAGTAATCTGAAAGATTGTAGGATGGTATGCCTCAGCAGTGGGATGAATGAAAACTTGACACAACTACCAACTGTGGGAAAACTAGTTTCTAACGAGTTTTGACGACCATAAAGCCATTCCTCTCACAATGGACTATCTTTCCGCCCGCGACTCCGCCTGCGTGGACATAGAATGTGTCGCTTCATCTTTTGTAGAGAACGATCTTCCTGTGAATTCCAATGTGATTCCCGCTTCCAGTTCTGATCCCGATACCGTTTCTGATTTCGATCCCGATTACGCTTTTGATTCTACTCCCTCAGCTTTCATTCCGTTACCGCTATCGGTCACAGTTTCGATTTTTAAAAAGCCTATGTAAGTCCTATTGAAAAATTAAAAAAAAATGGAAACCGCCTTCAAAAACCTGTTTAAGTAATTTTTTAAACAGACTTCAAAAATAATTAATTAATAGTTTTTGGAGTCGGTTTCAGTGAAATCAGACATAATCTTCTTCTTAGAAAAATAAATTCTCTTTTTTACTGAATATTTAATGTTTCATTTATGTTTTTGTACTATACGTTTTTTTAATATGAATTAACTGGAACTGACTGCAAAAACAACAAATTACTTGTTGTAGAAGTATGCTTAAAAATTATTTTGAATCGGTCTTTATATAGATTTTTTAATTTATTTTATTTTACATTCTATATTCGTCGAGTATTATAACTTTATAATTCATTTAGATCCTTCGCATGTGGATTAAGCCATGGTCGATGAAATTGTCCAGGTATCACCTTTTTGCTTTAGTGCTGAGAAAGGGGAAAAAGTTCTGATGCCGAATTTATTGTTTACTGGTAATCATTTCAAGATCTTTAAATTCTTAGCTGGAGTTCAACTACCAAATTATTATTATTCTTTATAATGTAAAAAAATCGATATTGGTCCACAATTGACAAAATTGTAACTGAAAATATATAAAAATACAGACGAACACAGAACCTACTCCTTTTTTTGAATTCAGTTAATAATCATTTGTGGCTAGTATGCACCTCATGACAATTCCAATAAGCCCAAACACGGCTAGTATACATTGTTTTATTATGGAGTTCTGGTGCCTACCATTTGGCTTCATCATCAGATCAGTTTCATGGTACAATTTTCATCAGAAACATTTATTCTGCTGTGTTATAATTAAATACTATAATTGAGATGTCTTATCATTGTGTGAAATAATATCACCCATGAAAAACTTTGAGATCATTGAGGAGTTCCGGTGGCCATCTGTGGTCTTCATCATCAGGTCCACATCACTAAATGAGAGTTTCAAAATACAAATGCTTGACTTGTAGCTGAAAACAAAACCGCTATATTTATGCCTATAATATTTGAGGGTGCCTCTCACTTCCATATGGATCTCATCACAAAAATGGTTTTTGGAAAAATGTGACCAATCAAGAAGAATATCTTTTAAAATAAAAAAAGAAACAACTTTTCAAATTCGTTAATAAAACCGTTAATAAATGAGTTCTGATGTAACAAATATGAAAAAAGAATTACAAAAGAATTGAAAACCTCCTCCTTTTTTTTTGAAATATTTTTAATATGCTATATTACTCAACGATAGTTTAGCCTTTCATTACTGAAAGTATTTTTCAGATTCGATGTAGTAGTTCAGTTGAATAGAAAAAAACGCGAACGAATTCAGGTGCAAATGTTAAAAGGAATTTCATCAAAACCTTACACATGAATACACACCGATATATACCAACTTACATGGTGTACGAACAGTGTCCAAATCCTATAACTTCGAACAGACCAACATGAGTTTATGTATATTCCTATCAAAATTAGAAAAAAATAGCAATTACATAGCGACCTTTGTAACTCCATTGCTAGAATATCTGACTATTATGCTAGAATACCGGGCTCAAACCGTGCGGGAGTACACATTTTTAAAATTTCGTATTCTTTTATATGTAATTGCAAACTTTAAGTTTCCTTCTGATACAGTTGGCACTAATTTGTTCTAGTTAGAAGCTTTGTTTAGGTTCCAACCAAGCTAGGTCGTCCACTAATGTATTAGATAGTTTTATGCAGAGAAAAGGGCAAAGACTCAATTTACCAATAAAATGAACGATGAAATGAGCCATTATTAAATCGTATTGCATGAATATTAAACAAATCAATGAAACAATAAAGATTATTTGCTAAAAAAAATAAAATTTTCGTCAAAGTAGAGAAGTTACTATTTAAAGTCTGATTTTAGAAAATTGAGATTTCATCAGATGTCAGCAATTTGAGATCCTAAAGAACCTATCTCACAATTTTCAGAAAGACGTCTATACAAATGTATGCCTGTGTTTGTGAGAGTATGTGCATATAAGCCTTGTATATCTTTTAAACGAATAGACGGTTTGTTGGTTTAGTTTAAATTTCTTGAAAATTTGATGAATCGATTAGGTAGGTGGAATTACAGGCCAAAAGTAAAATAACACGTCTTGAAATAATATTCTATTGAAATAATTTCTAAACTATTTAACTAGTCCATTTTCAAATCTAATAAGCTCTAATAAAATAAAATTTTCGAAATTACATTTAGATTTCTTGACCGGTTCTTTTTTAAAACCAAAGTATTATTTGAGCTCACAAAACTGCATCAAATGCCGCAAGCTTCGTTCAAACCTGTTGCTTCATTCAAAAGATACATGACATTTATGTTTGAAAACAACAGTGAGGTCACTTTTACCTCTCATCGTTTTGAAAGAGAACGCTGATAATTTTGAACTCGAAAATGTGACCAATCATATGACAATAATGTTTTCATACTTTTCCAGCTCAAAAACATTTTATTACTCCAAACTAAGATGGAAAGTTTCGGGGTTGGCCTTACAAAGTCAACAGTTGCTCATATTTTGTTTTCTGAATCAACCAAGCCATGGGGAGTGTGGTAGATTTACGGTTCAATCATGGCAATTGTTTTATTGCACGACAAGGCCGCACGCGTCAGCGCTCGGCCGGTGCATGCTCAAGAACATGTACCGTATACTAAACAGTAGGACAAATACACGAAAAATACAAAGTGTAAAGATCGGCATCGTTTGATTATCATTTCTGTAAAAAAAATATTTACCTTATTTAATGGCACATTAGGCAAGTAAATTTTATCCGTATTTACTACATTACAATATTTAAGGATGAAGTGAAGTCGATAACAACAGAGTAATTTGATGGCTTTGATCTGATATTTGATGATATCGTAATTTTGGTGACATAAATTGATGACTGATCTCGACAGTCAAATTAGTCATTCGACATCTTTAGCATTGGTATGTAGTTATTTCAGAAGAAGGAAAATTAAAAACTAAACCAGAACGCTGAAAAGGAATAAATCAATTACATTTAAAAACCTTTTAAAAAAGGTTTTCCTTTGTAAAATGTTTTAAAATGAAAGGAATAAGTATTGTTATGAAACTATATTGTTTCATAACAATACTCGATAATTGTTTCATAACGTATATCACTCGATCATAATAAAGATCAATTGAAAATTGTCTTTAATTTAGATTTGTTAATGTAATTTCTTAATATTACATTAATTAGATATAAAAGTTGATCTTGAAATCAGATAGGAAAACCGGACAAGTGCGAATAGGATTCACGCACCCTGAATGTTTTGTACAAATAAATTTTTAATTGATAGTTTCTTTTCTTAAAACAGTTATGAATTTTTTTTTCATTTCCAAATCTGTATACGTTCCTGGGAAAGACGGATCTTGACAGACAGACAAACGAACAACAAAGTTGTCTCATCATGGTTACGTTTTTTCGTTTAATATATGAAATCTTAAAAGTATATGTCTGAATTTCTCACGAAAAGCATTTCCATTGAACATATTTAACAAATCGTTTACTAACGTGAAACATATTTTAAATCATTTTAGCCATACGCCAGTCTTATGAATTTTTCATTCGTATTTAATTTTCCAAAGATTGTCTTTACATTTAATCTATGACATTTCTCGTATGAAGAGCTTTTGTTAATAAATCGTAAAAAGTAACTAACATTCTAACATTGCTAGAACTGAATCTGTACAACTAACTCACGTTATATATAAAAATCGGAATCCCAAAAAAAAATAAGCGAAACGAAGTATTGCGTCCCCAAAGCAAATCAGCGTGTTATAAACATACAAACCATACACATATTCACCCCTAAATGTGTTTACAGACTGTCGTTACTGCGTCGACGGCCGCCTTCTGTTTACTCATACATACATTCCATGAACACGTCACACGTGCTGCATGGGACACAACAAACCGTTCCTTAGCAATGCGCCGACCGCCTGATTTCTCTATCCGTACTCATTCCCTTGTACAGCCTTCCCACCTGCGATACTTTTCCTTTTAACTTCTTTGTATTCTGTACTATTTCGGTAAATTTTTTCATACATCCAAGAATAACCATTCCATCGAGCAAGTAGAACAGGGGCATTTGACTCTATCAAAAATAAGCACTTTAAGGCTTGATATTTTGCAAACGTTTCCCTAAATCGAAAAATGGTTCGCACAGATCTGCACTGTTTTTTTATAAGCTGTTTAAAGAACCGCACTTCGTGGGATATACAAGAAAAAAAGTTCATTCTCCCTTTACATGTACGGCAGGTGTTTTAAAAATTTTTTTTCGAGGTTTAATTCTACCAGTTTGTCGGCGTGATTAATGTCTATACCATACTAAATTGCAGTTTTTTAGTATTAAGAGTCTCTGAGCTAAACCGTGGACAGACAGACAGACTGACGGAGGGGCGGACATGGCGAAACTATAGGGGTCCCGTGTTGACTACGAAACTCCAAAAACCAAGTCGCGAAACCTAATTCACAAAATAGTAAAATACTCCTACCAAATTACCTTGTTCGTTAAATATTTGATTGACCTTTCTACTTTTTACTTTAGCAAAAAAGAATAACTATATAACAACATAAATCATCAAATTATATGTTATATATTGTTTTTTTAGGGCGTTACGTTTTACGATTTAAGAAAATGTGGTTACTATTCTGTTATCTAAAATGAAAATCTGAAAACGGTAGGTAAGTATCTCACGATCCATATCAGGTTCGAGTCGAAATAGGACCTTGGATTTGTCGAGTTACTACGCGGTAGTAAAATTTGATGTGTAGATTTATAACTTTGTAGGATACACGAAAGTACAATTATGATCTTAAATGAAAATCATATTCAAATATTTTATTTATCATCAGTAGCTATCCGCGACCGAAAATATCGTCATGCATGGAGTGTACTGAATGTTTTGCGCAACTCATAAAAAAAACGATTCACGTGTAGAGTAAGATATTTACTGCTTTTCAAAGTATTCTCAATTACATTTTACACACTTTTTATTCGTTCAAACCGTTTTTGAAAACAAAGGACCATTGTTCAGAGCGCATGTTTTTACGTGCTAGTTGAAAGCTGTCACGGCCTCTTGTGGCCCCATAAATATCAAACCTCGCGGTGCATCAGGAAGCATTGTCATAGTGCAATAGGATGTGACTTCTTGGTAATTTTTCCGTAACTTCTTCTAATACACTGAGCACATAAATGGTAGTGTATCACTTAACATTAACTGTCTTTTGTTTTTCAATTGGAATCGTGCGGACAGGAGTAAAAACGCAACCTTTTTTTTACCTATGCTTCTCGTCTGTCTCAATTTTATTGGTTTGATGTCGCCTTCTAACACCCGCACAGAAGACTATTGCTTTCTTTACGGAATGTAGCAATATATCCATGTGTCATCTCCTGTCACAATATCATTGAAATTGACCTTCTGGGCCCTATTAGTCAAATATGACGCCAGTAGGTCGAGTGCACGACCCGTAACTCCATAATGATGTAGCTTCCTGATCAGTGTTTCGTGATTTACACAGTCGAACGCCTTGAAGAGATCTCAAACCACCCTATCGCATTCCGCGAATCCTCCCAGGCTTCAAAAATTTTTTCAACAAGCTCAACATCAGCATCAATTGTTGAGCGACCCCGTATGAAACTAAATCGTTTTTTGGATATTAGATTATTACTATAAAAATGTAGTAAAAGTTGATTTAGCTTTTCAAAAATTTTAATTAATCTTGGCAGTACAGAAATAAGCCTAAAGTTAATGGGGTTCAATTTACCACCGCCTTTGAATATGGGAACAGCTTTGCTTTCTTTCATCAGATCGGAAAACATATCATCCAGACATTTATTAAAAATAAGCGCTAAGTGTGGTCCAATACAACGAATAATACAGTTTACAATTTTAAATGATAGACCATGGAGATCAGCAGTCTTTTTCAAGTGCAACGACTTGAATGCCTTAATTATGTCTTCCGAATAATAAAATTCCAAATTTATATTAACAGCTGAAATATTTTCTCTCAATAAGGATTCAGCAAGAGCGAGAGATGAATTAAGAAATTTGGTAGCAGAAATCGGAATGTCAGTAAAAAATGTTTCAAAGGCTTCGGCAAATTCTATGTCCTTTTTTAGGATTTTATCATTTATCTTAAGTTGGAAGTTAAGGAAGTTAGGTCGATGTCAATAACATGAGATCGTCTGGATTCGTGATCCACATGGGTTTGCCACAGGATCAATCCTCGGTCCGTTCTGTTTTTAATTTATATTAATGGCTTACTTAGGCTTGTTAAGGATATTCATAAAATAGTACTGTTCGCAGATGATACCCTTTTATTATTCAAAGACATCCAATCGGTTATGACGATGTGAACATTGCTATCTCCAAAATTGAAAAATGGTTTACTCTAATTAATTTACTTCTTAATAGAAAGAAAACAAAATGCATGAAATTCTCACTTCCGAATGTGAAAAATGGATCTGGTTCTAATTTAACAAGAAACTAGGATTTAGAGTTTGTTGACACTACTGTATTTCCTAGGTCTTAATTTAAATAATAGACTTAGTGAGGTCCTTATATCGATGAGTTGGCGAAAAGGCTTAGCTCTGCTGTATTTGCAATTTAAAAAATAAGAAATTTGTCGAATATCAAAACCGCCTGATTGGTTTATTTTGGTTGTTTCCATAGCTTGATGTTATATGGCATCCTGCTTTGGGGACATGCTGCGGATGTTCACAGAATTTTCACTTTGTAAAAGCGGACCATTAGCGTTATTTACGGACTGGGACCTCTTGTTTCTCTTAAAAATTTAAAGAAATTGGAATTTTAAGTGTGGCATCACAGTTTATTTATCAAAATTTAATATATGTTAATAGAATATAATGTTTTAATAAAAATAGTGATAAACATAATTTCAATACTATAAATAAAAATAAACTGTGTTTACAAGTTAGTCGACTGCATAAGGTCTCAAATTTATTTAGGGGGCTATGTGTGCGCATGTTCAATAAGATTCCTTTGTACATACAAAATTTACCCTTATAAAATTTAAGTTATTTATTAAACAAACACTTTGCACAAAAGGTTACAATCTCTCAATATTTTGAGGATAAATGCATATAATGAGCTTGACTACGGTTTTTTCTTGTAATAGTTTTATATATCATTGTATTTTTATGTAATTGGTTTGAAAACAGATATCCTCAAGTTCTTTTCTCGTTCTTCTTGGCGGATAAATGTCTGTCGGATAACTGTGTTATAATATAACCTATGAAATAAATTTATTTTTAAATTGAATTTGTCATACATGGCAATTGAACGTCCTTGATCGTACTTTAACAACCTTTTACACCGATCAACTCGGGTCCGTTTGAGTTCAGGGGGTGAGTTCAAGAGAAATCCAACGACAAAAAAGTTTTGTACCTTTTAAATGTTAATATAAGGTTTTTTAATTTGGTTCATACCAAACTCCAAATGTCTTCAAATACGCTGGTTTTCTTCAATTAAATTCCTGACAGTAACTACATTTTCCTCAGTGATCGCAGTTGAGGGCCGATCTTCACGAATTTCATCATAGAAAAAGAAACAAGACCGCGATCAAATTCTGCATACCATCACCTTACAGTGCACAAAAGAAGCGCTTTCCTCACAAAATTATTTTGAAGACGAGCAGTGCAATCTTGCGGAGACAGTGAACTTTTAATATTATAAAGAGTCATCGCCCTAAAATGATTTCGCATTATTACCATTTTTGCTTACGACAACGAACTTCAAACTTGTATTAAAAACAATTGAGACGCGATTTACCGTCAAAAAACATTTTAAACAATGAATGAGTTTATTATGTTAATGAATTCTCTATTAATTTAGAATACATATCAATCTTAAAAAATAACCAACTTAAAATGATTCATGCGTACAAAAGGTGCAAAATCCCCAGAAAAGACCCTCATCGAGCCATAGGTTTTCATAAACTCACATTGGATCAGTGAGTGTTAATAAATGATTTACATTGAATTATCAATGTTCCATTGTACTTACTTCTTCCGTGTATTCTGCTAAATACTCACAGATCGAACATTTTTTTCTATGTGGTTGTACCACTTACGTCAATCGCAAGCGGATTTTAAGGTGTCACGACTCGCTATCACTATCAAATTCTTAGAATGATCAAATTAGCATGCAAATACAATTTCATACAATTGTACTCGAAAGAACCAGCAACTGTGATGTTCGTAATTTTTAACATTAAATTTCCTTTCAATAATATTTAATTTCAGTTCAGCGTAATTTCAATAAGATGACATCACATTCAAACGTCAAGGGCTAAATCTGAGGATATCCTTGTAGACCCAAATTTGCTGATCTGCAATACCGTCACGAAGGATAATTGCCGTAATTTATTCACTTCTAAGAACTAACCTGTAACCTAATACATCAAAAATAAATAAAGAGAAACAAGAGAAAGATGCCTCGTAACGTCTAATACTTAAATAATAAAAACCTAACACTCGACTTTCGAATGTTTAATTTTTTATCAATGGAATTTTCAAAACAAACTGGACCCCTGAGTTTAACTCATTGATTTGATAGAGCTGATTGGACTTCGCTATCGACTGACTAAAATATTTGGAAATCATTAGAAAAAAAACTAACTTCTTATCTTTAGAACCTGCCACCCCTGAAACTAGCTCAATATCTATAAGGAACTTTATATGTCTTTGAAAATTCTGTCTTACGGAGGTAAGGAATATATAAAGAAGGAATACATCGTGTTGTCATACAGGTCGGAGAACTTGTACGACAATAAGATGTATTCCTTCACCGTTGATGCAAGAATTATGGCATGAATATTTTAAATTTGATACCTTGCCGAACGTATCTCGATAACTATCTTCTATTGTAGTGCAAACCTCGCTAATACGGCATCTAGTGACCGCCATCTCAAACGTTACATATATCATATCCGCATTATAACACTCACTAAATCAAGACGAACCAAGTTTATAAGCCTTTTTCTCACCTGTCGTCTCATCGACGAACAGAAATCCGAATCGACATGAACATGTGTGACAGACGGCATTTAACCTAACGAACCCCTTTATTGCGAGTGATAAATCTCGATTACAGTAGGTGTCACGCGGTAGTAAAAAAGGCTGTTCATTACGCCTAAACTAGAAAGACTCCTAACGCGCCGTATAATCTCAGACCATCTCGTACACACTGCACGTTGCTCAAACTTCAAAGCGCCACAATATTAGCACAGAGTCGGAGCAAATTGTGTTCGTCACTGTACACGGCGGGAGGGGAACTTCCAGCGACGCGGTCGACGGCGGGCTGCGGTCGTTTGTCTGTCGCGCGGAGTGTGCGAAATTGCTTTATCGTCGGGACAATTTGCCCGCTCCATCATACTAGCGACTACATGTACACTTTGACGTTCGGCTAGTCCGCCGCTCCGATGGCAATAATTTCTGTAGTATGATGATTTATACATACCCTTTAATTATAAGGGATCTAGCGGGAAATTTATCACACTTTATGCTTCTACTGGCACGAGCACCCGTAGCTCCGTCCACACGAATACTTATTAACGCCTTATCGTTATGTACGGCTCTATGAACGATAGTTTTTGCTGAATTTGTAATTCAGCAGTAACTTATAAATTCTCGATGCACTGTAATCACATGTCGTAGACCTTTAAATAAGTAAATGTGTAATTAAATAAGTAAGTTTGCTGTAAGTAAGTTTAAGATAACTTTGGTATATTAGCATCTGTCTCTCTTGAACATTTTACTTGAATGACTCTAACGCCATTAAAGTGCTGACCAACAAAATGACCGCCTTACCATCGAAAACAGGAGTGTGCGTGGTACACTGTAAATTGTTTTTCTGAACCCACTGTAGAAAAGACTAATTTGCCGTAAAACATGCAAATGTTTATTTTGATGTGTGAAAAGAATACTTAAAATCATAACATATAAAAATTGGAATTTTAAGGATATTACAAATGAGACATAAGTTAAACAGAGTAAAATAAAGCTTTAAATCATTGGAATTTACTTAGCGATTTCAAGAAACTTATCTTAAAATTTTTAAATATACGCGATTTTGTTAGTGATGATGCAATTTTTTTGTGGGAAGGTGTGCGGCAGCATTGGAGCAACAACAATCTGACAAAAAAATTGAAATGTTCAAAAGTGTCAGCTTCATAATGTTCATTTAAACTTTGACGAAAAACAAATGCAATCGAAAAGAGCCATTTGGAGTATATTGTTGCAACTATTACAACCCAATCTCTTCGAAGCAAAACTATTAAATCTAGAAAGCTGAATTAACTTTCTATTAAAGGTCCCTATAAACATAAAATTATATTTATTATTAATTATAATTTAAGAACAACGATTTAAGCAGCCATTTTTTACAGGAAACTACTTGCTGTGTTTCTGAAGCTAATAAAAAAAGGATAAAACGATGGATTTTTTACAAATGGTCGTGTTTTTTCAAGTAGTTTCACTCATCGATCTTGACGGGAAAGTTTTCTATTTTGATGTTTTTTCGATTGCATTACATTAAGTCATCTTTTCAAGCTGATAGAACTAAATTATCAATAAAATCGTGTACAAATTTTCCCATTTTCATATGCTAACGAAGGTACAGCTATAGAAGTAGTTGTTGACAATAGGCGAAAAAAATTATTCGACCGTAAAGCACTTTCAAATGTTTCGCATTACGAATCATCCAAAAAAATTGTTTTACGCATTTTAGTTTATCACCTATAACCAAATTTATAACTAGCATCTCTATTACGTTATTGTTGCTAGGACTATCGACATGTCATAAACAATAAATGCCGGTCAATCATAAACTCAGATATTGCTAAGTGCTGATAAAAATTAAAACGCACAGAATAGAGAGAAACAGTCGATAAACTGTAAATTTGAGATCGATTAGACGTCGATGATCTATACTAATAATAGAGCTGCAATTTGTCAGGAATGGCTTTGTTTACAGCTGTATGTTATTTTAACCGATTTCAAAAAAAGGAGGAGGTTGTTAAAGCGATAGTATTTATATTTTGTTTGTTACCTCAGAACTTTGGACTGGGTGAACCGATTTTGATGATTTATTTTTTATTTGAAAGCTGGTACTTCTCTTGTGGTCCGATTTCAATTTGGTCTAGTTCTGACAATAGCATCTATAAGAAAACCATATAAGTCTTATATTTGTATTAAGTATGTGCGCGACAAATGGACGAATAACTCAATATCACGCCAACCAATTTCGATATTTTTTTTATTTTTTGGAAAGGATGTACTTCAAGGGTAGTATGATAAGAGTTTGGTTAGGTTCTGTTTATGACATCCATGACAAAGTAAAGGAATTCTTCTATTCTTAGGAGCAAATCAACGATACTCGGCCGAATCTTTTATAAGCTATCCGGATATTTGAGTCACCTACCGTTACGTCATTATAGTCAAGTAATTGACACGTTAAGAGCTTACGGTAAGGGTGCGATCTATGAGCAGCACGTGCAGTAGGCCTACCCATATTCAGACAAATTAGTTAGTGTACTTCAGATTCAATAAAAATCAAAAAATAAACAAAAAATTTAACAAAAAAAAACGACTTCAAAATGAAATCTATTCCAAAACAAATCAATATAATAAACAATGATCAAAATATTTTCTAGAGTTCTCCTAAGTAAAATGAAATGAAAAATATCAGACTACTTAAAAGTCAATCAAATTATTACGATAATATAATATAGTTACAATTATTGTTATTTTTGGAGTCGGTGTCAGCCAAGGAAATGCTACAGTATACCTAACAATAGACCCTAAGTGCGTATCAATTTGTTTTGGTAAAGGTTTAATTTTGAAGTCGGTTTTCTTTTTTAATTTTTCTATCGAATATTATCGAATACCTTTCGCTCTCAATATTGAGAAATATCCATGATTGCGCTACTGATTAACAGAAACCACGTCAGGATTCGAACCGGAAAGCGTCTGGTCGAGAAGACAGACTACTTCGCCGAGCCCTAATCTCCTGCATCTCGGTCACGCTGCTCCGAGCATCACTCGTTCTCCGAGTACGGCGCACAATGGAATGTCGTTTATTTCACGTTTCCTGCCGCTGCTTTGAAATAGAATTTGCGAGGTCAATCGCTGCATTCGGTTTCTTCTTATACATAATATATAAACACCAATAGATTTGCATCTAGACAGTCTGTTTGTACATATTTTTATGTACAAATAAACATTCACAATGTATCGAACAATGAATAGACCACGATTTCAATTGGTGCAATATGTATTTATTTAAATTTACATGCAAAAAAAATACAATTTTTATGTAAATTTTATACATTACAAGCTTTTGCCCTCGGTTCCGTCCACATAGACATAAAATGAATTCCTTTATCTTGTATATCGTCTCATGATGAAACCAAAATTCAGATCGTTATCTTGCTCTCGATGTCAATTTCTTTACTTTACCGCTCTCAGGGTTGATTTAAAAAGGAACAATGTATGTTATTTGTTTTTCCGTAACTAACGACTCGCCCCAGCTCAGCTGTAGTCAGATGACTTCTGGTGGATGATAAGAGCGGAGGAGGATGTCAATTGTCTCGCTACAACCAAAAAAAGTATTCATTTTAGGAAAAATATGGCACCAAATTGTCATTTATTGTGGTAGAGACATGCTATGGTCAACTTGGTTGCAGCACGTAAATGAATCGGCTCCACCCGTGCATTATTACACTCTCACAGAATAAGGCAATAAATTACAGGGTCCATTGTTGCGTTTAGTCCAGTGAGTGCGTGTCCACTCCCCCTCCATCGTTTCACAACCTCCTTTCATCACCTCACTTCTTTCTCCAACAGATATCCTATTACGAATCTATATTCTAAACCAAGAGGTCGGCAACGAACTGGGGACCAGCCAGAAAAACGCCTAGAGCTATGCTTAAAATTACGTACTTTTAATAAAGCTCATATCGAAACAAATTCAAACAGTTATTATAAATTAGACATTCAAAAACACAATTCAAAAGTGTATAGAAATACTAATATTTTTCAACGTTTAATTATGTATTAAATATAGTATAGTAAGTATACTTTTTGGGTAAACAAGAAGTACCTATTCAATGACATGATCAATTGGTTAAATAGGAAAAATTATTTATGAGTTGTAGATTTGTTGTCGACAATTCAGGCTTTTACGGCCTTAACGTGAATTAATTTTTGTTTGAAAGTGAATTAATTTTCAATATTGCCTCTTTAATATAGAGCACAATTAAAAAACAAATAAACTGTACTGATTTTATGGGAATTATTATAAACATCGGATGTTAGCAGACGGGAACAGCTTACAAGTTATATAGCAATATTTTGTAGATTCCAAAGTAGTTAGCCGATTTATAAAATACGTGGATATGAATTTTAATCGCACAACTATTTCACCGAGTTCAGCACTTATGCATGTTCACGAAGAATACGATTGTTTATCCAAAATAATAGCTCAAACATTGATGGCGCAGCAGAGTTATATCTTCTAAACAAAATGGTATCCAAGCAAAAATTTAAGAACATTGTCCATTAACTCGTTTTAAGCCACGTCATTCTTGCATAGTTTGAAACCTTAAACTTTACCTTTTTTTTTTTGTTTTGGTGTTTTTGAAAATGTTTTCGCAAAAATAGATATTTTTACGAAATATTCTACAAAAAGCTTTTGAAATAGCTGCTGTGTGCTGAAGATTAATGAGTTTGAAATATTCCTAGAAATTTTACATCAAAATTTTTAGATATTTATAATATATTGTGAGCACTTGTGACCAGCCCTAAAGAAAACGAAATATTTGAAGACATCAAAAGTCACTATACGAGTACAGTCACTGAAATAATAGATAATGTTCTCAGCGAGTTCTGAAAACGCTGCGAAAATTTAGAGATTTTTTTACTACTATCGTATTAAAATTTTAGTAGATTAAGTACTGTTTTCCTTTTTCTCTGCTCAATGATTTTGGAAATGTTTACAGTACCCACAATTTTTATTTAAATCGTCGAAGAAACAAGTTAACATGCATATGCAGATCTGAATTTCATAAACTCAACGTATGTAAATTAATATAAAATATCTGAAAATGATTTACAAGCAATTTTTCTCCAAGTTTTACGAATGGCCGAGTTGATTGTCACCGTTCCTCTATCGAACCATTACTTTTGTGCTTAACCGTTTACATACGTTTTTGCACGTATGTAAACGGTTTACATGCGTGCAAAATGTATTTTAAATTGATACTTTGTCTTATTTTTCACATAACATCTCACAAATCACTTGTGTCTACCATCAATTCACCTTCAGCCCATCTACTGACACCTGCACACGTTTATTGTTCACTATCAACTAATGTTTTTATCAGGCTTTCTCACGATAAAGGATTATTCCGTTAAACGATGGAGAGCAATGAATTAAATTGTGTATACTGAATCGATTTGTTACATTTACGCACACTAATAATTATTGCCTTCGCGTACTTCAGTCCAATAGCCGGGTCTGCGTATCGTGTCGATTCTATTCTATAGCAACTGAAAATGTCAAATTCAGTAGCGATCAAAATAACCACTAGATAATTACTGAATCAATCGTTTCTTCACTATACAATACGATCGATAATCGATCGATGGGCCGCATTTTGCTTCGAAAATGACTGACGCATCAGAGGCGTATAATGTTCGGTCGCTCCGCCCCGACGTGCTGACGAAAGGTAGTCAAACCTGTTTTAGTTTTCAGAAGTGAATGACAAGATAAGTCTGTCTGTTTTGACGCAACTATCCCACTAAGTCCAAGAAAGTAGACTTTATATATAAAAAACCTTTATAATATAAAGAACCCAATGGCCAAATTATGACTTCAACGAGGGAAGTCGTTTATATTTTAATAATTTCTATTGCTAATACTTTCTTATAAACAATTAAAAATACACGTATCTCAAATATTTTTCAAGTAAATACATAAAAAAAATTATGTATAAATTTTTATATCAAACATGACTTTTATCTATCATTTTCGCGCTCTATCGCTTTTAAAACCTTTTTCCAAAAATAAAAAGGTTTTTCCATTCTTCCCAAAAATTGAAAATAAAGTCTCACAATTCGTTTTTAGCGTTCCGTACCCAACGGTTGCTAACGGGACCCTATTACTAGCCTTCGCGGTCCGTCCGTCAGTCACAGCGATAATAGGCAGAAACTTGAAGTTTTCGCAAATTATGTATCACTATGACCGCTATAACATGATAAAAATAAAATAATTAAGACTTCATAATTCAAAAGTGCATAATATTAAAAATAACAGTTGCAAACGTATGTAACAACTAGCACTACATTAATTTTAAATTAGAGTTTTATATTCTGGAGTTTTAATTACGACTTCGAGTGTGAAAAATACACACTTTTGTCGTGAATGATGAGTTGTTTAGTAATTTAATAACGATTTATAAATATCAACCTGCATTTTTGTGTAGTGTAGTGTTTATGTACTATGTAAGAAGTGTGTTAGATAAGTCTACTATGAATGTACATATTTCATATTTTTCTTTATTTTATTCGAACTCCGGGGTAATTAATAATATAAAAGAAAAAAAACTTACTAATGTCAATCTACCTGAATCTGACTTATATTTTTGTAGCTTTAGAAAAGCCTGCATTTGTTTATTTCCGTAATTGACAACAATTATAATCAAAAAAAACTACGGATCGCCAAACTACGTACTCAAAGTGCTGACAAATCTTCAATATTTTAACACTAAAGGATATGCTTATGAATCTTGATATTGAATACTTTTTTTTTAAATAACATTTTTCTTTAATCTTGCACGACAAATACATATTGAAAACAGGAACACAATGAACGACTAATGTTATTTATTAGGTTCTCATAAAACCGAGTCCTATATTAAACATTAAAATGTGTCTAACATAGATTTAACTAACGTCGACGATTCTCCGTATGACGGAAACTTTACGGAAACCCTGAAAATGCATGAGACGCAGTCGAACTTATCAAGTTTTATGGTCATTACCCCCTACAACATGACAGCGACGTCTATGACGACAGACTAATGGGCATTCATATTTTATTACCTATGTACTGTAGTTCAGAATTCTGACTGTGTCATAACACGCGATGCATAATTAAAATGGGTAAAAGGTACAGCGACGTTACAAGTTTGTGACTTAGTGTCATTCTGTATTAAGCAATCTAAATTATTAACCGTCAATAGATACCCTTGACAATGTTCAGTGCGTATTTTTAGCAAAATTTTGGTGAAACAATCACAAAAACACGAAAATTTCTCAGAATTGGATGTACCTACCCGCCGCAAAGTTTAAGCTAACACAATACTACTCAACTAACAGAACTTTGATAACTAATAATAATCTAGGGTGATTAAAGTCAGTGATGGGGAAAATAGGTTATTTTAAAGGCCTACTTTCTAATGAGAAATGGAAAAAGAAAATAATGTAACGATGATTACAACCATAATGAATCCTTTTAAAAAGAGAACTTAACATTTTGTTTCTATTCATCGATACTCTTATATAGAATAAGTACATAAGACTGAAAGACTAATACGAAAGAAAATTGCTCAAACAGCCCCTACTACGTCCTCGTCGTACAAAGATCTGCCGTAGCAGGGGCCTACGGTCTCAAGGCTCTGGCCCAAATCGCGAATTGGTTTACTCGCACGTCTTTCAACGTTCTTAAACTTGCAATCATCATTACGGATTTCGTCATAGATCTGAATAAATGGAAGTCTGACGGTGCAGGGTCCAGACTAAATCCTGGACGTGGTAAGAGTTCAATATCACCAAGTTCTTCAATCTCAACCCCCATAATCTTCGTAGTATGTGATCTAGCATTGTCATGTTGTAAAAACACCCGTTTTCAGTTTACTAAACCTGGATATTGCTGCGACAAAACATCATACTTTCGTATCGACTGTTCACGATATATTTTGGCGGTAATAATTCGATAAACTGAAATTATTTTAAACTACACCAAACGTTCATAATTCCACCAGACACAACAAGACTTTCGGTTAGAATCGACTTCCTTCATGACGAGTTCAGGTAATTCCCCTTTGCCTCACCACGGGTTTGCCATTTTTGAATTGTTTAGATAAATCCATTTTTCATCACAAGTAACGAAGCGTTTAATAAAATGGCCATCTTTCGGCAGAACAAAATGTTTGCAGACTTCTATTCGACTTTTTTTTTGAATCTCATTTAATTCGTGGGACACTATTCTAAAACTTCAACATATCTTATCCAACGATTTTAAGTGACAATGGTGTCTTTGAAAGGTCCAAGAGGGTCCGGTGATCGGCGAGCGCTGGTACTAAGTTGCTTTTCTACTGCTTCCTTTGTAGCCTTTGTATTCCATACAGGAGTGCTACCGGGAATGTTCTATTGGCATCAAATCTTGACTATTAAAACAATTAAACCCTCATTGGCTGTATCTTCCCCTACAATTTTACATATTTTCCTTGCTGGTTAGGCTGCTTTAAGCTTTTGCTTCAAATGACGTCTTAACAATATCTAAATTGCATATTTATCGCACTCCATGCGTTTTATCATTAAAACGTCTAGTCCCATCAGTTAACACAGACAATATCATTAAGAGAAAGTAAGACAACTGTAATCTTCATATATAGAAATAGAGACTTGTCGTAACAAATTATGACAAGTATAAAACAAAATAATTAGAATGATTAAAATAATGAAAAAATCCGACTGCGTAAAAATGAATAAAAAAGTTGGAAACAAGATGATTTGAAAAATCATCCAATCAAATATGATAAACATTTGCAGTCGGAGGCATCAAAATTCATGTTCGCTCACTTGCTGCGACTCTTGCTACATATATACCTCCGACTGCTAATATTTATCACATTCAATTAGATGATTTTTTTATATCATATTGTTCCCATTTTTAAAATTTATTTTATACAGTCGGGTTTTTTAATTATTGTTTATATGTTACTTTTTAGTTCTGCTTTAACAATATTCTAGGATTGCTTTCTCGTCATTAGCGATAAGCGTCATAGCGACAGTGATAAATTTCTTTTATCGAGATATTGTTATCAGTTAATTATTCATATTGTGCCTGTTTTACTATTTATTTATTCTTAATTACTATATTTTTTCTCACTGTATTCAGTAACACTTTGGGTAACGATCGTTAAAATTATTTTTAAAAACAGTAAAATTCTGGGTTTGTCATTTGATTTTTAGAATTACATTGAACTATTCAATGAATTATACTATTGTAATTATTTTTCACATTAATAAGAGATCTATTATACGTTTATATAAGATATTTATCACAACTTTATCATAAATTTGAAAATTTTATGGTTGCTAACCAACTTCAAAATGTTATAGATTCCAAATGATTATTCAAAATTAAAAATGATTAAATAAACATAAAGATGATTTTCAAAGGCCTATCCAATAATACTCCACTTGTCATAGTTCATCGAATTTCATTTATTTTTCACAATATGGCTTTTCCTTGTCGCCATATAGAGTATTGATAACTGTCATACCTTTAATGACACAATATTAAAACCAATCGATTGACGTAAGAATTGTCAGAACCGGCCAAAGGCGTTTGATGTATAGAGCACCTCAAAGGAACAAACGTACATACATATTAGGCTGCTAGCACATTATCTTCATTTACATCGCGGAGTCGGATAAAAAAAAAGTGTATCAATTTCAGTCATGAAAACCAACATTACTTATGAAGCACCTTCAATATATGACTAATACACACATACATAGCCAGCTAAAATCATAACCGCTTATTATCAGGAAAATCTGTTAAAAGATCGGCACGATCGTACCACTCTTGCGTCTACCTCTCCTGGTTTGGCCTCTAACCAAATAGTTATTATGATAAAAAACGTTTAATTTATGTCCTCATTTCCAGAAACACAGTAATTTTTTTATGTTTCAACATTATCATTAGCACTAAACGTCAGTTTAAAAAAAACAATTGTCATAATACGCAATTTACCAGATATTTATAAAATACATATCTACCTATTAATATAAAAAGTTACGAACCCTGCATTATCTGATAACCTTGTATCGACTTCGTTTACTTTTGATGTCGCGTCTTGTTGGCCGTACTATGATGACGTCATGAAGGCTTTATTATATCATTAAAGCTTGCAATTGATTACCAACTTCATTGAATAGATATTTTTTAGTGATTATCGGAAAAAGTATTATTTCGCTTTAAAATTTTAGAGTAATCTATTGGACTCCTACGAAAAAATAATTATATTTAAATTGTACGAAATTGGACACCCATAAATTACATGAACGTGTAATAATAGACATAGACAGAAATATGACACACAAACAAAAGTGAGATGTATTGTCGACTCCTTGAATTAAAGGACCAAATGCATGGAAAAAAGTGCCGATCACATAGTTAAATTAGTTATTTCTACCTGAAAATTTAAATATTGTGTCGCTGTCCCTAAATAACGACAAAGATTTCATCCAACAGGTAGAAACAATTTGCGCATAGTTACCGGGGACAACTAGTTGCTATTGTCGCTAGTGCGTATGTATTTGGCATTATTGTATATTCATACGTTTTTGTAGTTCTTTTCACGTAGCATGTTCAGGTGACAGGTCACTGGAATGTGATGTTCATGGAGGTTCACTGTTTTCCATACTAAATATTAATGTAATAAAATAATGACACCATTTGCTATATACAATTCTACAATACAAATTGTTGCTACACTAAATACATTCTATAATAAAAGTAGTAACATGATAATACAAGCTAGCAACCTGCAATCACCATGTGACTGACAATACATAAAATAAAAATTAAAGAAACTCGAGTTTCATTTATGTAATTTACTATTTTTTTATTGCTTTTTAATTATTAAGTATACCTGTATATATATTTTCTGACCTAATTTAATCATAAAAATCAACATTGATTTCCCAACTATAATAATTCATCTCTGGTGCTAAATAGAACTACTTCGAAAATTTAACATAATAAATTAAGTATCTTCGAAAAGCGTATGAATTCATGGAATGGCACAAATTCAGATCAAAACCTTTCTAATGATACCAAGATATAAAAACCCGTATTTTTCTTATTCTCTTAATCATATATATAAAACTAATTTCTAAGTGTCACATGTTATTTCGATATAAAATACATCACTATCTATGACCAACTATCATATGACGCGCGTACCAAGCTATGTGTAAAGAAATAAGAGATATATAATTCTTAGAAATATTCCTTACCAATTCATCACATTCGAAACACCATTCTTTAAAAATATTATAATTTCATGTTGTACTAACTCTCTCATAATTAAATACCACTACTTTATAGATATTGCATAATCACTTAAAATTCACATTGACAACTTTCATTGGTTAGTTTCTTAACTCCTCAAAACAAGTATTTTTAATACAATACGGTATTGAAATTATTACCAATAACAGGTTCTAATTCAAAATGTCTCATATAAATCGGAACAATATACTATCTAATTCAAGCAACGCGGTTTGAGTGACAATTGACATGAACTGGTAAGGCACACGACATATCGAAAGGCGATAAATCATAATAAGTACTAACACCAATCGTATCCATAAAAATATGTTTACAAATACATAAATAATACTTCGGTAACGATTCAATTTTAGTGACTCTTTAAGAACCCACTGCATGACAAATGTATTTCTAATAGAATTTATTTAAAAAAATATACGAGACAATAAAATGAAATAATTCAAACTAATTTATTTCCCTGTTTTGATTAAGTTATTAGGTTTTTACAGATTGTCACATGCAAAGCAGTTGTTTGATCCTAGTATGTACCGTTACACTAATAATGACATATATATTATAAAATACATAGATAAAAATAAAAGCGCAGTGATTCTAAGAATTATACAGTATAGATAGTTAAGATTTATACAGTATAAAAAGTAATAACTTATTTCTATATGACAAAATTCATATTTAATTTCATAATCAAGTTTATGATAACCTAGCAAGTTAGTTTATATATTTGTAAGCTATACTTTCTAATTTAAAATTGATTACAGTAATGATTATAAATTGTCAAAGTCAGTCGCACAGCAGAACAGAATATTATCGTAACAATACTAAGTCAAATAAGTAGACAACATATTCGGCACCCATGAATAAACAAAAGTCAAGAAGTTAAGGGAAATATAAAAAAGAAAAAGCAATAAACGCTCTTCCCCGAATTGAAATAGGTTATTTTGATAAGGGCGAAACTGTTTTTTTTTTCGTCTATATCTAAGAACTATGAATTTAAAATTTTAGCATGGGTCTGTAAGGTCATCCTAAAAAAATTTAAAAAGAAATATATACTTTTCGTAATAGAGAGTTTAAAAATTAGTTTTAAAGTTTCTTTAGAAAATTTGGGGAAGGTGAATTGTTTCTAAATGGAATCTTTGTTAATTGATAATATTGTTCTAACATCTTAGTGGACGAGTATTCATTGCGTGAATGTGTAGATTTTAAGGTGAACGTAAATATGTGATATTGAAGAAGAAAAGAAGTGATATTTACCAAAAAGAAAGGAGATCTACGAACATGTACATAATACGTCAAATAACAAACATTGCAAAGTACAAAATACAAAAACAAATATGTAGTAACGATTATCGTCAAACGTTGGCGTATTTGAGAACTCCTACTGCCAGAGGTTAAACGATTGTAGATCATCTCAACTGATTGATGGATCCCCTTACGTTTTATCACTTTCGTTCATTTAATTTGGATGATTTTACGTCACGGTTTAACGGCATTTCAATGTTTTCACATTAGAACGTCACTTGCTCATCGACGAAACGGGCACACATCAAAGAAACTTTTGAAGAAAAACCGGAGGTTATGTCCCAAACGGCGGTTACTTACGCGGACGCGGCGCTGGCCGGCCGCCAGCCGTCACCCGCCGAACTTGAGAGCGTGTTATTCTCGTAAGCGATACTCCCATTCGCGACGCTTTTGATATCGAACAGATCCGACGGGGGCGGCACCGTCGACGTTTCAAACTATCGGAGAAAAAGCCGCGTTTCAGTCCAATAGTGTGCCGAAATGTGCCACTTTGCCGGTGTATTGATTAGCGAGTCGCTGTCATATTTCAGTGGGCTAGCGAACAAAACATATTTTGAAGACGGCGCGCTGTGATCGAGCCCTTCTCCAGCTCTTGAATAATAATTATTGAGATGACGAAGCGGCTCTATTTTCACGCAGGAGTAGAATTAATAAATCAGTTCCGATTCCAAATAACGTTGTTTGTGATCTGAAATGATAATTGTTATGTCTGTGTAATATTTTGTACTTCCATTTCATTTTGTGTCATTATTAGAATTCATAAATTCATTGTTTTCAACCATTTATTAAATGTAATAATTTGACATAGAATAAGAATCAATACTAAAAAAAATCCAAATATTCTAATTTTATTGAATAATGATTTAAAATTAATTGTAACTCTTTAGTTTGAATTGTTTCTGAACCTTGTCGAAGACATGAAATTATTTTCAAAGGGAAAAATAAAGCATCATAGTTAATAGGGCATTTTTTGAAATACTTTAAATGAAATAGCCTGAACATAATAAGAAAGGGTTAGATTTTAGCGCGCGCAACTCGGCACAGCTGGATCACGTGATCCACCTGGAGCACTGCGCAACGAGCAGTCGACGTGGACGCCCAGGTATCGGGCGTAGGTTTTCCATTCCACGTTCTGAACTCTCAGGCATAAAGCGCGAGCTCGAATCACACTTGACCAGTTTTTTTATCACTTGTTGCTTGACCTTAGAGTTGTACTGTAATCATACTAAATTTGACTCTTGAAAATATTACTTTTTTTACGATAAACTAATAACAAATTTGTTACAATAACAATTTTATCATCATCATCATCATCGCTCGACCTTCAGCCAGTCGCAAAGACTGAAAGGGACAAGTCCCAATACAACAAAGGGAGCGTAATTACAGGGAGGAGTGCAGGTTCTAGTCTGGATTAGAAGTAAGAGGATTGTAGAGCCAGTGGGTATTTGTGCAACCTTTAGCCAGAAACTGGATTCAGGATAGGTAATAGATACTACAAAGTGTCAATAAATATAGTGGGAAAGGGCAAGTTTCTTCTGTTTGTCTTTCGTTCTCCGTTTTCTTCGCTTGGTGCAGAGCTTTCAATGTTTGTTTCTGGAAGTCATTGTGGTTCATCCGCAATCTTTTAGTTTATACATTGCTCTTTCCTAATGTAGCCTATTTCCCTTTGGTTTCTGTTGTAATAACTCATATGTGCTCTAAGATATCCTTTTTTTTTCGTAAATTTGTTTCTTTAGTTAAAATTTCATACTTCATTTTCTGTGCTTAGTATAACCTTTCGGTGTTAGTGAGAGTTGGTAGAATTCATCCACAGCCCTCCTAATATTTAATTTGCTTTGTACTTCTTGGTTCCCGTTGTAGTAACGTGTATATGTATACACATATATATAAGAAATTTGAAATAAATTTTTTCTCCTGTTAATCTTTTATTCTTCATTTTCTTCACTTGGTGCAGAGCTTTCAGTGTCTGTTTCTAGGAGTTGGTTTAGTTCATCTGCAGCTTTTTTCATTTCCGTTTTGTTCTGAGCTAATGCGGCCCATTCCTCCTGGTTCCTATTGTGATAATTGAAGTCTTGTCGGAGCGAATCTTCCCATGTATAAATAGGATATCCAACATTTCTCTTTGTTGTAGTATATCTTAAAGCAGAGTTAAGTTTGTGGGGTTAGTCTCTTCTTAAGAGATGACCGTAGTAGCATATTCTTCTAACCTTGATGATTTTGGTGATAATTTTTCGTTCTAGGATTTCTTGTGTTTTCAGTTTGGGATGATTTCTTGCGGCGTGTAACATGTCTTTCAGGATCTCTTTCATACTGTCTCAATCTTATTCTATATATGTTATAATAATATAAAATTATAATACAAAAATTGTTACAACTTTTATTATATGGAGAACCACTTCATTTTTTCTTTTTGATTATATTTAAGATGTCGCCCATAATAACACTTACTCTAAAATTTGGAACCAGTTCTTAATACGGTTCAAAAGATCCAAATCCTTAAAATTACGACAGACAGACGGGCGGACGGGTGCGGCGTAAGCTTGGTAATAACTTCACAAAATATGTAATAAAAACCTTTAAATACATATAATGATATATCTTTCTATGAAATTATTACAGACACGGTATTTAAATGTTTCAATTACGATTTGTGAGTCCACAAAAATATTTATTAATTAGGATACAAATACACTAAATAAAAATATCACTCTTTTGTGAAGTGTTTTATTTGCTATCAAAACGTTATTAAACAATGATGTTTTACTGTCTAACGTCATTTCCTTTTTTATTCGATAATGACGTAACTAAACACTCACTACGCTATCTTTATAGTCGCAAAAGTCGACTCTTCATAGTCTTTATAGTCGGTGTTTATTGCTAAATATATTCCAGAGTTTCCTTGGCTGACACCGAATCCAAAAATAAGAATAACTGTAACTACATTATATTATCTTAATAATTTGATTGACTTTTAAGTAGTCTAATTTTTTTAAATTTCATTTTACTTAGGAGAACTCTAAAAATATTTTGATCATTGTTTGTTATTCATAGGTATGTGTTCAGTTGAATTTAAAGTGGATAGGTACCTACCTACGTTCTTGCGTGGTAAACACACATATCGTACTTACATATTGATGAGTAGAAGAAGTAAGTTGATTATTAAATTGTAGAAGAATACCCAATTATTTTTTTTATTTTTTAATGTATATTTTGATAATTTGTTTTGGAATAGATTTTGTTTTGAAGTCAGTTTTTTTTTAAATTTTGTTAATTTTTTGATTTTTAGTGAATCTGAAGTACACTAACTAATTTGTCTGAATATGGGTAGATATTCAACTACGACAATTACTTGACCATAACGACCTTACAGTAGGTGACTCAAATATCCGGATAACGTATAAAAGTTTCGGCCGAGTGTCGTTAATTTGCTCCAAAGAATCGAAGAGTTCCGTTACTTTGTCATGGATTCCGTAATCAGAACCTAACCAAACTGTCATCAAACTACTCTTGAAATACATTCTTTCTAATAAAAAAAAATAATCAAAATCGGTTTGCGTGATATTAAGTTATTCATCCATTTGTCGCGCACATACTTAATCCAAATTTAGGATTAATATGATTTTCTCATCGATTCCATTGTCAGAACTAAACCAAATTAAAATATAACTACACGGGAAGCATCAGCTTTCAAATAAAAAAAGAATTATGAAAATCGGTTCACCCAGTTGAAAGTTCTGAGGTAACAAATATAAAATAATTAAAAAAAATACAGTGGAATTGAGAACTTCCTCCTTTGTAATTTTAAAATCGGTTAAAAAATTTGGAAAATAGAAATATGCACGACTCATAATTATTTTGATATATTTAATATACTGTATTATATATCAATGAACTTTAAAGATTACGATATTATAGTAACTTTCTAAAATCAAACTTTTTTTTATATTTAATTTCTTTTGTAAATTTTATTAATAACCGAAAAAAAGTGAAATTAATGTTATTAATAATAATATTTTATATTGAGAAAATAAAATTTTTCGCATTATGAGTAGTGCAATTTGAATTTAATACAACTCAATATTCGATACAACCCAATCCAAACAGATGATACGAAGATGGATATTTGCTTACTGTAGATACACATAGGTACATTACCTTGTTAAATCATAACTCAGTCTACAAATTATATTGTTTATTAATTATAATTTTACGACACCGAATCAGAAAGCCAGTTGCAATAAGAAACTACTTGTAATTCCAAAACTAATAAAAAAATGCTGAATTAATGGATTTTTTTCATTAGTTGTCGTATCCTTTAAGTTTTGCAGAACTGATTGACGGGATCGATTTTCTAAACTATTTTGATATTCTTTCAGTATGTGTATTAGATTAAATCATTTTTGAGGCTGACAGAATTATTGTTTATCAAATTAGGATCTGTAAAATGGTATGTAAAATTTTCCATTTTAGTATATTCACGAAAATATAGCGATAGAAATAAATGCGGACAAGAAGTGCAAAAAAATTCGAACATAAAGCACTCTCAAAAGCTACGCATTACGAGTCGAGCAATGTCTATTCTCAAATGAAGAAGAAAATTTAAATTATTCGCTACTACAGAATTACAAAAAAAATATTTTTTTTTTCACACCTTCCACTGTTTTAAACGTATAATCGAAAAGCAATAAACAAAGCGACTTCAAAGGTGCGAACGGCCGTCCAGAGTTATTTCAGTAAATAGACAATTTAACCCATTTGATTTGACGCTGGCCAGCCGTGAGCGCACGCCAAAAGACGGACGAGTAAATAGATCTTTACCTGAGATGGGAAATTAGGAGTTTTATTTTAAGCGCCATCTGTCGCCCCGCCCGGCCGCTCGCCGGACGGTGGTGAGCTCTGACCCATTACTCAACGTCGGGTCGTGGCGTTTATCTCCATAATTTGCATTATCCTAAGTCCTTGAGGGAGTCAAATTTGAGTTCTGAATTTATTATCACCACTACCTAGTTGAGTGAAATTTGTTCACGATATCGAAACTTTACGAGTTATCGGATGCCTACCGGTTTGTAATATTTCAGAAAATATATCGTTGGTGTAAAATCGGATACATTTGAATATCTTAAAGACAGTTTTCTCTTTTATCGTTCATTTGAAAATACTTTTTTTCCGGCACATATTGTATGTTTAAAATCGAAAGAAATTGCAGGATTTTAAAAATCCCTTTTATCAATACAAGTTAAAAGCACTCAATACAAATACTCTTATTTTATACTATGTCTATACTATTGCATATTCGAAACTATACTTACACACATCGATACATTTCCTCATGGTATAGGCCAGCACGATCTATTAAATTTAAGTGAAAAAAAAAATTAATAATGAAAGTATAAAACCCGACTGAGTATGAATGAACTAAAAAAAATTGAAACAGGATGTTCTTAAAAAAATCACTCATCAACCGACAAAGCTTATTCTTCTAAAATGCTCTAGAAAACATCAACCTGATTTTAAAAGACCTATTTAGTGATGTGTCACTCAGTGTGGTATGCGATTATTGTTTTCGTCTTTACTGCTATTCAGTTTTTAACGGCGACCATTCTAGTTTCATAAAAACAAAACCTAGCCTATAACTATTGCACTATTTAGGCGTATCGATAGACAGCTCATTTATGAGTATCCTTTCAGCAGGTGAGAGGTTTTAAGAGTATAAACGATCCTATATACACATATATAGGTGCTCGTGAAAAACATGACCATGTCATTTCTGTCTCGCAATCGGGTAAATGTGTAAATGTAATGTGTTGCTTCAAAATGTTTATTACAAGATGCAATATAATATTACCTGTTTATTAACATTTGCCATTTCAAACTTACTTCATTTTCAATCGCTTTAAACCCTGAATTTTGATATCCCACTCCATATAGTTGAAAGATTTTTTTTTTTTCAGTTCGCCTAATATAGAGTAAAAATCCGCCATTATTATTTTTTTGTAATTTTAATATGTTCAGTGACTCTCGCTCCACCGGGACAAATCTAGAGACGTGTGTCTTATCTAAATAGGTTCATAAATTTAGTAGCTACGAGAAAACATAGGAAAGAACATACATATATACATACAGGTCAAACACATAACCCTTTTGAGCATCACCTCAGTCGGGTAAAAATATTGAATATTTTATAATGTTCAAATATTAAAAAAACTACTTGTTATATGTTTTTTCTAATCTATTCAAATAATTTACTACTCGCATGTTTGTTTTTAGAGGCGCTTTTATTCATTCGATATTCACATCCAGGCAACCCGCTGTGATAAACAGACGAAAATTATTTTGTTTTATAAAAATATTATAACTTTTCAAGCGAAAAAAGGCAACTGATAACTAGTATTTATAACCTAATCACTGTTTGTTGTTATTGTTGTGTTGAGTTTTTATCATCATGTTCAATGCTCATGCATCTATAGTTAAATGTCTAAACGTGTGTTACCACACATATAAGTGTACACTCGTTAAATTTTAAATAAGTGGATGATCACAGTCGAAAAGAGCTAAAGCCACTAAAAAATTGCGTTATTTACCAATATATTAACAACAGTGTACACTGTACTAGAAAATGTCCAGCGCTCACTGAAGCATGTAATACTATTAATCCTTAAGAAGAGGATTAAAAGACCTTTTAAGCAATGGATGGAAACCGACTATCGCGGTCAAAGTGCGAAATAAAGTAGTTGATTTTGCTCGTGACGTAACAGGTGCGGCCCGCGCGCCATCTTAAGACGAAGTAATGTAATTGCAAAGTAATAAAATGCTTCGACTGATTAAATGTCAATTAAAGTGCGCGTATTCCAATCGATACTAAAACGCAAACCCATCCGGCCATACAAACATTAAATTCGATAAAACGTTAAAAATATCCAGAATACTCTATTAATTTTCTTTTTCTTCATAATAAATTATCTTATCCTGTATTTCTTTTGCAAAATACTGGAATACTTTAATTGAAGTGTTATTTTAATGTCAATCTTGTACTTGCTGTATTAAATGAGAAATATTACTTCTCATTGTGAGGGAATTTTCTAAATAGCCCTTAAACCGATTTCATATTCATGCTGAATTCCCCACAACTGAAAACTCGTTTACAGCTCGAAACAGGACAATCGATCACCTCGTCACGTACACGCCGTATACAGCGAACAGGTTTGAGGTATTAAAACACAGCCTTCGCATCCCATTACCCGGTATATATTAAAATTTTAGCTTTTTTTCACGTAAAGATTGTTTTTTATTATTTTCATTAAACGCTTACGCGAACGGGGCGCTGCGACGTGCGGCGTTTTCTTTTTTCATAATCCACGAATTACAACTTAAAATTCTTCATCGTTATGCATAAATTAATCTAAATGAACCCCGACAACGTAAATGATATGATTTGCAATTCAGATCGGACCCCCGGAATGAATGTCAACAAGTAGGTTGGGCCGCTGCGATCTCTGCTCCAGAACAATGACATTCGCCGCCTAAATTAAAAAAGCCGTTGCAAGAAATTTATTTTGCCGATAAAATTGTTTCAACGGCCTTTCTAATTTAGAAATGAGTTAGATTTAGACATGTATCCATGCAATCTCACAGTCGTAATTTGAAACATTCACCTTTTTAAACAATCGCAGGTGTTGTGCCGTTTTACCATTGTGGATTTCATTACGAATATATAACATACATTGAATTGAACTTTGTGGAATTTGCAGCTTCAAAGTACAGTATTGAAGGAAGTTGAATTTAGACACATGTTTTATATTATTCCAGATTTGGAAGGTTCGATAATTTCGGTTACAGACTTATCGCGATAAAAACTAGACTTCGAACAAAATAAATTCCTAAGCCGCGAATATCACATGAACGTTAATTTAATGGAAAGTCCGGGCAGATACAAGCATTGCACTGGAAATAATGAGCTCACTAGCGAAAAAGTGTAACATTTTGACACATAATACTTCGAGGTCACAATACACTGTCGCATTTCGCCCTCAGGGGAACAGATTAGTAGAATTTTTCAACAAGTATAGCTACAACGAATGCTCTCGGTGTAGTAGATGAGAATCGGCGAAGGTGAAGTGAGTTTTCACCGACGGTTTCTTATGCAGACGATGCGTCAATGCCGGCCACGACGGTGGTGTCGCCGTGTGTGATGACGTAATGGCAAATTATTAAAATCGCGCTTTATTTGAGCAGACTCTGAATAAAACGTATTATTTTTCATATTTGTATCTATTAAAGGCTTGCTGATGTAAAAGTTACTTTGATACTCTTTGTATGTGGTCCTCTGAGTCGACCGGCTTTCTGTTAAGAATTTTCTTATTAAGTCCCCGCACTCTTTTAACGTTTCAATAAGACACTGACGGTTTTCTTGCAACAACTCATGAGAGCTACACTTTATTATTACTCCCAAGATGTCAGAAACTACTGAACGTATCGGCACGGGACATTGACCATTCGACGCGGAAGCGTTTGTGGATCGCTTTAGGCTATTTATAGTATAAAAAATGTAAAAGTATGCTTGTCAAACGCTGACGGCTGCACGGATTGTGATCAAATTTTGCATAGAGGTAAATTATGTACTCAAATAGGATATAAGGTTAATAAAATAAAACTATTTTATATTATATGAAAAGAGTGTCTGTTATTTAAAAAAAATGTATAAACATATTTACCAGAAAAATGGGAAATCTGTTATCAGTGACATTCGTGGTCAAGGAGGAGCCGAGATTGGCATCAAGACCGCTATTAGAATTGACATCGATAACACGACCGCGATCGGGATCAAAATTAACAGCCAGAATGGCTGTTATTAAAAATGATAAGATTCTTTCTATGCACACCTAAACGAAATCATAGATATATTTAAGTAATGAAAAAAAAAACATTTATTGCTGAACGTTAATTCACATTCATCGAAGCGGACGAGTGATGGGTAGTGTCAAATATAATACAAGTTGCTGTCTAATATAGTGTAATGAATCTAATAAATTTGGCGGCTATTATCAGAAGAGCTTGATGCGTGTTCCAAGAATTAGGTACCTATTATTGCTTGTTAACAGATGTAATATTATTACCCTCAGTAGCAAATGACATCAATATTACTATATAAGAGTAATTACGAGAATTAACAATTAAACGACACAGCAAACAAAATTTACGCTATGTGAAAATCATTGTTTTGAAAATATTTTAAGTCGAGGGTTGATTGAACAAATTATAATCAAAATGGCGTATAAATTTTACCTCAATTGAATTTTTTTGAAATGGATCGATTGTTGGATGTAGATATATGATTGTTATTTTACAGGTGTGTTCCCACTTACAAATTTCTTTTGACTGTGCATATCTTTTTAAGTTGAGCACCTTTTTTCTATCGTATTTTGCGGCGGCCGGTGGTATGGCGCAAACGGCAGAGCAAAAAAATAGTGATAAAAACACCCGCAGGGCTTTTGGAAACGCTGATTCAATTGCAATAAACTCGAAGAACCAAATTCTCTACATTATGGACGTAAAAACGAAATTAAGTATTGAAAAATGGAAAAACACTTTAAAATGTAATTATAACACACGTCGCTCTGTAGGGCGATGAAAACCAAAGATAAGTAAACATATTTGTAGACCACCGACAAGGTTACATTCATATTTATATTTATGTTTGTTTGGAACGGGTGTCTCAGTGTGTGCCAGACACGGTCTTGCGCCAGATTGACTTATGAATGACGAGCATTTAAGCTTCTGCACAAGAAGAAGATGCTGATGAAGAGGAGTCGTTGAGGGCTAAATTATCTTCGGCAGTTAAAACGCAGTGTTATTGATAGAATTCTTTTGGCACAAATGATATATAATAAGAGACGATATAAGCAAAGGCAAGGATTTCGAATGTGGTATTGAGAAATTAGTGATGTTGTATTCATCTCAAAGAATAGTGGGGAAAAGTTTTACTTTTTTCAGTACTATAAAAGGCTTTTAAATTCATACTGAGGTTGTCGAATATAAACTAGAAGATCGAATGGTCGGGATACAGACGGAACAGGAATATAGTTCATGTAAATATTTAATTGAAAAAATACTTTTATTTGTTTTTGAAAATTATTTGTTTTGGTTCTATTATAAAATTTACTTAAAGAATTTTTATTTTAGATAAAATATTAATAAAAAAATTCTAGGGTTGTTTTTGTATATTTTTTTTATTAATAACATTTGCAATTTCCGTCGGCAGAGAAAATAAAAAAAAAACATCTTTCTCAGTATTCCATCCCGAATCGAATGAGCGGTTGCTCATATTTTTAAGGGTCTTTGGAACTATTTTCCACAGAAAGTCAACTTCTTGTCCGGACTGCCCGTTTTATGATTATAATGAAATATGAGCTATTTTCAATTTCGAAATTGTTGTTTTATTACGCAATAAATTAGTAAATAAAAGATTTGATAATTGGTTATGAATATAAAAAATAAGGAAAGTTTGTTTGTCTTGTTTATATAATGTTTTTTTACGTTGAGGAATGATCATGCAGGTAACCGTCTGACCGATCAAATGTGAAGAGTACGGGAACCAGCAACATTGAAGAAAGGCATTGATGTGAGCTTCTCGGGAGAAGATCAGGTACCTGTGACGTAAGTAGTTTTAAGAGGTCATAGTAAAATGCGCGTGAGACGGTGACTTGTGCGCGCGGGTGGAGTACATGGTTATCAGATTGGCACATACAAATCGTGTATACTGTCGTGGTTTTCTGAAGAAATTAATAGTTATTTCACTACTCTGTGGATGCGCGCCGGACGATAACGTGTCGTCGAAAAACCCAAGTGTTAATTAATCACATTGTAGTGTTGGAGTATTAAATTAATTAATGTATGATAATGGATTAAATAATAAGACTGTCAGTTGGTGGATATGCGAAACAAAGTCCACTAAACTAACTCTTATTACTTAAAACTTAGTATTGAGTTACACACTAAAGCTTTGTCTAAAGGCAAAACTTTCAGTAATGTCACAGATCCAATGTTGAATTTCCCCCATGGAGTACCGTTTTCTTCATACTCTAAATGAGAATATTCTTTTTTTTTATAATTCACAATTTGTTCCAAAGCATCTAGGCCATTCACAACATTCTAGTACTCTGCAAAGTAAAATAACTTTAAATACACATTTATATGATGGCGACGTAAGTTCTTGGATCGATTTTGATTTATAGATCTTTATACATGTATATATGGATGTGTGTATATATAAAAAAAACTCGTGTGGCTATATTTGTCCGCACGATGAACTCCGAAACTCCTAAACCGATTTTAGTGAAATTTTGCACACTGTGTGTAATTTGGTTCAACTTGAAAAAATAGTATAGTTTTATCCCAATAGGTAGTTAACAAGATCTTTTTTTTTAACAAACTTACTTTTTTATTCGTTTCAGATTTCTCATCTGAAAATACACACATACATAAATTTTAATTTTGCTAGACCCCTGCCTCTCAACTAGCATAGACGGATTTGCAAAAATATTTTTCACAAAATTATACCACATCAAATTTAAATTCATGACTATACTGTAAAACGACATTACGCAGACTTAGACCGTCAGCGGTATTGGAATTCAAATCGGGAGCAGAATCGAGAGTCACACAACCTAACCTAACCGAGAGTGATCGTGACGGGTATCGAAAGCGACAGCGGGACTGAAATTGACATCGATCGATACAAAAAATGAAGAATTTCATTCTATGTTCATGCTGAAGGAGCTGCGAGCATTAACCACATGGGCAAACCACCCATAAGAAAGGACAGAACCACGTCTGCCGGGCCAGCTGTTAATTAAATATTTTTTACGCATTTTATCCTGCGTTTCTTATTTACGATTATCTTATTTTTTATGTGAGTTTATATCATATAATTAAATTTAAAAAATCAGCAACAGCGAGTATTCAATAGAGTTTTGAATTACTACCGCCCTATAGTTACATTTCAAGTGATTACAACAGAATAGAGCACTTCGAAGAACTGTATAATTTATTCTATACTAATATTATTTTATATTTTTTTTATCTACTGCATGTATCAATAACAATTATTAACCTGATTTTTTTTAACTTCCCGTTATAAAATTATAATAATTTTCGTAAATTGGGAAGACACTGTTATCAATTCCATATTTGAAAATAGAATTTTAATTAGTTTATCTAGACGTTTTAGAATTCTAGGAATCTACTTTGATCATTTGGAGTGTATATCGGTATATACGTTTGTATGTAGGCGTGAAGGGCGTTAAATAATTGATGGTGGTTTGGACCGGTTCAAAAATAGTCCACTTAACACAAATTTCATGACATGACCCAATGTAACTTTATAGATTTTGAGAGTTTCAAAAATAAAATTTAGCAGAAAAAGGTTTTTTTGAAGTAACTAACAGTACTCTACCGATCAATATTAAAATCTAATCAGTTCTTTACAATCAAACTGATTACCGCGAATTACATAAAAATTTGTTGATTGATTTGTTAAAAAAATGTCGTTGGTATAAATTTTTTCACAAATATTTTCTAATATATTTTTAAACCCTTCTATCGATAAATCCTAAAGTAAAACTATCTATTTTCCTAAAAAAATAACATCAATTGTTGCAAATTGCATGAAAATTTATTGATTCGTTCGAAAGATATAGTTGAGGAAAAATTCGCACGTCATTTCTTTTCAAAATTATTGGTAAAATTCTTGTTTAATTATATTTGGTACTCGATCATGTTTTTTTTTTGCTTTAACAACAGCGTCAAATACCGTAAAGCGGATTGTTCAAAGCGTTCAAAAGATACTTAAAAAATTAATGAAACTGCGTTTTTAAAATAAACCTAGATTTTATATATTGGAAGAATTCAAAAATTATTATTATTATTGTATATTTTCGAAAGAACACTAAAATTTACCGCTACCTATATTTTTTATCGTCTTTAAATTCAAAAATAGCGAAAAATTTAGGAATGACTTGGATGAAGGATCCACCGTATTTCAAAATTTTTTTTATTTTTGATCGCGTGATTCTCAAGGACTACTAGCTATCTTTTTGTGTTAGCCCGTTTGTAAATGAAAGTTATTGTTATTATTTGTTTTATTTTCTATTTATAAAATATAATTATTTAATGAGCTATTCTTAGTTATGTACTCATGTGCATGAAGTAGGCATGTACAACCCGAATTTGACGCTGGTGAAACCGGGTAGTACAGCTAGTTCACCATAAGCAAAGGTCAAATCTAATCGACAGAGTTTAATTTTTTTTTCGTAATAGGCACAAAATTAGTATACGAATAAAGACAGGCTAACGACAAATTTAACTCCAGCCATATTTTCGTATAACATTAAATATTCTTGAAGATAGTAATGTCCGTAATAAGTAATCTTTAAAAGTATTTTATATACTGTTAGTGATTACATATACGAATATATAATACATCTTGATAAAACAAAATAAAACAATAGTAATAGCTAATATTTTTCACTTCGACGACGAATCTACTTTTACCTTTTTGATGAAACCCTATTATTATTACTCTATTTTTTTTTTCAAGACATTAAAGCATGATGTTTAATTAGATAAAAAGATTGCAAAAAAATATATAATTATGTAAATTATAATTAAGCAAAATCAAATCTATACAAAATTATAATGTCACATCGATTTTGTGGTAAAACGGTTATCGAGATTATTAATGTTATAATCACTGTAAATTATGACTATACCGATTTGTCAAAAAGCAAATAATGAAATCGCATTTGGCCTGTGTACCTATAAAAGTAGCTACTATAAGACAAATAAATATTGATGCACTAAATGAGTCCAACTTGCAAAATCGGAGCCCGCGGGCCATCCGTTCACTCGACTTTCAGATTGTGAAGAAACTTAGCTCATTTTTAAATTTCAATTCTTTTTGTGGCCGCGTTAGCGATGAAGTCTGAACTTGACTTTTTTCACGTCTACAGGCTTGTTTATATTAATATTTCCTACCAGCAGTTCCCTTAAAAGATAAGTTAACAACCTGTTTTTCACTTTATATAAATTCACATATACGAGACTAGCGCATCAATTTGAATTTCACAAAATTAAAAAATGGCAAAAGCCAACGGTACCGTTATAAAACAAGCATCGATACCGACCGGGAGTTTCTTTTTCCATCGAATTTTCGGCGTCAGCCATGGCCGGGAGATGTGGGGACTCAGGAGCCCGTGTAATGAAGCGCGTCCCGATATAACTGTCAATAAATTATTACCCTAAATCGACCTTGTCGCACATCACCGCACTCTAAATGTATTCACGAATCGGTTCAACACTTCGGCTGATTAAAATCGATCACTGCGAAATACGGATAACACTAATTATTGTTGTCGAGGCGTATTAAAAAAAAAAATATGCCCGATTTTATTATTCACGTAACGCTGCGCGTACGATCGCGAGACACGCTATTTTAACACGAGCAGGAGGCGACCATCCCCATCACGAGTCGGTGACATACTGAATTCATTTCCATTCTAAATTCAAACATGACAAGAAAAACGTTTTTACGGCGCCTAATTGTGGCGGGAAATTGATTTTTATTACTTCACGTTATGCTGAAGGTGAAAAGTTGAAAACCGCTATTCCTTGTCGGAGTTCTTTAATTGGAATGCGTTTTAAATCGCTCATCGCCATCCACATCCGTTATAGCGGTGTTCGATTAAAAAACCCTCTAATAACATATTGAAGTCCGCCGCTCGTATGTCCTTCTGAATTGTCAGAAGCAATCGTCTCATAATAAAACCAAATTCCATCTATTTGGCACTTGATCGTGGACAAGACAGACGACAACAAGAGTATATTTTAAGTGTACACAAATCAACGCTCGCGATGCATAGAGTGTGATATTTCATGATTCATAGTAACCGATTGATTAATATTTATAATTTTGAAAGAGTTTTGAATTATATCACACATATAGGAAAATCAATGAAAATAATATTTCATTTCGTAATATTAAATATTTTGTCAAATAATGGCCAAGTGGACAAAATGCGTACTTTAGACACACAAGCTAGTGGATTGTATTCGGAATTGGGCCCGTACGATTATCGATTAATTTTTTTAATTGAATACCCAAACCGAGTCCAGAGCAAATGATTGCGCAAGTACAAATTCTACTACAAGAACCTTATACTTTTAGAGTGCCACTACTATATGAGAGTGCTACTACAAAAGTGTTACACTTTAAGAAACTACTATGAGAACGCTACCATGTTTACTGTGATGATAATAGCTCGTAACAACAAAATTTTTTGTAGGTAGGTAAACTTCATAGTTTTCTATCTGTTATGGTATTTGGGCAATAGAGTTAAAATAGTCTATATTGATTAGGTAGTTGTAAAACGAATATTTCTTTCTTTGTGTGCTGGGCACTCCTTGAAGTGGTAGCCTGCTTTCAAGGTAATTGTGTTTTGGACACATTAAGTTAAATTAATTAGTTATAAAACAAACTGTGTACAAGTTATAATTAAACACATTTTCCTGTCCTATATGCTCTTCTGGTATACAAATCCTCGAAGCGTTACTGAATCTAACTCATCAATATAGATGATATCTGTTAATTGTTTACTTCACTAGATTTACTAGATCCATCTGCACGGTATACTACACGAGTGCGAGCAGTCTTGAACAAAGTATCAAGAAAGTCCGCCTCTGCCACGATAACCATGTACTCCGAATTTCCGTATTATCGCATTATAAAAAAATTTGGAAAATCCAAAAGTGCACGCTTCATAGCGGTTACTCCATTTTTACTAAAGAAAAGTGTGTACTCGTACGTCAGCTCCGACGAATGACTGGAGCTCACTCTTTATGAATGATTACAAATTACTTGGTATGCGTTGTTCAATACTCTAAATTCTATATATTAACAAAAATTTATACCGTAATCGTCATTTTTTTTAATTGAAATAAATTTTAAAAATACTTACCGTGGTGTCAAAATTTTTACTTAAACATTGAGAATAAAAAAGACAGTCACGCTTCGGGTTTCTTATGTTCTCTAGATTAAGATTTAATAAAAAAAAATAGATATACTAAAGGACTCGTCAAAATTTTGTTTATTAAATATCAATTAAACTACACCGAATTAAACAGTGAAATTCAATAGGCTTCTATTCAGATGCATACTAAAGCGAATGAAAAAAAAAACACTCGATTAGTGAAGTATTTCATTCGTTTTCGTGACCACATACAGGATCCGCACATACAGACACACGGACGTCCACGAAAAAATTTTTTAAAACAGTTTTTAAAATATGTTCTATAACAAAATGTGTTTTGAAGATATTACAGATATTAAAATCAGTGATTATTCTTGCCGTTTGAGTGCATACATTATTTTACAAGTGCAACATGTAATAAATAAAGACATTTAAAGTTCAAAAAATCACTCGTTTTTCGTAAGGCGAGAGTAGAGCACTACCTCATGCGATCCGCTTATGAGGCGTGCAATTTGTCATGTATAGCAATAATATAATTTGTCATTTATGGTTAGCCCCGCCCTCCCCTTATCTGAGACGACCGGCCGCGCACGAGGCGCGCTCGGGTCCCACACAAATGTGACATGGGGACACTTCCAGTAAACATTCCGATTAGTTCCGCGTGGCGATCTGTCGCCTGTGGTCCAGTCGCTTGGGCTGGTTTTCGGACCGGACCTCGCTTTATTTAGTCTGTCCTGTGTGTGCAGTATTCCTTTGGGTGACGTTCCGTCGTCGATTGTTTGAATGAGCGCAGTGTCACCTAGCATCTATCCTGAGTATTAACTCCGGCGCTGCACCGTCGCCACTCGCACGTTTCCCAAGTGTTCACGTGTTAGTGTTAGTCTTTTAGTCGGTTTTATTCACTCGACACTGGAGGGACATACTTCACGCGCAACGTTTAACCAGCAATCTCAGACCAGAATCACTCTATTCGTTTAATTCAAGGATTATCATAGCCTCTTACCTCAATCGTTGTTTCAGAGCCGTCCTTCGGCGGATTTGCATTTCTTCTCATTACGTTACGTTTATAAAGGCATTAGGCCTGAATTTATTTTACTTTAACATAATTTTATATATTTTTCCTCCTTCAGGACGACTTTTCTTAAGATATGAATTCATCGAAATAATCCGGCAGGATTCCCGCTCGACATTCAAATCAAGTCCGGCACTCGGCTCGATTTAACCCAGTCTAGCCTCCTTCATGTGGCTTCTCGCCGTTTTCGATGGAAGCCTTCGAGATAACGGCATCGCCGCATCATGCTTTGGAGAATTTTAGTCCTCGAGAGTCACACACGGCTCTTGCACACGAGTGTGCAAATACCCATAACGGGATAGATTATTTAAAAAACTAAATTATTTTTAAAATTGTATGCCTGTCTGTTTGTTCTCAATTCCAGCTAAAACCACTGAAATAGCTTTAATATTATTTTAAGTGTCTTTATAAATTTATAATAAGATTTATAAAGCGTTTTACCACACCACATTGACGGAAACTAGATAAACAATAAAATCACATTTTTCCCATGTGATTATTTTTATTTTAAACATTTTATTTTCTTTCTATTTGATTATTAATATACATTATCAGTGACACAATCACCAACGTGAGAAAATTACAATTCTCCCTTTCGATTCTCATTTCATAAAACGAACTGTCACCCACACAAACTAAATGGTGTCTTTTTCAAACTATAATTTTCACCTCCCCAACTGCCTTAATTATCTGCCCGTTCTCCATATAAGCATGATAACCTTGTGAAAACTATATCAAAGCTGATTGTCTCAACTTTTAGGCTATTTATTAGATTGAAGACTCAAAAGATCTCGCTTCTTTATTAATTGACGTGGACATCGGATAAATCAATTCTTTCTCTGAAAACAAAAGTATTTCTTCGAATGCATCAGAAACCCTAGTTTTTAATTAACTTAACTACATTAAAATAGTAAGTGACTGTTTATAAAAATAATTTCTCTATTAGAACGTTCTATCAAAATAATTAATCCCAATTTAAGCTACTTACATCTTTATTTTCTAATCTAAAATTGTAGATGTTACGAAGAAATATTAAAAATAAAGCTCATCAAACAGGTAATCAAATGGTGAATAAAATTTATGTGGGCGAACGTGTCTGAATGCATGGTTAGAGCTCGTACGCCGTATGCAGTGGACTGGCATGTTTTAGAGACCATCAGTCGTTGCTTATCAAAACTCCGTCCAGCTACTTTTTATGTCCAAGTTTTTATATGAATGATCTTCCGTCAGCGGTATTCCCAATTAATTACCGCAAAGTGGTTCTCAATAAAAGGGCATACACATTCCTTTCTAAAAGGCCGGCAACGCACTATTCGTGGCAACCGTAGTGTCCATGGTCGAGATGATCGCCTACTCTCTGGTAACTCACATGTATTCTAAGGAAATGTAGACTAGGAAATGATTCGACTATAATTGGTATAAAAATACTTTTAATTTATGTTACTGTTGAAGCCATTGTCGTAAAATTTCAATTACTTCTTAAATTTAATTAAAGAAACTGTCACCTAGATTTCGTGGCCTATCAGCGTCAGTTTATAATGATTGACGTCCCAAAATATTTAAATATTGTGTACTGCTTACATTGACTATAGTTTAAATATTAAAAATTGGCTCGTCAATTGCGAATATTAGTCATAATCAAAGCTATTTCTAGCAACATGATCCAAGTTGGAAAGTTTTATCATTTTGACAGTTGTACTGACATTCCCTTTTGATATTCAAAAACATACCTACAAGTCGAAATCCAGCAGTGTAATCAATGTCTCAATGAATTCTAAAAAAAAGTCAAGCCTATTTTTTTTAATATCTACTTCGGCAATAGGTATTCATTTGTATTTTGCGTTCCTTCCTCTCGTGCAGGGAGGACACCGAGTACTCATGCGGACAATATGCAACTAGCATTTACAAGAGATAAAAACATTTAAAACTGGCACGATATTAAACCTAAGCCAATGATCGATGACATGAGAGAGCCTGTTATTAAAAATATTTGAATTCCGAAGCCAGTCCTTTTCGTTTTACACCTCAAGAGTAAATTGTTGTTATTTGAAATGCCATATCGTTTTATATTGCAATAATATTGTTTTTTAGTACGTTTTATATAAAAATGTGTGACCAATTCAGAACCATTCGCGTAGATCCCCGTTACCCTCACGTCAACCAAACAAGGTAAAATACACCGGTGATATTTGAAGAGTCGCTGTTGTAGTTTTATTTTCTATTGAATTACAAATAAAATACGAAATAAGAGGTGAGTAGGTACCTAAGCTGAAATATTGTCATACACGAAACATATGCACATACGAGTTCCATAATTTTCAGCTTCAAGGTTTGAATATTATCAACTAATTTTTATGAAAGCAAGTGTTTATTACCGATATTTTAATCGAGCTACAAAAAAACAACGGTAACAGCTACCAGGGTTTGAAATTGCGAAAGCTAGCACTTAAATATTTATTTCTAAGCTGTATAATAAGTACATAAATCAATCAGTTTCAAATGACATAACTATTGATTCTTCCATATTATGTTATGTTAATCCTTTAAACTCATCGAAATAGAAAAGCATAGAATAATAACGTCGACCAAATTTACGTACATTCGTGGCCCAAAACTTACACAAACGTAAATGAGCATATACGATATATTATTAAACCAAACAAATCTCTTACAAAGGACCTTATTATTATCTTTTTTAGATGCAATTTCGAATGACGCTGTTATTTCTTAACCGAAAAGAAAGAAAGAGAAATTATGAAGGGACTCGCTGACAACAGAAAGAGAAAGAATTAGGACACGTGGTAAACATCTGTACGGCGGCGAAGCCAATATCGTATGCCACGCTACTACGAAGTCCATTTCTTTTGGTCATTTTGTTTATATAGGAAATACTTCTATGCTTTTCTATTTCGATGGTGAAACTGGTTCAAAACGTTCCTTTACCGAGTATGGATTGTCTTCAGGTGTGGATCCAGCCTCCGAGTCACGGGGCACACAATAGTGGTCCAATCAGGACAGATCCTAATTCGGTTAGAATAAGACAATAAGAAGATAAAACCAATCTCAAAGGGGATCATGATCCCCAAGACTCCCATCTGCCCTTGATTGTCCTTATGAATCTCGTTAACCTATGTATCGTATGTACTTGTGATATTTAGAATTAAATACATCTCGATATACTTACATTAGAATACAAGAAGCCACGTCGGCTGCCAGGTGTACCTACGTCCACACTTATTACAACTTACGTATTTCGCACTGACTAATGACAGTAATGAAGAGAATGTAATATTTGTGTTTGGCAGATATTTAAAAAGTATGTAGTGATATTCTTCAGAGTCGTCTTTAATTACATTTCCAGAGCCTGCTACGACAATTATTGCGATTACTATAAGTGTGTCCGCCTACTAGGGGACAAAGATGATTGCAAGATCTTCAAGAGATATTTTGAAACGATTTGCCCGAACGAATGGATAGAAAAATGGGATGGATTGAGGCAAAAAGGAGCATTCCCTGGTCCGATTTGAGCGATTTCCAGAACATGAACATTTGATAAAAAATACACTATAAATTCAATTTTCATGTAGTTTCATTTTTGTTTATAGTATTGCTATCAAAGTAGTAAGAATTATTACTATATAATTAACAGCGTCGTAGTTAGGCCGAAATGATCTAACGTAACACTTTAATAATCTTTTTTATTTTATTGATTTTCATTCAGTCGGCAACTATCATGTCCATTATAGTCAATAAAAATTCAAGAGTAAATTGTCCAACCGTTTTCTAGCACTACCTATATAATACCTCCAAAATAATAATGCAGTCATGAAATAAATTATAAGGAAATAAGACTATTCAGGACCTACATACATATACATAGACAGAAATTTATATCATGAATAATTGAGGATTAAATAAACCTTGTACTGGTGCATTGTATCCTCCGCGAACAGCTTTTAAAAATATACCACGGTTCCGAACGCACTAAATTACTAGTTTACTGACATAGTTAAAAATACCTCTTTTTTACCGTAATTATTCAACCGTTTTTACAATAGTATCACGGAGTATTGCGTGCTGTCTCAATTCGTGGCAGACATTCAAACTCTTGTAAGCATTCGTTACGATACTTTTAGAATAGAACTTGGGGATGCTTTACTATTGGCCAGTAGATATTTTGCAATCGTCTATTTGACTTCTTTCAACGTACGTCCGCCACAGAAATTGCCTAACATTATTTACATCTTCATTGTTAATTTTTTAAATAAAACAAATGCAATACGTTTTCATCGGTAAAATTCAATAAAATAAAACCGGCTAAGTTTTATTTTACCTGAGCGACAGTATTGCGGAACATAAAATAATAATTTGCTTATAGATAGAGCTCAAGCAAGGGTGCTCATAAAGGGACATTAAGATTATAAACATAAATGCTTCAATTAACCCCAAAATATTTTAGATAGCGTAATATAAAATTACTGTCAATATTACCTCCCATCCATATTCCTATTAAAATGATTAAACTCGTAGTCGTCGCGACCATAAGACGTAATCTCGCTTACAATCACGGTGCAGTACAACGCACGAACTCTGCCGCTGTGAAGTTAGTTACGAAAGCGCCGCAATGGCGCAAAATAGAAACGCGTGGGAGAAGGAAGACTCAGGTAGCGCTGAACCTACGCATTACATCATTCGCAGGCAACTCAGAGTAGCAAAATTTCGTGTGTTCTATTGCACATAGGTGAGATTGTCAGAACAGATTCTGATTGGATTAAAATAGTAATACAAAGACCCAGCCCAAGACAAATCTGGATCCTGGATCCACCCCTGACGCCGTTTTACTAAACTTTCGCAAGGCGATTGTTGTATAGGAACTCAGTGGGTCTCGTGTGCGAGTATTGACCTAATTTTTATTTCTAAATAAGTCCAAAAATCAAAACCCACCTACGAAAAAAATCGCACACCTAAAAATTATAAAAAAAAATTCTTATCTGACATTCTTATCTACGAATTATTCAACGCTTAACATCTAACAAATAGATAACTTCATACAGATTTTAAGCCGTGGTCGTTTTATAATATTTATTATTGTGGAAATAACTCTGGATATAATGGCATACGACCACGGCTAACCTCTAAATATCCCTGTCTTTAAATTAAAATGTATAAGTAAGTTGTTTAGCTATTAGAATAGTTTGTAGATAAAAATGTCAGACAAAAATACTTTGTTTCAACTTTTTGGAGCACGATTTTTTCAGAGTCGGGTTTGAGTTTTTGAACTTATTTTTTATTTTGGGGTTTTACCTTCTAACAATGTGTGCAGTGCCGTTTAACAATTTATTAAATGTGCTAATTAAAACTCTTTCATTCAATACCCAACACGCTACCCACGTAAAAAATAATTCTCCACTTTATACCTTCTAGAGGGTACTATATTAAATTTAGTGTGACGTCACACAACCTATAACCGGCAGACAATCGAGACGCTTCTAACGATACCTCTTTTATTAAATTATAATACGTAAATATTTGGCTCGTATCATTATACGTACGCAATTATCGAGTGAATACAAGACAGAGCAACGAGCAACAATTAGTAACATACATATTTGAAATATGCTTATGAAACTATTTCTAAGATTGTTTTAAGACTCAATATGGGGCCCTCAAGAGGGCGGCATATTCACTTTAGTGGGACTAAAATAGCCTATAACCGGCGGACGGTAAAGTCGCTTCTAACGACATCTCATTTTAGAAGCTATGCGGGAATAAATGAACATACATAGCCGCATACATACATAGATACAAGCTGAAATCGTAACCCTTCCTTTGAGTTCGCCGTAGTCGAGTAAAAAACAATGCGAGGTGTTGCAACCACCGCTGTTATTCCCGCCACTAAAAATGTCATTATATTACATTCATACCTACACATGACAAATTCTCGTAACAGTAAGACGAGGCGTCCATTGACAGTTCTAGTAAAACGTGGCGGTGGTACGCTCGAAGCAATACGAACCAATAGAGTCATTCCCTAGTAGTACTTCCACACAGTACACAATTAATGTGCGCCTGAACTCTAAAACTCGGAAATCACACAACTATTCTTATGGATGAGGCATAATAAAACAATATCTCGATCACATGGCGACTTTTAATAGTGAACTAAGTGTTACATTGTCTAAAACGCAAATTAACAATAACATTAAATAAGAAGGAATCATTGTAACTTTTAGATGCGTCCAGGAAAAGTACCCTGTTCACGCTGATTATCCCACTTCTCAACCCATTCGTTGGGACAAAGGGAAGTGAACACGCGCTTGAAGTAGTTGCAAGGCTCGTAGTTACTGCCACGCACCTTCTGGCAGCGGTGGAAATCCAGATAGCTTTGGTAGCAGTGCCTGAAAATTATGTAATGTGTTGATTGATTTAAAAAATATTATCCAAGTAGCAATTTATAAAATAAAATAAGAAAGCCCATATCTATATAGGGCCAATAGCATTACACCCCGGTTAAGGTAAGCAACTCATTTTATATACACATTCACATCATGACTATTTTGCATTTACTGTGGCAATTTAAAGTTGGATTTTCATTTACATTATACCATAAACAAAGTTTGGGGCAATATTATTTTCGATTGTTTTCTTCAAAATTTTGTTTTCATGAAGTTTCAAATATAAGAAGAATATTAGATAATCATATATCTTTTAATATATATTAAACTATTAATTTTAATATCATATATACATTAATGTGCTTCGTTTGAGGGGACTATTTTTTTTCCTCGCTCTATTGATGGAATATTACTATAAACAATATATTCCCACCAAAGATGAGCTGTTAATTCTAATTTTTAGTACTCGCTAAATGAATTTGAAATTTTCCCCATTTAATTATCATGTTTTTTTTTTTATTATCTATATCTCCACATTTCCTGCTATTCAATTGACCATGAGCAGAAATTGTAGAGAAATCCTTCCTCTTTAAAAGCTCTTACAGCTTATATTCGATCTATGAACTATGTCGCCAATAAAAAATAAAAGTTGATTTTTGCTCAAAAATCAGTTTTTTCCTTTTATCTCGAAATCTCTCAACTTTAGAGCAAAATTTTATAGGAGTCTTTTTCCAGAAAATTTAATTATCTAAAAAAAAAAGTATCTCTATAAAAGAATTTTCTATAAAAAAATCTCGATTTTTGGAAAAAATTAATACTTCTTTTAATAGAAAAAATTGTTACTCTTAATTTACTTTATCAATGACCTCAAAAAAGTTTATTTTTACTGTGTCATATAAGTGTCTTAACTGTTTATTATATAACAACCAAGCTGTTGGATGCAATTAGCGGCTGAGTGATTTTACATTTAACTACTATGTCAAATAATTATTACACACAAATAATACACGGGAAAAAGTTTTGAGGACTACAAATGTAAGTTAAACCAGAGATCCTGAATGACAATTTATTTGAACAAAGGACGTTCAATTTAGAAATTATGTACAAAACGAATTAACTAGTGCGAAGATGATGATATATTAATTAAAAGAACTTTAAATGGAACCAAAACATGATCTAATACGATGTTAAGTTGTAATATCTTTACATATATATACCATATGGAATCGATCATACGTCTTTCTGAAAATATTCATAATCTCCTCCTTTTTTAGAACAACTTTGTCAACACGCCTACTCCGTCATCCAAGGTCAGTACGCAGCGGGCATCAACAATGTCTAGCAAGTCCATCGCAGGTCTGTCCGTCCGCGCGCGGTTAACGACCACACGCGCGACTTTAGAGGTTTTATTTTAGTGTTACATTTACAATATGGGCATTTTTAAACCAAGATTGTGTGTAATTAACATTAAAGTGTTTAATAACAATGCCTTTCACTGCTACCGATTATGCAAACATGATTTATTGTTGGGGAGTTTGCAGGTAACATCGCTGCGGCTGTAAAACTTTTGATGAAACTTACCCTCATACCTTTGAAACTGTCGACCTGAAACTTACCCAGACATTCGTATATGAATTCGTACATGCATGAACATGAATAATTGCCGAATTAAGAGTTTTGCAAAATTTGTGCAAAATGTTCAAAATAATTGCATTTCACTTAGATTCATTTAGTACCGATTTACAATATACAACAGCAAGTGGCATTTTATTAACACATGTATTTATGATTAAAGATGCTTCCACTTTTTATAGCTTTAGTTCTGAAATTTTAATATGAAAAACACACGTATGACCACTAACTTGCACTAAAATACGTACCAACTGGTCACACTGTCCGACAGAAAAGTTTTCATATTTTTCATTATGAATCTAAAAAATTTGAGCTAACAGATCTCTGAAATGTCGTGTCATTTACAGAGAGAAATCAAAAACTATGAGTGCACTTATTAAAGTGCCTTATTCTAAACGTGCCACACTGTTTGTATCACAATTTGACTCGTGGGACTTGCATAAATTAAAATACATAGCTAAATACATCTACTATTATTACAAGTAGACACATGATAGAGAGCCGACCCATAAAAATATTTAGAGGTAACTATAAGCCGTCAATTTTGTGCGCGGCACTCCTATTTTGCCGTATTGGATATACAGTAATAGGTAAGATATTACCGTGGTGCATGGTATACACAGTGGTATAAGAACAGTACAGTAGTTCGTAGGAGTCACACAGCATACAGTCCCAAATCTACACGTATACTAGGTACCCGTGTTCACGTTGGCTAAAGGCTAACTGCACTAGGGTCAGAGCCGAAACGCAAAAAGATATCCATATTTACATAAAGTTTAAAAAATATAAACATAATGGTTCTTTAAGGTGATTTATTACAATAAGTGCAACACAGAATAAAACAATTTAATTACAAGATAAAATATAACTATATAGCAAAATGAAAGAAATCGGTTTTTCCTTTTCTTGTTTATATTTTATCAAAGAATACTTAAATGTAAATAAAATATGTATTTAAGGACTCTTTCTTAATAGTAGAAAGGGCCTAATTTTATTTCAAATTTCAATTATGCATTATTTCAACATATATATTTCAGTATGTTAAATTTTAGACATATTTTATGCATGCGTACTATTAAAATTACTAATATATTCTTGCTTTTTGGGAGTTGAAAGAAATGTACAAATAAAAATAAAAACATCTATTTGCATGGAAGTTTAAATAGACATGTATTTTCACTTATATATTAAGGTACACATTGGGGTATATAAAAAATAGTACAAATATTACTGAACAGTGTTGTGAACTATTATTTTTTATCTACACCCATATTCGTGAATGACACTGCACTCTATAATGCTAGGCATTTATTTGTGTCATTTTGTATGCAAATAATTTTAAAATGATTGAGTTAGGACATAGTGTTATTCATGAAAATTGACAATTTTGACATTCTGTTATTTTCTTGTACAATCTTGATTTGCATGGGTGTGGAATGGTATGCTATGTATATACATTACATTCCATTTCTGGGCAAGTGGTTTCTTTAAAAAGATATAAAGTCACAATTCACAGTGACCCAATTGATATGGAGAACTTCACATGACTGAAGGTTTTGATTTGAAACAATTCCAAATGTGTATGGTCACCATGCTTTCCTTGAAACTCCAGAATTGTTTTCTGAATCATATTAGATTAATATCCCACTCAACAAATTTAAACATTATTTTTAATAGTACCTATATAGCATATAAGGGTTGATGTTTTTCAGATGTTTTTATTATTAATGATGTGTCAAATAGTTAAAAATATAATTGAATGTTAAAAATATAATTTCTATCTAATCTATGTAATTTCTATTCTTACTCAATTGGTATCACTGAACGTGATTTTCAAACGACAGTTGACACTGCAAAAAGTTTTTTGTTTTGTTTACAGTGCAGTTTAATGTGACACAGGGCGGCTTGATTATGTTTGTGTTTGTTAAGAAAATTAGATTTAAGTGAAAAATATGTCTACTAAGAAGTTTAGTAATGTAATATGGAATTCTTTTACAATAATAGATGATTAGTCTGCCAAATGCAAAATTTCGAACAGACAGTATTCCCAAAGGATAAAAGCACCACTCCATTAAAAAATCTTCTACAGACAAAGCATCCTCATGGATATGATTTATTCTTAAAAGAAGACTTCACTAAGAGTACCGATGAAAATTCCCAATTTGGAAAATATTTACAAATGGTAAAAAGAAAATTTAGACATACTTTGAAGAACACATAAAAAAGCTAAAATGTAGATAATACAAGTCCCAAATCATTGAAAATTGACTATATAGTTGCCAAAATGCTGGCTTAACTGATTTACCTTTTCAAAACATAGAACAATTAGGGTTTCGACGATCGATAGACTGTGTTGTTCCAAATTATGTTTGAATAGGGACAATTTTTTTTACATATCTTGTTTGCACTGAAGTTCACGATAAAATGTCATAAAAAATATGTTTGCTAGATTTTGAGAAAGTTCCCTTCACATTAAATATCTGGTCAGATTCTTCATCAGGAGTTTCACTGTTATCTATAACATGTCTTGGTATTGCCAGATTTTATATGAAAAAACATTGTTCTGAAAGCAGAGGTTCTTGAAGAATGTCACATAGAAGATTATACTTTGAAAACATTTGAAAATATATTGGAATAAGTAATTGAAAAACAAAATGTGCACTGCATAATCAGAGATGGGGATCCAATAAAAAATCTCCCTGTACTTTGTTTAAAATAAATAATATTGATTATACAACACATCAGTTGCATCAGGTATTCAAAACAGCTATTAAAAAACTTAATCAAAATCTCCATACTACTTAAAAAATGTAGGAAAAGCACAAGACATTTCAATAATTCTACAATAGCAAAGCAGAATTAGAAAAACTTGAAGTTCTTCTCCATCAAAAAATTTTAAAAGTTTTGTAACATTCACAAACACATCGGAATTCCAACTATTATATGTTTGAAAGACTTAATTGCTTTAGGGATTCATTGTTGTTTTATTCTTCCAATAATAAAAAGGAACAGCTTGGTGCTGAAGAATGGGTTTTAACACAAGAATTAATAAGAGTACTGAAGCCTCTGGAAAATACCAAGTAATTGTGCTTACAAACAATATACATGCAACATTATTTCTTTAGTGTGAGCAATAAACAAAGTATATGATGTGATTCAAATTTCTACTAAGAGTGGGTAAAGTCTGAATACCAGATTCTATGTCGTCTTAGGGTTCCGAGCTAAAATAGCAAAAATGGAACCCTTATGGTTTCATCATGTCCATCCATCCCTATGTCACAGGCATGTTACTCAAAAACTACAAGATGAATATTAATGAAATTCGGAGTATAGGTGTATTCTATTAGCCACTATTTAGTTTCGTAATTAAATAATAAAAATAATATTTCTATAGGGGTACTCCACACATGTAACAGAAGTGGAAATTTTTTTTCAAGAAACCTTCAACGAATGACGCATTTCGGCAGTTCTTTTAAAAACACACTAAGGTTTTTAAGCCATTTTTTGACTAATCTAATATTTCCTGAAATAATTGCTTCGGAAGTAGTAAAAATTGTGCTCCCCTTTATTTTCTATACAGTATATGTAAAAAATATGAAAAAATTAGAAAGGTAACGCTTAATAAACAATTTCAATTAAAATTATTTTGAACATGATCACATATACCATTTTTGTGCTATTGCCGAAAAACTATGCTTCTCAACAAAAGGATATAAATGCTATGAACATACACTCTTTTACTGGTACACTTTACCCTAGTTTAAGAGTAATAGTTGGCATACCTACTTGTTTCTCTAGTTATAGGCAACTAAAGTGCTTATACCTTTTATGTCTAAGAAACATGGTAAAAAGTGTAACAACGTAGTTTTTTTCATCTGTAGTGCATTTCTTTGTAGTAAAGGCTTCGGAACCCTACAGTAAGCATGGTCCAGCATGCTCTTAGCTGCTTTTCTAAAGAATGAATTAGATTATTGTTTTTCTGAAATTGACAAAAACATAGTTTTAACTAGCTACATTTTTAGACCTATGGTACAAAGGTAAATTCTTCAATGACTTTCTCATCAAAGAAATAAAATAAATATTACTTACTACTTTAGAAATTGTAGTACATCTCACAACAACTACAATAAGCACAAACAAACCAAGTACTGTCAGAAAAGAACATTGCAATAGTTTAGAAGAGTATATGGGCAATATGTTAGATATCTATAATGATAATAAGAAATCTGATGATCAAATATCAGATACAAAAGCTAATTTGCTGGCAGAATATGCCAGTTAAAAAAGATACACACGTGCCAAGATCCATTATAAGTATTAGCAATTTAACAGTAACAAATTTGGAGGTCTCAGTCATATTGCTTGCACATACTTAATATCACCGACAACCAGTGTTCCAAGTGAGCAGGTTTTCAGTGCACCAAAAAAGGTTTATAATCCTCACAGTATTCAATTTTTTGGCAGACAAAACTGCCAAGTTACTTTTTTGAAATAGAATTTACCATTCCTTCATTATAATTATGAGTTATGATATGGTTTTTTTAAGTTTTTGTTATTATACTACTGATTAAAATTATCAATAACTATTTTAAATAAAATTTAGAGTATCCCAAAAATTAAGTTATGATGACTTTATAAGAACTTTTTATAAAAAATGTTTATATATTTTATTTCTTCCTAATCAACTACATTTAGAACTCCATATATCATAAAATTTAATAATATAAAAAATTCATTCAAGATCTGTTAAAAAATAATGGATACAGATATGGAGTAAAGACCTTTCTACTCCTTTGAATATCCGCGAATATGGTTATGGATAAGATATCCGGCACATCACTAGTCATTATAGCCTTCTCCACATTAAGAGGCATCTGTTGATAGGACAATCATCAAGATTAGATACCACAATATGATTCTACAATATGATACAGATACTAATTTGGATATAATTTCAAGTTAATTAACACTTCATTAACAACTACTATCCTAGTGTTTGGTGTATTTGAACAATAGAAAAAAGTATCCAAATTATTCTACAAGGACTTTCATATTAAAGTTTTTTTTTTTATGTTCTATGTATATAAAGTAAGAAGCCAATTAAAAGTGCAATACTCCAAGTTGCATATGTACACCTACAAAATTCATTGGCCGAAATCTACCAAACCAAACTAAGATTTTTTATTATTTAATAAAAAAAAAAATATATTTATAAACAAGTGTCTACTTGTTTATAATATTTATTTCAATTTTAAAGATACATGGTTTTAACAATAGAAATAGAATACACTACACAAAATCTTTGAAATCTTTTATAATCTAAAATTTGAAATAGTTTATAAAACCAGATACTCCAATTGTTACAATTCACTTTTATTTTTTGTCTAAATATGGCATTTCCCAGCCACCAGGTTAAAAATTTGTTGTAATACTTTCAGAATCATGTAGAATTGAGACAAATCTATTACTGCTTAAACCATCAAAATTATGCAACACTTTTTAACTCTAGAATACTATTAATGGACAAATAAACACATACACTTTTATGTCAGATTTTATTGCTCTCTGCAGGGCACATCCTCCTACAATTTTATGTTGAGCAATCGAACCATTAAAATGCTCATATATTATTCAGACAATCGAACCCTTCTAATATACATGTGCAACAATATTAGAGCCAACACAGAAGCTAGAATTTCTGAGTTCAGTATGGAATACCCAGCCAAACTCGATTACTCACACTACCCATGCTACATTGGAAAAATAAGGAGTTCCAGAAATTGACTTATTTATGTCTAAAAGTACCACAGTAATGATGCCTAATATTGTACATAAAAAAACACAGAAATACATATGGTCCATCAAACATAGTTGGTTACATGTTTTTCCTAACCATTTCATGATGGACATTATTTTATGAACATTATCTAGTGATATCACAATATGCTCAATAAAAAGATGGTCGATCATTTATAGGTATAACCACTACGCCATACCATACCATAATAATGCTGAATCCATTGTAGTGGGTTTGATTCTGGACATTTTAACTAGCTACTGTAATAAGCAATCTCATAAAACCCACTAATGAGATTAGGAAACAAATGCCAATGCACCCATGCAAATCAAATTTAATGTAAAGGCAATATTAATAGTGTGGCAGCATTGTAATAAGTATTTACAGTATTGCATTTTCTTTCATTTTGTGTCATTTTCTATATTTCTTGCTAGATACTTGGCCAACTAATTAAAATGAATATGAATGGACAAAATGTCATATAATTTGCATTCATTGACATGAGAATATTATCCATTTGATGAAAATTGGAAAAGAATTAAATTTTTGGTTTTCATATTGTTATTTGTATCAAAAAAGACATTTGAAAATTATTTACATTTGAACTGTTTGAAAATTAGCTTTCATCATTTTTTGGATGGTGATGGCAGGACACTCAAGAATGTTGCCTTCAAAATAGAAGATACAGGGTTCAAATACTGACAATAATGGGCAAGGTGTTCAATGATTTTTCAACATAATTTAAATTGAAACACTTACTCAGTGCCCCTACGAGCATGTTAATGTTGATCCTAAACGTCATGGCATTAATGAGAAGTTGTTAACAGTCCCCAAATTACAACTAAGCCACCACTAAAGGCTAAGGCCCAAACCCAATCTAAAATTAAAAAGATCATGGGAAGGTATACCTTAACAGAGTTGATGAAAACCTAACACAAAAGATGAAAACACAAAAAACATTTTTTTATTGCAATTTACAACAATTATACACATATAAATCTTTCAAGTAATCTTAATATTTGTGATGAATTAAATTTCTATACAATATGCTATGAAAAAACAAAAGAATCTTGGCCAACAGGTGACAGTCAGAGCTGAAGACTGAAAATATCAATTCAACATTAACTAATCCAATTTTTGACCTTGAAAATGCTTGATAAGAAGTATGCCTGAAAACTAATCTGTTTATATTCAACCTTTTATTTTTACCTGGTTTGGTTCTGATTAGGAAACCGTGGGTCGAAAGGTGCTGTTTTGATGTCAGCAGCAGATTTAATCACCTCAGGCATTTTACTGAAAAGAGATGCAAAATGATGTTCAGAAACACACTCCTTTATTAAATCCCCATTCATGAACGAAAATATCAAATGTTTATCTAACAAAAGCATTGCAATAATATGTAGCGCAATAAAAGAAACATATTAATACACATCAATATTTGCAATAAAATGTAAGTGTAATTAAATTATAAGCTAAGTCTAATTTCTATAATCATAAGTATGTAATGTGAGTCTATGCTAAGGTTCTCATTTAACAAGTGGTCGAGTTTTCCTTTCTTCTTCGCATGACGTTTCACGATATTTTTTAACTTCTTGCATATAAAGAGACCAAGCATCTTTTGGTGTGTTGTCAACAGGCTGTTCATCTATAGCCCGAGCCTTTTTCACCATTCCAGTTTTTAAGACACGTCCACCTCTTCTTTTACCAATGAATGGTAATACAGGTTTCTTGATTTCTGGTTTTGACTTTTCTTCTTCCGATTTGTTGACCTCTTGCATCTTTTTAAACATTTCAAGAAAACTACCATCATTCTTTATAGGTATAGGTACAGTCTTTGATTTTGAAGTAGAGGCACTTTTAAGAAATAATTGATCAGGAGGTGGAGGTAATTCTGCAAAATTTGGCCCCTCAACTTCAGGTGGATCACCATATTCAATATCGTCCACTTTTGCAGGTTCAACAGCTCCTGGAGGTGGTTTTGCTTCTTTTGGTGGAGTCTTTGAACCTGATTCTGCAGCTTTCTCCTCCTGTCTTGTCTTATGCAATTTCCAAAAACGTTTCCTGTCTGCAACCGTAAATTGACCACGACTGCTATCATCAGTGTGGCTACCAGATTCACTTCGTGAACGTGAATTACGATATTTTGATGAACGACTTCTGGAATGACTACGTGATCTAGATTTTGATGAGAAGCTGCTATGGGAATGTTTCCTTGATCTTCGCTTATCTCTTGAAGAAGACCGGCGTCTTAATTTCGATTGACGATTAGAAACAGATACGTGCCTAGAACTCGATCTAGGTCTAGACAATGATCGATCTTTTAGAGGGGACTGCCTTGTTTTATGCTTCAAATACTTTTCTTTTGATTTGGAACGAGATTGTTTCTCTGGTGTAACAGAGCGACTAGATACAGATCTTCTAGAATGCTGGTATCTAGAATTAAAACTTTTGCTGGATTTCTGGTTTTTAGATGTTGGTCTTGAAGGTTTAGAAGAACTTGATCGTGATCTACTGTCACGTGAATTACTAGAACTTTTCCTTATTCGATTTGGTGTTTCAGATCTATAGCTCCGTGGAGGTGTAAATGAATGTGATTTTTCAATTCTTTTATAACTTTTAGGGGGTGTTATAGAAGATCTTTCTCTTGAATGAGATGAAGAATCACTTTTTTGAGAATATCTGGTTGGTGAATCCTCCAATTTCTTAGAACTTTTTCTAACAGGTTTTTCCTTCTCATACAAACTTTTATGCTTGGCAGACATTTCCGCTGATCTAGGTCTCGGAGGTGTTCTTGACTCTGAATCATGAGAGTAGCTTCGTTTCAATGACTTTCCTGACTTCTCATTACGTTTCTTATTAGTACTATCATATGAAGAGGCAGATGAACTTTTCTTACGTCTTGAACTTTTATGCAGTTTTTGTGAACTCGACCGAGATGAGGAATCAGTTTTCACAGTAGATCTACCACTAGACGATGAATATTTTCTAGAACGATTTTTTTTGGATCTGCTTCTTGACCTTCGGTCTCTTTGTAAGCCCTCATAACTCGATTCTCGTTTTAGTGACCTAGAATGATCTCTCCTGCTCTTACTATGTGTGGATGACCGAGAATTCGAGTTATAAGACCTAGATCTACGATTGTAAGAACCTCTTGGACTTGGAGATCTAGAGCGTTGTCGCAGTGATTGGTAAGGATCTTGTAATCTGTTGCTACTACTGTGTCCTGATTGTAAATAAGATCTATTTTCATCATACTTCCCATAGTAAGCATTGCTTGCTCTCTGATAGTAACTGGCATCATATCCATAGCCGGCATAAGCGACCGTGGAATATTGTGCTTGTTGATAGTCGTAGCTGGTGGCCGGATACGGATAGCTTAAGCCAGTCCAGGGATCCGTAGCAGGGACAGGTCGCGTGTTAGTCGGACCAAAGCCCACCGTATGTTGTGCAGCATATTCAGACTCGGCACCCGGTGGCCCGCCGTCCCACGATCCGCTTGGTCCCCGATACGCAGACATACTTAAACAAGCCTCTTCTCATAACCTGCGGCAGTTTGTAGGTATGCTCACACCTACAAACAGAACAACTTCGAGGTGTAGATAGCATCTTAATATTTCGCCAATCAACAACGGCATTCTTCACCAAAATATATCGCATAAACGCTTGAAGGAGTGTACGTTTAAAAACTTAAATTACGTAATCCTCATAAAATGTAAAAAGAAATCAAACAGCTATACAAATTTATAAAGCTATTAATTCTATATTATATATATTGTTGCCACATCGTAAAATTGGCTCACCTTAATTAATAAAACTCTGTTTCCAATTCAACTTCCAAGCGAGAAAATGGCAGCGCCCACAAATTGTTCTTGATTCTTCACTGTTTCCTAAGCTATAACCCATAGACTAATGATTTTATGCCATAGACCAGAAACTTTGTTGTATTATAAACTCTCGTAAATATGAAAATAAGTTTATAGTAATAAAATGTGTATTTCCTTAGAATTATTTGCATACGTTTTTCAATATGATGACACTGTGTATTATCCGATCAAAAATAATAAACTGAGTTGAGATAAATACATCTATAGTGTAGTAATTAATAAATTTAATGTACATAAATAATGCATTAAGAAATAAAATATAAAGTACAATATAAAGCAAGCATCATTTATATACTGATAATCAGATTCTCGAAAACGGCCTCTATATTTTAATATTTACCTAGCATTTCATTGAAAATTTTCTACTGCAAAAATCCATCTAGCTAAATATCCCCACTAGGATAAATTGTTTTTAATGAATAATTAGAAGTGAAAACTTTAAAAGTAAAAAATGTGTAGGAGCTGTAATAGTTCATTTATAATAACTTGAAATGTTTTCTCAGTTTATTTAAATTTTCCATATTTTTCTATATTCTTTTTTTCCTTATAAATTGTTTTTTATTAAATAAAACGAAACAAAGAACGATACGGAAGATTCGAAAAGCGAATAATAACATTATAATGAAATTGATAAGGTAGTTACACTTTTAATTAATATTACTTAGTTTTTTTTACCTATAGCAACATGAACAGTTTTCCAGGATGCAATTTACTTCAGTCACTGGTTATCTAGTCCTGGATATACAACTCCCCATTTGCGACATACAATTTTAATCCACCTGAAACCAACTGTGGCCCACAACTTTTAACAGATCCTTAATCCACTTAGAGAAAGTTCGTTCTACGCTGCGACGGTTTTTGGGTTCATGATCACTATTCATAAACCTTTCGTTCCTTGCGATTATCGGTTTTACGAGTGATATGGCCTGCCTATTACCACTTCAAGTTATTTATTCTATAAATTATGCTGGTCCTTCTGGTTCTTCTGCGAATTTCTTCGCTTTGAATTTTATCTAGTAGAGAAACCAAAAGCTTTTTTGATCACACGTTGAATGATTCTTGTGTTTGCTTACAAGATCAATATAAAATCATTACGTGCATCTGTATATCTTTACTTGCAATATGTACTCCACAAATATAAAAGAAATGTTTAAAAATAGAGTACAGTGCATCGCATAAATATTTGCCGCTCTCAATTACTTACGAATAGTGTAATACGTATTCTCGATCTCTCCTCTTATTTTTTTCTCTGTATTCCTATTTCATGCTAATGCAATGCTTTTTGTGACTAATTTCACAGTGGCAAAGAATCGTGGCTTGTATTATAGTTTTACTGATACTTACCTTCTTTAAAAGATGTTTTATGATTTTGGTATTTATTTTGTAAAAATAAGCTCTACTAAATATTTCACTTATGTCCTAAATAAAGCGCCTCGTAATTTATAGAGGGCAATAAAAAAATTATTATAAATGAATTATGTAATATAACTATAATTATTTATAGTGATTAAATTTTTATAGTGTAACCAAATTAATTATAATGACTTAAATCCTTTTAGTTTATCTAATGTACTGAAGGAAGACACTATAATCTTCACTCACGAATTCCAGATTGCAGGTAATATCTATATACGAAGAGATTTACATATGCATAGCGCTTATGCAACGTAATACAACAAACACAACCATAGAGTTCCGTTTGTTGTATTATACCGTCCTAAAAAGTATTTCTTGTTGGATGTGCAGCCACTTAGTATATACTATAACAGAAATCGATTTTTAATGTTGTGAATACTTTGGCACAAAATTATTAAAGAAAATCTGTGGTCTTTGCCTTATGAGGAAAAGATGTGAATTTATAATAAAAATAATAATGTTGAAGAAAAAGTTTTGATTGCTTTGGAATTTTGTTAATTCAACTTAAAGTTTTTTCTTCCTTTTAAGAAGTTGAAGTCATAATTTAATCATTATAGAAATTAGACCAAAAATGGCACCCTAGTTTATAGTCATAGATATTAAATTCTTCTTTAACGTATACCACTATTTTTAGTGTCTTTATAAACTTGTATTCTGTTTATTGAATACTTAATTTTATTTCAACTTTTAATACTACAACATAGTGTATTATCTATGGCTGTCATACTTTTGTCTATGCATCTATGATGCTTTTCCGTGTTTTTTTAGGAGTAGAATAATATAACAAAAATGTTTTCTACAACGGCTAACTGATTTATTATTTGTTTTCTTTTCTAATTTCTTATCATTTGTGTTAGAATTACACATGTTTATTCCAAGGAAATATAGTTGACTCCTGCTTATTTAAATATATCTTAATTTTGAAATAAAATGAGTAAATCAAAAGTTTCTGCAGAGTGGAAAAAACGTGCGAAATCAGAATATGTTCGCATCAGACAACTTAAAGTAAGTAAAATATTTTCAATTTTAATACAGATTTTCTTGTTGCTCAAAAAAAAATATCCAGAGAAACCTGTTATTCATAATATTTTTGAATGTTAATAATAATATTTCTATTTTCATGGTTGCATCCAGCGTTTCAAACGTGCTGATGAAGTTAAAGTGGCTTGGGCCCGTAATCTTCGCACCATGTCAGCGGCAGTAGAGAACCGAGATGATATGGAACGCGGCCGCAAGCCATATTGGCCTCCACCGGCACCAATTTCCAGTCACGAAAGCCTTATGAAGAGAGCTGAAGCTACTTTTACTGATGGTAAGCATATAAATATTTTTGGAATGGATGGAATAAGTTAGAAATATACTTGAAAAATTTTATAACAAGTATAAACCTTTGATCCAAATATGCTGAAAACGCATATTAAACCAAAAATTCACAAGGTACCTTCTAATTAAATGAAGTCTAATGTTCCTCAATTGAAAGAATTAATCTTTCGATGAAGCTGATTAAGACATCTTAAAAGACTGATTGAGCATACCATTTTTTATAACTATACTGAAATAATTTTTATTATATAAAATGTCAAGTTACTATTGGATACAGGCCCACTCAATTTTCAAAGTATTCATTTTGAAAATCATAAAACATTTTGAAAAATAATGGAAACCTTTATGAAAGCTGTGTTTTTTTTATAAAACCATGATTTTTGTTTATTTCTCTTTATAAAAGTGCATTTCATAATGTTTTTGTATGGCCATAATGATATAATAAGAGTATACTGCCATAAACTGATTTTTTTAGTTGTGTATTGCTGCGTTTGTAATAGGCAATTTCTCTGGTATTATATTTTCAAGCTATCAAGTTTCAAAAATAGCAATAAAAAAACTTACTTGTCTTGTTTACACTTTATCATTTAATTTTTAGTAAAGATATGTTTTGTATTATAGCATCAGGAGTGGTGACAGTACAACAAGTGCCAGTACGTATCATCAACTCAGTGAATCCTATACCAACCATGTACACTTGGGCTCCGACACAGAAGAATTTCATGGTTGAAGATGAGACAGTCCTTCACAACATCCCATATATGGGCGACGAAGTCTTGGACCAGGATGGTACATTCATCGAGGAGCTAATAAAGAACTACGACGGGAAAGTGCATGGTACATCGGCTTTGATCATCACACCTTTGCTTTATTGTTGTCTCGAGCCAAAGCATCAGATTCATTAAACATAAAAACTGTATTTTGTGGATTATCAATTGAAAATTTTGGTAAGAGATAACAATCTTGGATCAGTCAAAGTTATAAATATCTCTGAGATTGACTGAAACATATTATTTTGTGCTGTTCTTAACTATTTCTTGAATTTTCATTTGGTTTTGGAAATAGTGTATATTAAGTGATTCATAAGTAAAACTAATATTTAATAAGTAATTGGCGGTGGTATTTGTTACAAATAACAGATCTCACAGTTTTCCCTATTTCTATTCAGCACATCATAAAGCATTTCATGCTTTCTCATCAAAGATACATCATGATGCTTCAGTTCACAAAAATCATTTCAATACACGAAACTCACTCCCACTACGTTTATGGCACAGACACTTTTTACTAATGGCTTTATTTAGTTTTTGTTGTTTTATAGGCATTTATTTGTTAGGTATTATTAAAATTTGTTAAATATCTATTCATGCATCATCATATTAGGTTACAAGTAAATTCTTTGAGTATCCAAAGTTTTAGACTATGGCTAGCGCAAAGCTAAATATTTTATTCCCTGCACAGGTGACAAAGAAGGTGGATTCATAGATGATCAGATATTTGTAGATCTTGTTCATGCTTTAATGAATTATCAAACCAAGGAGGATGTCGCAGAGGAAAGGAGAGAGAGAAGAGAATCTCGACACTCCAAAGATGCAGACAGTGGTAAAGAGCAAAAAGACAAAGATGATGGAAACAGTAGGGAAGTTGAATCAAAGCAGCCAACCAATGAAAAACAATTTCCTGTTTTTATGATATTCCAGGCAATCAGCTCATTATTTCCTAACAAGGGCAGTGCTCAAGAATTAAGAGAAAAGTGAGTATATATTATAAAAAATTAATTGAACCATATTAAATTCAATTAGTTATATTTATAGCATTTCTGAAATAGTTTTTTTTTATTTATCATTTTGAAGCGAGTATAAATATAATTATTGTTACTTATTTTGCATTTTCTCTTTAGATTATGCATACAGTGTAAATTCTTTATAACAACAATCAGTTTAATGACAAAATCCTTTAAATGTCAAAATTATTGACTTCAGTTGATTTACCTTGCTATCTACACAATAATATAATTCAAATAGCATCAAGCTCACTCTAAATAATGATGACAACATGGCATTATTAAGCATTAAGCAGTATTTTCTGAATTACCAAATTTGTAAGAACTACAGCTATATACGTTCTTTTGTATTTGTTGTTTATTGCTTTATTATATAGGATGTCTTTACCTCAACTAACTACTGATGATTCAAGGAATTCTCTCTCTTGTTTGTTGTGTGATGAACTTGTACATGTTTACCTCAGCCATTAGGTGATCATTACATTGTTACAGAGCAGCAAAAAATATCAGACAAAAATAACAGACTATGTGCAATAAGTATTGTTACATGTTAGTAAAATTTGCACTATATTAGTAAATAAATATTTATATGTATTAAAATATTAAAATGATAACAATTTTGTGTTATCTGTTTAACATTGACTCTCTATAATGCCAAAAAATGCACAGTCATGTAACTACCATTATATAAAATTTACAATGTATTTTGTACATTTTATTGGAATTAGTTAACATCTTAATTTTCATATTAAAAATTTATATGAATGGTGTCTGTCTTCTATATTGTTATTTTATACATATATATAAGAATAACTGATTGACTGATATATCAATCTACAGCCCAAACTACTGGGTTCAAAGACTTGAAATTTTGCATAAAGGTTCCTGTTTTAACATAAGTGAGCACTGAGAAAGGATATTTGGGATTTGGTGTAATTAGAGTGAAGTTATGTATGGAAAATGAAAACCACACACCACAGTTAAGTTACTGATATCAAATGAACCCTGAAGGAGGTAAAATTTAGGGAATGAAATGTATGGTAAATTGAAACCACTAAAGCTGTTGATGTCAAAAAATGTATTTTAGTTAATCATTATTAACAAAAAACAATGATATGCATCAATTTTTTTGATTAATTGTTAATGGGGTGAATTAGAAACCAAAATATTTATACAGAAAACTTATTAGTAGTATGTAGTAGTACCTAGGGGATGAAATATGAGATGTGATATTATATAGAAAATCACAATCACTGAAGCTATTGATGTGAATATTTAAAAATCAAAACTGCTAAGACTGTTGAATTCAACATTTTTATTTCTGTTATTCATCTATTCTTATATATAAATCTATAGGGTCTGTCTGTACACACATTTTTTTTATAAAATTTTGTGATATTTGTTTTATGCCTCATTGACCCCAATTCTATTATTTTTAAAATATTTGTCAGTCCGATTGTCTATTTGTACCCTCTTTCATAAGTTAATAACTGTTTTTCAAATTTTGGTAAAATTGAGGATGTATTAAAAGCATGCAGTTTTATAAATGAAATTCTATATACGATTTTGATAAATGGTGTGTCTGTTTGTATGTCTGGACTATTCTCTGAAATGGTTAAACAAATTGTAATCAAATTTTGAATAGAAATAGATTATCGCCTGGAATAAGAAATAGGATACTTTTTATTTATGTATATGTACTAATATATGAGCAACTTTATACACACGATATTTTTGTAAAATTTTGTCATAACAGGATAGAATTGATCATGCATCTTTTCGCAAATATTTATAATCTCATTCTTTTTTAAAACAACTCTCCCACAGTAACTATAACAAAAATATATCATTGAAAATATACAGGTAAATAATATAAAATAATATGGACACAACTTTATTCGTAAGGTTGTGTCCATACGGCGCTCGGCCAGACGGCGCCCGCGCACCGCGCTGAATACCCAAACACGTAACGAACTCGAGTTCTGCATCGTTCTCAATCTATGCAATGTATTATTTTTAATGATTTAATCTAGTCACTTACCTACAAATGACACTTGATATTGTCAATGATGTAAAGGTCACTGAAGGTATTATTACATTAGTTCTGATTTTCCACATGCAAGGCAAATTAAGGCAAAATGTCGCGTAAACCATACACAGCATCTAATATTACTTGCGGATTCGCAAGTAATATTGGATGATTGTCAGGGTAAACTTTCACTATAAAGTTTAAAGCCGCGGTAATATCACCTCAACCTCCTCAACAATAAAATACATTTGCATATTCGATAGCAGTAAAAGGCATTGTTATTAAACACTTCAATATTAATCACACAATATTAAAAACATCATTATCATAAATGTAACAGTTTATAACAAAATACCTAAACCTCAAGCCAAGCGTCTGGTCGTTGATCGCGCGCAGACGCGCGGCTTGAGTGCAACGCACTGCGGCGTCGCTCGCTGCGTGCGGACTTTGAATGACTGGGCTCGCATCCGTCAGCTGTGGCTAAGGCACTCAGGATGTATTTCGTGAATTTACACATTCACGTTCTAAGCTATTTTTCTCAGAAACAGCTACTTCAATGACTATGGTTTCTTTGGCAAGCAAAGTTGTTTTAAAAAAGGAGATTATTAATATTTACAGAAAAATGCATGATCGATTCCATATACTGTATACGTGAGTTCATCATCTCAAGAGAAATTTTCATTAAAAATATTTGGGCTTCCATATCTTAAAATATATAATACTAGTCATCAATATAATACTTGTCTATAATACTGTATGAGCTTTATGACGAGAGGACTTTTAATAATAGCGAGAGTTTTGCCAAATACATAACAAAATACTCAAAAATTTTTAAACGTGTTTGCATCGCGGCTAAAGCCAAACACATAAATAGTAAAATAAAAAACAGTAATAATGTTATGAAAACGACTTGGGGTGTCATAAAGAACGAGACTGGAAAAATTAGGGGCCGAGTTATTGACCTTTAACTTAAGTTAGATGACAAAACCTTGAATGAAGACACGGAGGTTGCTAAGGCCTTTGAAACGTTCTTTACTGACATTCCTGTTTTAACTACGAGTTCTCTTAACTCATCTCCCGCTCTTGTCGAATCATTACTGAGAAATAATATTTCTATTTGTGATATTAATTTGGAATTTAAATTTAAACATGTGAGTTCTGAAGAAGTTATCAAAACGTTTAAATCTCTAGACATGAAGAGAACTGCTGACATTCATGGTCTTTCTATTATAATTGTAAACTCAATTATAGATTATATTGCGCCGCATTTGGCATTTATCTTTAATAAGTGTTTAGATGATGGCGTATTTCCCGATTTGATGAAAGATAGTAAAGTAATTCCATTATTTAAAGGCGGTAGTGCATCAAGTCCCGATAACTTTAGACCCATATCTATACTACCGTCACTTAGCAAAATTTTCGAAAAATTAATCCTAAAGCAGTTGTTAGTACATTTTATACCAATAAATTAATGTCAAATAAACAATTCGGTTTTACTCGGGTCGCTCAACAATCGATGCTGGCGTTGAGCTTGTGCAACATATTTTTGGAGCCTGGGAGGATTCGCGAGATGCAATTAGCATATTTTGCGATCTCTCCAAGGCTTTTGATTGTGTTCATCATGAAACTCTGATCGGAAACTACGTCACTATGGAGTAACAGGCCGGGCACTCGACCTTCTGAAGTCGTATTTGAGTAACAGGGTTCAGAGGGTTGATGTCAATGGTAAGAAATCGTCTGGATCTATAGTTCACATGGGTGTACCACAGGGATCAATTCTTGGTCCCTTTCTTTTCTACATAAATGATTTACCTAGCCTTGTTAAGGATGCTCATGAGATAGTACTGTTTGCAGATGATACTTCTTTGTTATTCAAAGTTAAAGACAACAGCCACTTATGACGATGTGAACAATGCTATCTCTAAGGTAGAGAAATGGTTTACTGCAAATAACTTACTTCTTAATGAAATGAAAACAAAATGTATAAGATTCTCACTTCCAAATGTAAGACATGGATCCGGAACTATTTCAGTACGCAACAAAGAATTGGAGTTTGTTAATTCTACAGTGTTCCTAGGAATTACTTTAGATAACAGGCTTCAATGGGGTCCTCATATAAGTAAGTTGGCGAAAAGGCTTAGCTCTGCCGCCTATGCTGTCAAAAAAATGAGAAACTTATCGGACGTCGAAACTGCCAGATTTGTTTATTTTGGCTGCTTCCATAGTCTGATGTCGTATGACATCTTGCTCTGGGGAAACGCTGCAGATATTCAGAAAATTTTCGTGCTGTAGAAGCGGGCCATTCGCGCAATTTATAAGCTCGGACCTCGTACATCCCTTAAAAATAAGTTTAAGGAAATTGGAATTTTAACCCTGGCATCTCAATTCATTTATGAAAATTTATTATATGTAAAAAAAATTTAGAAATGTTTAAAAGAAATAGTAGTCGACATAGTCTCAATACCAGAAATAAAAATAAACTGAATTCACATGTTAGTCGACTAAGTAAAGTCTCAAATTCATTTAGAGGGCTCTGTGTGCGCCTATTCAATAAGGTTCCTGTAGATATACAAGATTTACCCTACATAAATTTAAGAGTGTTATTAAACAATCACTCAGTAAAAAGGGTACTATGCAATTTCTGAATATATAGAACACAAAAATCAATGGGCATAAGCGGCTCGACTTCTTACCAGGCTGTTTCATTCTTAATGGTCTCGTATTTGTTTTAGCTATGTATGTGCAGATTAGAAAAGAGCTACCCTTAAGTTTCTTGCTCATTCTTCTTGAGGGAAAACTGCCTTCCGAACGAGCGGTAAAGTGTAAATTCGTAAAAAATTATGACATATTTCAAGTGTTATTTTGTAACCTATGAAATAAAGATTTTTGAATTTGAATTGTCATCAATACTTTTGATATCACTTTGATGCAAAATTTGTGTTAAATATGAAGTGTAGATATCATTCACACCAATTCAAATTGTTTAATTTTGAGATCAGAAGTAATTTATTACAATATGCTCTTTTTATTCTTTTGTAAAATAAAATTAATAGTCTATTTACATTGAAATTTTTATGCCAGTTCATATTATAATTTTACATAAATTTATTAATATGTAAAATTTAGGAATGTGGAAAAAATGGAAAATTAGTTTTCTTAATAGTATGTAATCAATTTTTATATTTAGGAGTAATGTAATAAAATTTAATATTCATGGATGGTGCTGATGGAATGGTCAAGAATTGTTACTTTGAAGCTGAAGATATCAGAGCTAATCTTCATGATGAGACAATTTTCCAATGATGCTTTAATTTAAAATTAAGTGCTCCATGTTTGAGCATACATGAAGATGGTATCTCTGCAGTGGATTAATAAAAAAAAAACTGTACAATGCTTTTATGATCTCATATACAATAATATTTTATGTTTGTACATCTAATACCTACTGGGAATTACTATCAATTAAATTTAAAATTCATTTTATTTACAAACCACACTTTGTATAAATGTATATTATTAACAAATGTAAATAAAACCAGGTCTATTATGAAATTATATTAAAAGTTTTGAATTGGAAAATGTTCACATGAACAGAACCTGGGGAAGGATAGTTCATACAAATAATTCTTTTTACTTATCTGTCTCCTTTGAAACACTGAAATATTCAAGTATTTCAATGTTACACAGAAATGGATTGATTATTAATATAATATGTAAGTGCAAACTCACAAATTTATTTATGGAGCTCTGTATGTCTAATGAGATCCCTGTAGATATACAAGATTTGCTCTTAAATAAATTTTAGGTCATTATTTAGCCCATACTTCTTAAAATAAGATATTATACAGTTTTCAAATATTTAGACGACAAATAATCATGGGCTTATGCCCAGCTCGACTTCTTACTGGGTTATTTCTTTCAGTAATTGTTTTGTATTTATTGTAAGTATGTTTGTATTGTATATAATTACAATAAATACAAATATAGTATTAATAAAATTAGAAAAGAGCTACTCTTAAATTTTTTACTCATTCTTCTTGAGGGAAAACTACCTTCTGAACGAGTGGTGGAATGTATATTCACAAAATATTATGATGTTTTTCAAGTGTTATTTAATGGCCTATTAAATAAATATATATTGCATTTAAATATATAGATTAAATAGTTTTCAATTGAAATGAATTAAATGATACAATTTGCTATTTCTGCAGGTACATTGAACTAACATCTCGCAGTGACCCAAACGCTCTTCCACCTGAATGTACCCCCAACATTGATGGACCGCTAGCGGAAAGCGTGCCCCGTGAACAGACTATGCACTCCTTTCACACTCTGTTTTGCAGAAGGTGTTTCAAATACGATTGTTTCTTACATAGTAAGTGTAATATGCATGCATTTTATGACAATGTTGATTTGTAATTTTAGAAACTGTATCTCTCCACCAATGCAATGGTTATGGACAATGAGTACAATCGATATACATGATGTTCTGTGATATGTATTTATCATCCAGGTACATATTACAAAACTACTTGTTATATAATAATTATCACTTTTAATATTCCTAATTAAAAGATATAATTTAAAGTTATTAAAGTTTTTGACCTGTAATTAAAAGTAAATTTTGCTTAATTACAGTTGACTTTGTTGTACTTAATATTGCATAATATTTTATGTTTTCACACAAACAAATGGAAATCTGAAATATTTTCTTTTTTAAATATAAAACTTTAGGCAATTTTAAAAATAATCCCTTTTTATTTCTTGGAGAATCTTAAATCAAAACTTAAAACAAACCACTATGAAAGTATCAGTGTTGCTCATCATTAAATCTCAAATATATGTTTTACAACTTTACTTATACATACAAATGTTTCATTATGAAAATTAGCCATATTAACTCTATCATAAATAAGTATATTATATCGAAAGTATGTTATATGTAATATGAAATATATGTAAATATTTTTATTTCTTTGCATCTATTTTTATAAGGTCTTTATTAGTATTTTATTCTGTTTGGCTGACAGGAAGTCAGGCCGCAGGTAAGGCCGTTCAGACAGTCATTCACGATTATCACCTCATCAATTACTTTTAACAGAATCAAATTCTATATTCCTCTATCAAATCTATAATGGTAATCGAGAAAGGTGAGCATGTACATTAAACCTTTGATTTGCATAATATAGTTATTTCTTCAAAGCTACTATTTGCATTTTTGTTGGTTCAAATTAACAAAGTTTACTGTTTCATAATAAAGTCAATAATTTTTTTCCAAATACAAATATCATATTAAAATAATTACTAATTTATAGCAATGAAAACAGTAAGTCCTGAATGACCTAAAGTAAAATAAGAAACAAAAACAAATAAATAAATCGTATCAGTTAAAATTAGATTTTTTGTTTCCATATAAAAATTTTAAGATGGATGATAAATGTCTAGTATGGAAATATGTATTGATAGATTTTTTAATTGACTGTCAACATATGTTTCTTAGTAATCATGTTTTTCTCCTTTTATGGAATTCGTTTTTATGAGATATGAGAATTCAAAAATTCTCACTATAATGGAAATTAATAACATCAATTAATCTAACAAAAACCTAAATAATGCCAAAGCTAGCCATGGATAGAATTGTGTGTTCCCTCATTCATTTCACTGATATTATATTAAAAAATAGGTTAATTCAGATCATTGACTTTTTGTTTATGTTCATTTTTATTATTTCGCTAACTAGCTTTATATTTGTGGCTACACATGCGTAAATATTGAATCAATTTTCTCATTGGCGTTCAGTTCCGAGTCCAGTTTCATGTCTACCATAACTATAGTCATCTTCACAGTGCCAGACTGTTAATAAAATGTGTTTTTTACAATTGGGAATTTGAAAAAAAAAAATATTTATTTTTTTTATGTATTTTAAAACTTAATTATTAATTTTATTGATATGTTATTTGAAAAACGAAAAAAAAAATTTTTTTTTCAATTAATTATAAGCGATTAAAAATTGATAAAATTAAAAAAAAATTCACGTGACTGTGAACGCGCCACGATTGGCCACCATACTTGTGACGTCATAATGTTATAGCAATTCCATAACAGTGCAGCGTTTACAGCTATTATAAGTAACTAATGAGAATATGAATATGAAATACTTACATCAAAGTGATCTTCACAACAAAAAGTTCGATTTTGTTTTAGGATTGTCTCTGAGCACTGCTTGAAACCATTTTTCGACGTTTCTCGTCTTGAGGAACATTTAAAACATTTTTCCGGAGTTGTCTTTGTAGTATTTGTACATAATGGTACAAAACAAAGTGGTAACTTTGAGATTTGACATTTTATATATTTTTGAGTATTTAACAATGACAGAATAAAATAAATCAAAACTCAAAAGCACTACACTTATTATCTCCGTTATACTACTGGTGACAACTAACATTATGGCGTCACACACACTCGGATTTGTTCGGGAGTTGTCGGCGTCTTCGGTACTGGATTCAAAATTAATTTTTATTTTGATATAGCTTTTTAATTATTGCAGAAAAAAAAAATTAAAATTGTTTTGTTATAAAACTTATATATGATCTTTCCATATTTCAAAAAAAAAATTTTTTTTCAAAAACCCAATTTTACTGTACCCATGCAATCTTAATAGGTCGAGTGGTCCGTTCATTCCACAGTACATGTTTGTTCCATTAATGGAACAAGGATGCTCAATGACTTAAAGATATTTAGTGTAAATGCCCTTGCAAATGAAAATTATTTTTTTATGTTTTGCATAAACACCAAATTTTGTAGTAATCTCTTCAGTGGTATACCTATAGAACTTGCTAAGTAAATGCATTTTTATTCAAATTTATTATAGTGTGGTACTATCTTCTTTATTTCAACATATGAATAAGTTATGTAACACATGTGCCAATCATAGGGCACTTTTAAGATAAAAGCATACATTTTATTTTATTGATAAAGACTTTTTATGCAAACCCTATTGCCTTACCTTTTAATTAACAAATGAGATGATTATATTTACATAATATGTACACATAAAAAAAAATATTGCAAAATCAATGTAAATTACTGAATTGCTGGATTGCTGGATAGTTGGACCTATCCAGTAATATGTTAATAGTTATATTATTATGTATAGAATATTCAAATAGACAGATGGATGGCCAGTCAAGAAAACGGATGAATGGTAAAGTAGATGTATAAGTGAATGACATATGGTTGGATTAGTGATTGGCCTCACAGATAAATTTCTGGATGAGTGGATAGATAGGTGGATGAATCAGTTGGGTAAACGGATGATTGGATGGACAGACATTAAGGTTAGAGTTAAAAAAATTTGGGAATTCATTGTGTCTCATGGATACAGCATTATACTATATGGACATTCCACCCAACATAAGGGGTATTAATTTGTCTGGTGAGCCAGCTGATATATATATATATATATATATATATATATATATAAATTTATACTTTTCACAATATCTGTTAGTTATTATATCTTCAAAGTGTAATAAACAATTATATACAATGACCTAAAATGTCATTTTTAATCTGTGTTGTTTGTTTCTAATATATAATCTCACAAAAATATTATTAATATGCTAAAAATATGTTTTTTATGTTTTTATTTATGAAAGTCTGAGAAAGCACTCCCATTTCCACTTAAAACTGTTTTATAATAAATTAATAAACATTAATGAAAAGAAAACACCTGTAAATTCATTGAATATCTGCAAAGGTTTAAATACAATTTTTTTTACATTAAATAAAATTCGCGTTTAATAAAAGGGTCCCAACAAATCTCACTTATTTTTCCTCTCACTAGACTCACAAAATGTGTTCTTATCTTAAGATACATTAAGACTGTTGGCAGCACTGATTGCCATTTATTACTTTACAGAGAACATAATCATATTTTCCTTTCTATGCAATGATGCCATCTCTTAAGTTTCATTTTCTTGCTGAAGATCCATGTTATAAGTGTATACTGTATTTATTTTTTGTTTTGCAACAAATTATATTAACAGTCATCAGCTTTCAAATATTTTATGCCTTTAGTGATATCCTTTATCATTTATTTAAAGAGCATGATATATTTCACCATCATTATCACCATTATATACAATATCTTAGTATTAAAAATAGAATATGTAATATCTCACTTTGTTATCTAAGAATTGATAAGTAATAAAATTTATATCCAAGAAAAAAGAATTTTGAGCAATATTTTAAATTTACGTCTACTTAAGATTTAAGATATGACATATTGGTAATTCAAATTATTAAATACAGTAAAAGAAGAATGTTATACATTATTGAAAGTCTAGATAAAGAAAATGTTATTTTGACATCATAATAATAACAATTGGCTAAAACAAAATATTATTATAATATTAATAAGTTTATGTCATGAACTCAATTCATACTGTGTGCTAAACTATAACTTTTGTTAGGTTTCTAGAATGCAGTGAAAGATATCCACTCATTTATCACCAGTGTAACATAATGCTTAGATCATTTTGAGCATCACAGACAGCAGACTCATTCATCATCATATTTTATAGTTTTTATAACCAACATTTGGCACAGGACTCCAGGCTTGTCATCCCGGGCCCAATTTGAGCAGACGTAAAGGTCCAGATCTCAAGTCCTTTTCAGAGCCTTGTGGACCAAATTGTTACGTGCTATTGGTTAGTGTGAAATTTCAAATATAAATTATGTTTCAAATACCATTGTAAAATTAGCTAAATTTCTTTATTTATATGCAATTATTAAATTAAAAAAACATATAAGAAATTATTTAAGAAATTCATTTCATAAAAAAGACAAATATCAAATGCATGGACTGAAAAAATACAGGTTAAGAAGTATAGGCACATATTGCATACCATAACCCACGTCACAGTAGAAATATTAAATTACAGAAAAGAATGGTAGTTGTATACCTGGGATTGCCATTGTAAATATGGAAAAAGATAAAAAAAATCTATTGTCTATGTCATATTGATAAGTGACAATTGTGGTGATTTCTGAGTTTTTTATTGGAATAAATTGATGATATTTATTTCAGGAGGGAATGCGTGAGAAGTTAGCGCGCGAGAAGCAAGGCGAAGAAGAGGGAAACGGAACCGGAGGCAACAGCGCAGGAGGCAAGGTGCGTGCCATCGACTCGCCCAACGACGCCAGCTCTGAAGACAGTAACGACAGCAACAAGTATCACAAAGGTATGATCAATGAATAACCAGACATATGTTACCCTTCTTTTAAATTACATAGTCCAATATTTCTGAGTACCTGTTCAATGGCACATTCGTAATTTTTTTTCCAAAGAAAGCTGTTCTGATGAAGAATTAGATACCATGACTGTCGTTTGTAAAAAAAAACTCCCAATTTCAATTTTAATGTACCTATTTAATTATAATATTTTCTACTTTTGTTAATTTTTTTTTTGTTAAGATGTCATTAATTTCTTTATTACTGTTATATCAATGCATTTCAAATGAACAAAATTCCATAACGGTGTGGAATGTTAGCTATAGTTAAATAATATATAATAATGAATCATAGAAGTTCCAAACCCTAACCAAAGAGACGTCACTTCAAAAATTGTTAATTGTTTAGCAGGTTGCACTTAGATTAAAGTTTAGTCTAGATCTTTAGGTCATTGCAAAATAGCATTTTATAATCATAAAGACATAAACTTTATATGATGTAAGAAACTTTGCCAGTCAAAACAACACCTTGGGGAAAAAGTTTTTTCATATTTCCTAAGTAAAAAGTTCCAGTAAGATGTCTTTGGTTGTGCTGTTTGTATCTGGCTTGTTTTGATACCATTAAAAAGATGACATATAAAAAAATTAAAAGTAAAAATGGTGTCCCGCCATTTATCTATTGTTTTTGTATCCACCAAAATAAGTGATTCTAATTCAAAAATTTGAAACAGTTTAAAGTTTTTTACAAAAAAGGGAAAAATGAACGAGCCGCGGAAAGAAATTGTTATGTTTATAGACCTAATGCAGTGTTGGTAAGGTGGGCACAAAACTGGTCAAAGCATTTTCAGTTCAGTAATTTTGATGTCAAAAATGAATATCACTCTGGTTGACATATTATAGATAAAGTCGATGCCATTTCGAAATAAGCAGAGCACGACCGGCATATTAGTTCTTACAACAGCAGAAGAGCTGGGGATTGACTACAAAACAGTTTTGACCCGTTTGAGAAAACCTGGTTATACAAAAAATTGATCACTTGTGATGAAAAATAGATTACCTACTACAAAAATGTATGAAAGAAATCATCGTCAAAAGCCAAGCAAGCTCAACAGACTAGTGAAACTCGGATTAACTCGGTTATAGTTAATCTAGTTGATGTTGTGTGTTTGGTGGGATTGGAAGGGCATTGTTAATTATTGGCTTTTACTGTCGGACGAAACCATCAACTCGGATCTCTACTGCCAACAGCTGATGAGACTCAAGCAAGAAGTGAAGAAAAAACGGCCAGAATTGGTTAACAGAAAGGGTATGGTTTTTCACCATGATAATGCCAGACCATACTCAAATTCAGCAAATATTTAAAAAGTTTCGTTGGGAAATGTTAATGTATCTACCATATAGCCCTGACCTTTACACCCTCAGATTTTCACCTGTTTCGATTTCTTCTGAATTCTTCAGGTAGTGTCAGGTTAATACCAAGAGAAGACTGTCAAAACTACTTGTCACAGTTTTTTGATCAGAAGTCTTAAATTCTACAGCAATGCGATTATGTCCACTACCTACAAAATGGCAACAAGTTATTGAACTAAATGGCATATATATACAATACAATTAAATGTAAGTAAAATATGATGAAAATTTATCTTTAATTTGCATATAAAATATGAAAAAACTTTTTCCCCGGCCTTGTATAATTATACAGGAGTATTATTATAGTTCTAGTGTATGATATTATATGAGTTTATTGTATGAGATAATTTTTTTATTTATAAATTAATAGAAAATGTATTATTTTCAGGTAGCAGTGGCAACTGGAGCGCCAAGAATTCTACAGACACAACCGCCGAGCCCGCTTACAATGCTCTTGGTAAGGGTCGAAATAATTTAATTACAGTGGAATCTCAATAACTCGAACCTCGATAAGTCGAAATCCTCAGCAAATCGAAAAAAATTGCCATTCCCTTCCGATGAACCCCTAAATATGCGATATCTCAAATTATTTAGACTTTGTAACTCGAACAAAATGTTATTTCCCTACGAAGTATTGATAATACATATTTATACTCTATAACTCGAATTTCAAAAAGGAGACTCCGTAAGTCGTAGTTGGTAAAATATAATGACGTCTTACTTGGAATTCCCCGAAATAATAGCAATAAATTCCAAAATGAATGTTTGGGTTCGGGGGCTTCTAATCTATTGTTTTTGTCTTGTACATGTGCAATGAATGAATACATTCATGAAACTTTCTAAGTAACACAGCTGTGAACGTTATGTTCGTTCCTTGACGACATAGTCATATGTATCTCGAAGTTCTTGTTAAGTCGAAAACTCGTTACCTCGAATTTTTTTGCATTTCCCTTGATATTTGAGTTATTGAGATTCCACTGTACTTTATTTCAATATTAAAAAAATTTGAATATACTAAATCACAGCATGGAGCTAAAACTCACTAAAAATTCCCAATTTTAAATGCCAATGCTGTAGTTTGAATACCACTGGACACTAGTCTTTTCTAAGTAGAAGTGTTTTGTACATACATAAATTTCTAAACAAAAACTATATTTATGAAATATTTAATTTGTAATTACTTATCATTGCTAGAGGTTCATAAGGATTCCTTAATCATTATTAGGAGGTATTTATAAACCTCTAACAAAACGAAAAAATAAAATTAAAACTAAAAATTTTTGTTATTAACATTTTTAATAAATATTTGGCTTCAGACAGAGCTATCGAGCTCTGCTTCTAATATGTTATATTGCAAAAACATGAAAGGATATGGGTGCTTAGAATCTATTCATATGCTCTATGGTTCCTATAGCTTTACCATTAGCAAGCATAGTGTTAGCATTTTCTTAGATACAAAAATGATAGTTCATTTTTTTTATTATTTCTTATTTTTCATATTGCCAGGTCTATCAGTGGGCGACATAGAGTCGGAATGGACGGGTTCAGATCAGTCTCTGTTCCGAGCGCTGCACAAGGTGTTCCCATCTAACTATTGCGCCATTGCGCAAGTCATGCTGTCCAAGACCTGTCAGCAGGTGAATTTAGATGACAGAGCACTTACAATTATAATAAGTATTTTTTAATATAATAAATATTTTACAAAGCCCAATTGTTTTAAATAATAAATATTTTTATTATTTAAAACAATTGGGCTTTAAGGTCTCATACTTAAAGCAGTTAAAACAAAACCTTGTTTTCAATGAGATTTTTATTATGGCAAGTCTATTGGGTGACTATGCTGATAGTGGCAGTGTCGAGAGTCAAGAGCATGTCTTCAAGCCAGAATATATGGAGTTGTAACCCTGATCGTTTGTTTTTACATTAAAGCACTTACTTTGTGCCTCAAAGAATATGCTGACAGTAACGGATATTAACGTCGCCCTGATAACTATGACTAACAGCATTCTATGCAATTTTGACCAGCACAGAGGGCTGAAGTTTTATTTAATTTTATCTATCTGACAAAAAAAAGGATTTTGCTGTTTGTGTTAGTATCTGAGTAGTGGGATAATATAAATTTGACACAACAAGATGTTCAAACTAATAAAATCTAGCTGATTAAAATTAGACTAATTTCATTATTGTTTTAGACAATACATTTTAAAAGAAATATAAGCAATGCTAGTTTTTAGTCAATTTTTTTTCATTATTCTATTGATAGTTATTGAATATTAGTTTTTCATTCATTAAAATCTTACATTTACGAATTTTTTATTAAATCAACACTTTCCATAATGAAGAGTTAAAATTTTATTGATGTTCAATATCACTTATTTGGATTTTTATGTGTCCTTTGGATGCCATATAAAAAATACACACATCATTTTTGTCAACGTCCATAACCTACTAAGAACATGACAAATTACTGAGGAATTTTACTTTGCATATTAAAATCTACCTCTGTATTGGATTGTTACTGTTCTGAATTTCGGAATTCTACCCTAGAGTACCTAAATATATGTTTGCAACAAATTACTGGGACACACAAACAAGCAGACATAGAAATGATATTGAAATTTTTCCATTTATCTATATAATTATACAAAAATGATGCAATACTGATACCAAAACAAATAAAACATTACAATGAATTCTCTCCCTAGGTGTATACATACTGGATTAACACGGGCCAAGAGGAGTGTCGCGTGGAAGCAGAACAAACGCCTCCGCGCAAGAAGAAGAAGAAGCACCGGTTGTGGTCGGTCCACTGCCGCAAGATACAACTCAAGAAGGATTCTGCCTCACATCATGTGTCAGTGACATTGGTGATATCACATCTTTTATTGATATTTTGGTAGATACTCTTTTCTGCCTATGTGCACTCGTCGGGTGAGTGTCTGTTAATATCTAAAAGGATAAAGAATTTTTGATTTTCTAAATGCCGCTGTAAAATCTCAATTATTAGAAACCCGCCATTTGTAAAAGCAGTCAAAACCTTGTTAATAGTTTTAGCCTAGGTAACAAGTTGAAAATGGTGAAAAATGGAGATACTGGTCCTAAAAGTACGCGCGGTAACTCATTCGATCCAGAATAACATCTAGAAAAATGTATGAAAAGCGTTTATTAGCACCATAGATGTATAAAAAAGAGAAGATGCACAGTCGTATACTATATTCACAGCGAAAAATGGCTCAAAGTGTATCTAATGTCTGTTTCACATTTTACGATACTATTTTGCACTGCCAAAGAAAAAGAAGTGAAGGAACATTATTTATCATCTGATATTTCAACTAAAATGTCATAACATTAGGTTTATTTTAAATGCAAAGGGAACAAGTAATTTCTCGGCGTACTCGATTTTGACGCTACGCGCGCTACCTTAAAATGCCATGTGGAAGTACATTTTCAGCATTAAATTAAAACTATAAATAATGGAGGTAGAGTTCTGGAAGTTAAGATTTTTTATAGGAAATTTCCTCCTCTTTAAAGATCTTATCAAATTTCTCAAATAATAATAGTTTACGAGATATCGGCGAAAATAGAAGTGCCTTTTTTTTCATCTTCAGTTATTTATAACTTTTGCGATTTTTTATGTGTGAATAAGTGCTTCAATATATTTTTCTAGACATTATTCCGGATTGAATGAGCTATCGCACGTCTTTTTAGAACCAATATCTCTATTTTTAACCATTTTCTACTTGTTACCTAGACTATTTTACTACTTAAGACTTGTTTGTATTATATTAATATTATTATATATATGTGTAATAACCATCTAGCATAAATTAAATCACAGGTACAATTTCACACCGTGTGATCACCCGAACCAGCCATGCGACACCCTCTGTCCCTGTATACAGACCCAGAACTTCTGTGAGAAGTTTTGTCAGTGCAGCAGTGACTGTGAGTAACTACTGCTTAAATAAGAGGGTGTTTGGGACATTTTTGGAATCAAAGAAATAAATGAAATAAGAATAACTACTATTAAAATTTACAGAATTACTAAGAGCATAAACCCTAATGGAGAATGCCAGCTAGGATGCCGTATATGAAAGGCAGGAGCTGTATACGACATGTCGAGGACAGGGTGAAATGGCACATAGGTAGATGATGAAACATGTTAAAGAAATGTTTCATTAACTAAAATTTACATGAACTATTTTGTGCCTTTTGTTTTTTGTAACAACCTACTTTTTTTAATTTTTACAGAAAATTACTATTTGTGCCAAATGTACATCATTGTCAATGTTTTTTAACTTGCTACTATAAATTTTCAAAAACCAATTTTTGATTACAACTACCATCTCTTGACGTTTTAGGGTCATAGAAATTTATTTCGACCATTTTCTGAGTGTGTCTATGTGCGTGCGTGTGCGCGTGTCTGCGTGCGTGAGTGCATGCGTGTGTATGGTGTGAGTGCGTGCGTGCGCGTGAGCGTACACGCACGCGTACGCGTATGTAAACCATTCATTACTTTTGAATAGATTAACTGATGGAAAAACAGTTTGCGACATTCGAAAGGGGGTCCACTCAACTTAGACCTCATGAAATATCGTACTGATTCTGACCAGTAGATTTTAAGAAATCTCAGTTTTCAAAAAAATGTTTTTTTGAAATAGATTTTAAACTGCTCTACTAATCAATTCTAAAATCTATAAACTCTTTTCCCGAAACGGTTCCATTGATTGCCGTAAACTGCATAAAAATTGATCAATTTCTTCAACCAATCCAAATCAATATGATCCAAGAAATATCATTGGAGAAATATTTTTTACCAATATTATCCATCTAAATTGACCATTAACAAAATGAAATGTGCATCATTTATGTGCACTCTTATTTTTACATAACTTAGCAGATAAATGCAGACTTGCGACATGCTGGATTAATTTTCCTTTAACAATTTTAATACTCTTTATTAAATATATGTATATGTGGTTCATGTAGGCCAAAACCGCTTCCCGGGGTGCCGGTGCAAGGCGCAGTGCAACACAAAGCAATGCCCATGTTACCTGGGCGTGCGCGAGTGCGACCCTGACTTGTGCACGGCGTGCGGTGCCGATGCGCCCACGCATCCCGCTGCCACCGTCTCATGTCGCAATGTTTCTGTGCAAAGGTACACAAACTCTTAAATTTAGTACATATACTAATTATTTTCGACCGATGTCAGGTTCTATGAGAATTTTTGCCTCTTTTCATAAATAGTCATATTTTCTTTCGTTTTTAAATATATTATAGCGAAATAATATTTGATTAAATTAAAATAATAAATAATACTTTCATACTAAAAATCTTGCACACTAATGTGTAGACTGCAGAAATCCGCGCCTCATACTAACTGTTATTAGATATGTTCTTCAGTCATCTCTAATAACACATTCAATGCTATATTTTTAGAAATCAATGATTCAATATCTATAATTTTTCTAACAAAAGTCTAAAAAAGAAGATTATGCCATTTGCAAATAGACAAATTTGTATCAATTAAAATTTAACTTTTTTGTATATACAAAGGGCCCTTTAACTCAAAATTTATAGAACTTTTATGGTATTGACAACTCAAGTTTTATGATTTATTGTTCACTTTGTTTTGTTTGCTTTTAATGTAGAAACCATATACCATACCTGTAATTATGTAAATTAAACCAAAAAAGAAATAGGTTTCTGTCAATTTTGATCTAGCTTTGTATAAGTTACATTTTTATTTATTATCAAACAAAAAGAAATAATTTTATTACATTTATGTAATGGATTTGACAACGAAACAATAAAAACTGCTTGAAATTTTTATAAATGTTCACTTATAATAAGTTTTTATTCACCAGGGGCTTACACAAACATTTGTTGCTGGCACCTAGTGATGTGGCAGGCTGGGGTATCTTTCTCAAAGATGCTGCAGCGAAAAATGAATTTATATCAGAATACTGTGGAGAAATAATTTCTCAAGATGAAGCTGATCGTAGAGGGAAAGTCTACGACAAGTATATGTGCTCTTTCCTGTTCAATCTCAACAATGGTCTGTACATTGTTTAATATCTATACTAATATCATAAACGCGAATGTTTGTATGGATGGATGTTTGTTGCTCTTTCACACAAAAACTACTGAATTCATTTCTATGACACTGTACAATAATATATAGCTTACACATCAGAATAACACATAGGCTATAATTTATAAAGATATAGTGTGAATTATCTGCGAGTTATTCTGGCGTGCGCCGTAAAAACTGGAATTACATGTATATAATGTATTATGGAAATGTTAAATAGTATCTTAAATAGTCCTACAAAAAATCCCGCGTCATCATATATCTATCTTTTATGTGTAAGCCATTATCGCCAAAATAGTGAACCATAAATACAATAAAAATTGATAATTTATTTCTAACGCACATTTGGTGGTAACAAATTGATCCTTATATCAAAATAAATACTTTTATTGCATCTGGTGTTTAAAGTAGATAAACTTTGTCTTCTACAGTACATTATTTGGACAAATATTTGAATAGTTATGACGATAGACAAGCGAGTGCGCGATATTATGGTGCCGTCCGGCGGCAGGGTCAGACCATAAAAGTAGCAGGCATACATTTGAGCACGCAATGTTTTTCCCATGGCCTGCTCTATGTGGCTTGCTCACGCATTTCTAAATCGCAAAATGTGCATGTTTATACAGACTAGAATAAATTGTTTTACATAGTTTATAGGAGTATATTGCAGTAGCCACCTATAACTTTTGCATTACCATCAATCATCATATACTTCCGTACCTATCTATCTTTACAAACTATAGCATTTGTAATACATATTCGTGAGATTATCATAAAAAAATACTTAGTTTCAATTTACATACATTACACAATATAATTGTTGGAACACTTATTACTGAAGAATAGCTGAACCGATTTTAATTTTTATTTTGTTGGATTTGTCTTCATCCCTGGACAATGGACAAAAAAATAAAACACTTTCTATCATCATTATCAGAATTTTCCATCACCACGTGGGTGAAATCACGGGGCGCAGCTAGTAGTTATAATATAGCAAATGATTTTTGATATATACAAATAATACAATAATTGTCTTATAACAAATCATTCAATTCAAATTCAAAATATGTTTATTTCATAGGTTATAATATAACACATGAAATATAACATTTAAAGAATTTAGTTTTTTAATTATTACCACGGTTTTTAATTATCACTTGTTTCTAATGCAGTTATACAGTGATTCTTAAATTATTACTGTTGAAAAACCAAAAATACTCCAATGTTTTTTCCCTACAGAGGAAAACATTTTCATCTATATGTAGAAATAAAATTGAAATGTTTACCTGTGATTTCAGAATTATTGAATGTTTTGAGGTTTATGGTGCTATTTGTGTTACCAATATCCAAACAAACCTTTTTAAAAATCTTGTTTTTGTCTGTCTGCTTGTTTAAAAGTAATCATTGAAACATCCAGATCAATTTTAATCTTGCAAAGTTTGAATTTACATATCAGTTACAAAGACTAAAATTGAAAGCATGACTGGGCGTGGAATCCAAAGCATATACCAGTATAAAAATCCAGAATTTGACCTGAATCAGAATCAAGAACCATACCAGTATCAGAATTATGGTTGACAGCATAATCGTTTAATATAAAAGATTAAGAAATTCTTTCTATGTCCATGTGGAAGGAAAGTAGTTCATAAATATAATGGCTACTTTATATTACAGATTTTAAGTGTAAATTTGGTCACTCTCTTCTTTTTAATCCTGATACCACTCCTGGTTTCGATACTGGTCTCATTCTCAATTTCAGTGCCAATCCTAGCTCCAAATTCTACTCTTCATCCTATTTTCAATTTTGAATCTGCTACCAGTTACAATTCTGTTTTGAATTAAAGTGGTGTAAATGCTAGTATCATATAAGTATAGTATAATATAATAAAATATAACTTTTTTATGACTGGGATAGCATTGCTGTCTATGAATGAAAGAATTTTTAAGATTTGAATAGTAGTTAAGTTTCAGTAATATAAATATGTGAAATCAGAAACAAATGCTATTAAAAGTATAAGAACATATAATGCAATATTTTGTCAAACTTTCACTGCAACCGATGAAGAACTTGGCAGACTTGAGATTTGTTACAAGTGAACTTTTACATTTTTGCATATATAGATTCTTTTTTGTTAGTTATATCTTTTGAAAAATATATATATTGAAAATTAATGTTTTTTCATATACTTTTCAAATATATTTATGATTTGTGTGTAGATTTTGTGGTAGATGCAACACGAAAGGGAAACAAGATTCGCTTTGCAAATCACTCCATCAACCCAAACTGCTATGCTAAAGTCATGATGGTGAATGGAGACCATCGCATCGGCATATTTGCCAAGCGTGCCATCCAACCTGGCGAGGAGCTATTCTTTGATTACAGGTAATATGCATTAAAAAAATTTTTAACATAAATTAATTGTTTTGTGTATTTGTTAGGCCGACAACAAAAAATCCATAGAATATAATAAATTTACAGGACATACCTTTAAAATGTAAGCAATATCGGTAAGGGCATAGCTAGGTATTATTATTGGGGATTCAAGAAAATAACAAAAATATACATGAATTGGCATTGATATACAGATGAATAAAATTTTTGAGGGATTGAACGCTCAACTTCTCCCCTGGGTTGGGTTGAAACGCCTTAACTCTGAAGAAGGTATTTATTAAATTGCAGGCTTGGTCTTAAATTGACTGAAAGTCAATTATAAGTTTAACCTTTTAAGCGCGTAATTTTAATAGCACTTCCTACCCGCACATGGCTAATGTAGATTGTCAATGCAACGAGCATCCTAACCATAAACTTTGTAAAATAAACTGAAGTGCTGATTTTTATCATGTTACTGTATTTTTTTTCGATTTACAATTACATTCTTATTACATATTAAATATTCATATTGTTATAGACATTATATTTTAATGGTAATATAATAGTTGAACAAACTAGAAACACAAGTTAAATTTCACTGCACATTAATTCAATAAGATACACTATTTCTTCACAACAGCTAGATAACTCGTAAGATTTGATAAATTTGCATATACGATTATAGGACTACATACTTTTAGTAAAAAATCAACAAAACATGACCACGAAAATCGCTTATAGCGCCCATGCATTACGCTTACCGATCGATTGTGATTATAGTACGCGCCAGCGGACCACAGATCACAAAAAGGAAAAACTAGGAATAAAGTTATTATTTTTTTATTTATGTGTGATTTTATTAAGAAATATTTAGGGAATTTCTTTCCAGCTATCACTGCAAAATGCAATGACCCATTCGCCCTTGGCCACATTTAACACTATTTTTATAAATGTATAATAATTTCACAATAAAATAAAACTGAGATAAAACTATTATCACAATTCATCACTACAAATTATTTAAAATATAATAAATTATAAAAACAATATATGAAATCAATACATAAAATAAAATCGTAACCGACATTTTATATGTCAAAACCGACAAAAGAAACTAGGCACATTTTTCACATATTTACTTTTGAGAAACACTAAAAGTATATACTATGCTACAAAGTAATTTATGTATTTGATCTATATACATATCAATCAATTGAAAGAAAACACTCGCGATTACTTTTGTAAAGTACTACGACAGCGCCATCGCGAAGTTAACTGAATGATTACTCAACTTTATAAACGCATAGTAAATTTTCTGATGTAAGTGACTAAAAAGGTAAATATTTTATTGTTGCCATATTTCCTAAAGAATACAATTCAATTTCATATAACAAACAAGTATAATCTAGAAATTTAAAGTGAACTTTTAAGTGCAAGGAAATAGAGAACTAAACAGCGCGGCCTTGTAGGAGCCTGCGCGCGCTCGACAAATTGGTAGATCTCGCGGTTTCATTGAAGGCCGCGCGTGTTCAAAGCGTTGACAAGCTAGAATCAAACAAATAGTAACTGCACTACTTTAACTATTTTTATAAATCATATACCATATAGTGTTAAAGGGGAAAAAAGCCGTTTCACAAAGGTTCTTAACACAGTTTTAAGTAAATGTAAAATCTACTTATAAAAATTCCAGTGTTTCCAACAAGAAGACAATGTATATGACTAGAACTAAAGGTTTGAACTTAAATAAGCAATGTATCTATATGTAAGGTTGCTTTTACTGCCGCACTCAGAGACGTTACTTAAATTTTAATCCTCCTTTAGTGGTTCCTTAGTAATGGTTTAAGGAACTGTCACTCCCAGAGTCGGTTAAATGTCCCTTAAACCACCTTAAGGACCATTAACTTTAAGTAGCCAATATCGGTCACTTAACTTTGTTAATGATCCCTTAACTTAGATTTGACAATTAAAAATGTAGTAGTTGACATGTTAGCATCGAAATAAACAAAACTGACATTTATATATAATATATAGGTATACATAGGTATACATAGTAAATATAATTTTACTATGTATACCTCTGTAGAATAACTCAATATTACGAATAGGTATGAAAATGGCCGAAACTGCCTAGTTTATAACAGTGTGCACTAATATATAGCTCACAAAATATAGGTTATTTTGGAATCTTGACAGTAACATTTTTTGGACACTTGAGATGATTGATGATTTTTTTATTTGTTACTATTTTTATTAAATCCATTATGAGATACTTTTATGCTAATACATATGTATAGATTTATAAAATATACTTACAATCTAGTCAAAAATGAAGAGTATTTATGCAAATTGAATAGAATTTCTTCGATCGATTGATTGCTTCCAGCAGTGATCATACTTAAGTAGTCATTAACCAAGTAGCTGTTAAAAGGCGACTCTGGGACGCATCCACATTTAATGTTGCTTAGTATTTTTAATGAACTTTAACTAAAGAGAGATTAAGCTAAATTTAAAGGAGCTCTCTGAGTGCGGCAGTTAGTAACTAAAAATTAATGAAACCTCAATGTTACGAATTCAATGCTGCATGCTACTGTTGAGTTTCATGAATCTGTTGTTTCTGATAGACCCTGCATTATATGCAATTATAAAATTGTGCAAATTGCAATGGAACTGTACATGTACATCTAATATGTTTTTTTTTTTATTATTACCAGATATGGACCAACAGAACAGCTGAAGTTTGTAGGCATTGAGAGAGAAATGGAGTTTTTATGAGATATAGAACATTGAAGTGCTACAATGGTACAAATTCTTAGGTGGTGCTACTGTGCTGGTTTCTTGATAGATATTACATTTCAAAATAGGCTCATAGTGTCATGTTACTGTATTTTAAAAACAATTTTATGGAAATTGTTTGTGTTGTATTGACCCAATAATCTTTATTAAGAATTTATTTCATTAGCATATTCAACTCCAAATAATTCAACATCAATGTATAAAATTTTTATTCTTGATACTAATCACCTTACCTGGAGGGGCATATCTAGGATCTAATATTTAATTAAATCCAAACCGTAAATTAAAGTATGATATCCATAAAAATCTAAACCAAAAGATATCAATTTCTGTAAAATCAATTAGATGTACTTTACTGCTGTAAATAATATACATTTTGACACCTAGTTTCTATATTGAATTGAAAATGACATTGTTTCCATGTTATTATTTTGTCATACACATAGTAGCATCTTAATTGTCTTGTCTTTATTTTTATTTTATGGTATATCTTTCAAGAAATTTTTGCAATTATTAAAACAGAAACAATCTAGGTTGAAGTCCTCTTCACAGTATTTCACTGTATAAAAATCAGAATTTTTTGCTATAGACGGTATACCAGATCTGGATCTAGACTTTCTATTTTTATCAATTTTTATATCTTTTTTTACCAACTTTTAATTTCATCTGAAAATAATGAGGCAAACTAGGTTTAATTCTTTTTTTGAAAGTGTATTTAAATTAATAATAACCATTGGGTTTGTATTGTTTAAATTATTTCAATTCCTAAATGTTTTGATCGTTTGAAAGATTATGTATTAGCAGCAAAACAGATTTTAATCACATGAGAACATCAGATAGCCTGTCAAGCTTTACAATCTATTGAAAAATCGTACTTTACTCAAATTTAGCATAAAGTGGAACTCACTAACCAACACACATTCCAGGGTCAAAGAAAGTCTAATGCAACCAAATAGTTAATTTTTGTATTCATTTAGAATTACTGATGTACCCATGAGGTTTATCGGTTGAGCAATGCCATGAAGTTAATTTACATTCAAATTTAAATTTTCAGTAAGAAACTAAAAAATGAAACAAATGTTAGCATAACAAGATCCATAGAGTTCATAAATTATTAAAATTCAAAATATTTTTTTTTTTGTTATTAACATAATATTTATGGAAGTACTACTTCTACAATCTTCAGAAAGAAATCGGCATTGTTATCACCAAGATTGACAGCAAAGAGATGCATGTCTTTCCAATTTGTTTAAGATATTATAGATAGATAAAAGACAAATCTTTTATTGAGGTTAACTTTTCATCTTTTATATTAGATATAAGCCAATATATTGGACATTGAAATAAATGATTACAAATTGAAACTGCAATTTTCATTTTATACCTATCCACTTTATAGGATCAGGGCTCTGTTACAATTAAAGAAAGGTTAACAAGAACATTATTTATTAACAATATATAAATACATCAATCATGTACTTACAATATTTATAAAAAAAATAACTTTTTTGTGGTCTCATAGTGTTTAGTGCTGCATGCAACTTGCACAAAAACCTACACTTTTGTATTCAAACTATCTAGTAACTTCGATCAACTCTTTCCTGATTACATATAATACTGATTCCATTCCTTGTTTATTACAAACATCCCCATTTCAATAATCAGTAATGAATAATTATTGATACTAGATGTAAAAAACCACCACACTCTATGAAAATAAACTTTTTTATGTTGAAACTAATAATCAAAAACTAAACAAGATATTTGCGTGCTAATCACAGGATCCATCTGCCCAACCATCTCGCCATCTTTCAAACACTTTAGAACAGTCAAATTCAGGTTTACCAAGTTTAATATTCACAGTATTGTGTCTCTCACATAACCACTGTGACAGAGCTTGACTTGATTTGGTTTTTGGAGGATTTTTCGTGATACTGTAATAAAAGATTTGTATAAATTTTAGCCAATACAAATACATCACATTATATTTATTTATGATGGTATCCACAATTTGTACATGATTACTTTTGTCTGAAAAATGTTAAGAGATTTGTATGTTAAAATTTAATGTTATATTTGAAAATTAAAATATACTAATCAAAAAAAGATTACAATTTGGCAATCCCTTAGTATTATCAATACAAAAAAAAGAAAGTTCTTATGAATTCTCTGCCACTATTAAGTTAGCATTTTAGTTTCAGAGTAATGAAAATATAAAATCTTAAGGAAGCCTCGTTCAACAGTATTTGCAGTTATTGAAATTGATTAACTTCATAATGGCAATATTTGGTACCTTCTATCATTTTTGCTTCTAATTAAAATACTTACTCCTCTGCAAAATCTTTAGCACAAGGTTCACATGGATAATGTTCTGCAAATATTTGGAAAAAATCACACATATTTTGGGCCTGTTCAATTGTTGGCTTGTCAGGAAAATATGCTGCCATAGTGTGAAGAAATCCCCATGTAGATCTACCAAGATCATCTTTATCTAGTGGGCATTCATGGTTTGTGCTACTTTCCTGTAAAGAATTGTGGTTAGTATAAATATAAAAAAAAAAGATCAAAATACATTTTTATTTCACTAAAGCATAAAAATAAGTAGTAGAGAATAGACCTATCATTTTAACAATGACCAATTATTAAATTGCGCAATTTTATAAATCTAGAAAATTCATAAATATATTATGAAACTCGAGTGAGTTATTAATTTTTATACTGTACCTTAATTTTTATGTCGTTTTGAACAGCTGGAGGTTTTTGTTTACTTTGTTTCTTGGCCCATGATCTAAAATCAGTACAAGCTCGGCAAGGCTTTTCTTCCTCTTCTTCGATCCCATGTAAGGGCATTTCGTTATCAGCTCTTTATGTTGCATAAGAAATGAAAACCGTAAACCGAACTATCACAACGAATTAATTAAACAAAGACATACAGTGATATCTAAAGACCAAAGGAAATTGATTTTGTATACACTTAACTCAAAAAATTTCTAAATATTCAATTTCAAAATTCCTGCCGGTCACATGTGACAGATAAATACAGGACCAGTAAGAAACGACTGTAATAAGTGACAATTTTGACATTTATAATTTTTTTGAGGACTTGAATACGAATTGTATAACATATATGTAATTTTATCACATATTTCTAAATAAATAAATGTCTAATGATAATGTTGTGGTGTGTATTATTTAATATATTAAGAAATCTATGAGAATCAAAAAAATGTATTGTAGTAATAAAAAGGTTCATGAGTATTGAAAATTTTCTATTTTTAGAAAATATATATATATTCTAAAAATAGAAAATTTTATATTATATATATATATATATATATATATATATAACTCATTTAACATATCTAGTAGAAAACGCCGAAATCACATGTATAATTTGCATCTCATGGAAATAAAAGAAATATTTTGATTCCTATTAATTTAACTTGCGTTCCATAATAGATTTAAGTTATTAGAATTTTTATCAAATTGTAAAAAAAAATCGAAATTGAAAATTCAATTTATTACTGGCATTTTTAACAAATTTATACATGTTAATTGAATCCTATGTCTGCACATTGAAGGCATGTATGTAAAATGTAGATAGGATGATAAGATAAGGGTGATATAAGAAACAACGATTATATTTTAATTTCATTGTCTGTACTGGCAGTCTGTTCAAGCACATCTCTGAAATTATTGAACAGATTATAATGCGGTTTTAAGGGGTAGGTAGAGTTTGGCTTGGAATAGAATATAGACTAGACTAGAATAAGATTGAAGAATTAGGTTGTACAAGCGGAATTTCAAAAAGGATGGGGTGTGCGAACCAAGTTAACTGCGAAACATTGCGGAAAAATGTATGGCCAAGAGCCAAAAGGTGTTCTGTATTTTCCATAGATCAGGTAAATGCTTATTATCAAGTGAAAAAAAATGATTTACGGAGAACCCAATCTATACATGGTGTGGGTAGCCGATTGATACAGCACTGCAATCCTTATACAGGGGCTCCAGTGTTTATAACAGCTCGTGTGTGTGCCAGTGAATGGCTGATTTTAAGTTGATTTTTACTTGGAAAATCATTAGAATATAAATCTTGTGTTGTTGATGTCGCCACACGGCCGGTTTTGAGTTGTCGTTTAAGAAATAAAGAGTCAATTTCGGTTATTATAAATTATTACAATTACATCCGCTTATGATTGTGTTATATATCTGTAAGTTAAGCATTACAACACGTTACGTGAGTCAGTAAGCGATAAGCGTGTAGGAAAAATGCACGTCTTTTGTTCGTCAGATTGCTACGTACTTCGATTTCGACTTCGAAGCAACGAATGCCAACGAAAGGATTTTCGATATATTTTAAAGTTCTGTGAGAAATACTAAGGACCCTTATCATTAGGCTGATTTCAATAAAATCTTGAATAAATATAACTGAAAGTCATTAAAAGAAGATTCGATACTTTTGAACCGATGATTATATTACATCATATATTATAAGATATATATATATATATATATATATATATATATATATATATATATATATATATATATATATATATATATATAATATATATACATAATATATATACATAATATATATACACATTTATTGAAAACAATTTATAAATATATTGAAAACGGATTATAAATAGGTATAATAATAAATAATTTCTTTTGCCTCATGCCTTCATGAGACATAAAGATATTATTTATCCTTATAAACGTCACAAATATTTTTAACCTCTTATAGACCGTTCTGAAAACATATCATTATAAATTTTAAATAGATTTTAAATTATCTGTAAGATTTGAAATAAAAAATATAAGTATGTGATAAATCAGTGAGCAGATTTGATATCTCTCAAAGGTAAATAAATAAAAAGAGATGCTTTCCAGGCTATGTTGCCGCTTCGATCATACGATACGTCTTGTCTTCTTTTAGCTCGTACGATTAATAAAGCCCAAAATGGCAACCATAGGCCAAATAAAGCGGAAGCTGTCTTGATTGCGGACAATTCTTTCATACCTATATAATTATTACGCTGTCATATCAGTTATTTCTTTCGTTCTGTGTTTGTAAACATGTCGAAGAAATATATAACTCTATAGTGATGTGAGAGCTTTCAATTTTGACAAATAAATGTAATATCCAGTTGTATATGTGTTAATAAACACTAGAGAATCGTTTCTGTGTGCACTCATACGGATGTAAATACTGCCGCGTTTTCATGAATTTTAAAATTAAATATCGAAATAACTAAATGATTTTATTTTTCCGAAATCACGTAACGAAAATCATATTTTTTGAACTTTTTTTTTTCAATGCTATTTAAGAATTTATTTCTATTATAGAGTCTAAAATACACGACAAAAGAAATTTGTATGAATTCGACGTGTTGGGTTTCCTTTGAGATTAGGTATTATCTTTCATATTTACGAAAATATTATGCTTAAGCACAAATATAGTAATAGGTATATGTTATTACTATTGTATATGAATATCAAGAGGATGGGCTGTCTGTCTGTATTTACGTCTCCAAAAAATTTCTAATTTAAAACTGTCAGGGGTCAATAGCTGTTTTAAGAGTACCTTTATTCGTTTTTAGAGTACCTTAGAAAAGAAGAAACCCTTACTGTTTCACTATGTCTGTCGATTCTTCCGTCTGCCTGTCCGAGGCTTGGCTCAGAGACTGTTCGTACTAGGCAACTGTAATTTAGTATAGGGATACATATTAATCACGCTGCAAAATGGTAAAATAAAATCTTGAAAGAAATTTCTTCCCACCCCACACGTAGTGGGCATGAACTTTTTCGTCTCGTCTATTCTTTGTGGGGTATTGTTTGATAGCTCATTACAGGTCTGTAAAAACAAGTTTTCAATTTAAGTACCCGTTTGCGAAGTATTAAGCTTTAAAGTTCTAATTTTTGTTACAGTCGAGTGTCGTGTCGTATCACTCCCCTCTCTTCTACCAGATAAATGGTTATTCTTGAATATGTAAAAAATAGCACGGAATTAGTATGCATTAGCTTCAGGCTGCTGCTTAGCACGCGCGCGGACATACAATGAATCCTTCATCTTATGTATTGATCGATTACAATCTTAATCACAATTCTAATCATTATCCCGATCATTTCGATTTTAGTCCTATTCACAATCCAATTCCGACAATCAATTCTGATCTCGTTATTGTTCCGTCTTCAATTTCGATCAGGCTCTTGATTTTTATTTTAGTCCCGACCGTGGTTTCGTTCTTGATTTCGATCTCCCAGTTTCTATTTTCGATTCTTGCTCCTCGTTCAGTCTGCCATTTTGGTTCCGCTATCGGTTACGGTTACGATTTGGACGGGACAAATACTAATATACTGTATTTATCGATTGTTATTACATATGTAGTAATTTAATGATACTGTTGGACGGGGCAAATGCATAACATTAACAAACATAAGTGTTTGCGTAGACTAATTTAGTACGAGACATAGAAAATTTAACAACTTTTGTTTTCTTTTCATAGAAGTTTTTTAATAGTAAATCACTTAATTATTTCAGAGATGGTACAGTTTACTTCGTAAGATTTTTACTGCCTATTAATCTTAAAAGTAAGGAAATATCATTAGGAAACAGTACAATGCCATGCTCATTGTTAATAAAGTATAGGTAGGTCATTAGTATAGTCTAAAAATAGAAATGGTCTAAGAGTCAAACCCTGTGGCACACCCATTTTGACGACAGATTCCGACGACCTCTCACCGCTAATATCAACACAAGTCTGCCACTCAAATATGAGTCCAAAAAGTCCAACTGATTGCGATGCCACAGTGACTTAGTTTCCTGATCAATGGTTACGATGGACGCACAATCAAATGCCTTACATGAATCCAAAAAAAAAACAATTACGTCCCGTTACTCCTCCCATGCATCAAAAATCACTTGACTATTTTAGAGATGGTTTCTGAATAAGCCCAATATCGGCTTCGGTTGATGAGTGACACTTTGTAAATCGAATTTTTTTAATATTTTTAAATTATTCTTATAAAAAATACCGCAATAGTTGATTTGAGATCCGTTTCTCAGAAATTTTATTGAGTATCGATAGTATTGATATCGGTCTAAAATTTGAACGGTGATGTATACTCCGGATTTAAATACTGTAATAATTCACATTTTCAACACAAGCATCAAAAATAACAACTAAAAAAAATGAAGAAATACTTAACAATATTATTCAATCAATTATTTTTATAGAAAGGCCATCAAGTAAGCACTTAGCATTTTTCATTTTTATTGATTTGAAGGCTTTAAGAGCATCATTATAGTTGACACGAGTAAATTCAAATGCAAAGCCAACAACATCAACGAAATGCTTCATTATAGATCAAGCGATAGTGAGCTATGACTTTACAGATTGTGTGATGAAATTGAAATATTCATAAAGAATTTCTACCTACGGCGAGCTCCTAAAATTTTTGATGTTTCTTAGATTTTTGCAATGTCAAGCGTTTCCGAAAATGTTGAAAGTGACAGAAAAGTTGTGAGTAGTTGGATCTCATCTTTATTCAAAACTAAAAATTTTCAATTATTTGAGTTTTTATAAAACATAAAAAAAAACCCCAAGTTTCACTACTTTTTAGCGCTTAGTATATTTGACACAATTCGCGAAGTATTATAAAATAATAACATATCTCACGGCGTTTTGCGCGATATAACTTCACCCTCTCACAACCAGCGGCGCGTTGACGTCGTCGTCGTCGAACGACATGACGCTGCGGAATATGAAATTCAGTGAAATATTTTAAATACTACGGCATAATCAACTATATTCACACGTTGCCGAAGATACATTTTTGTTCAAATATTTATGGGATTTCATGTATGAAAATTTTCATATGAAAAGAAAGAAATAATCGGACTGTTTGTATTTACTTATACGTAAAAAAACGCAACGTGGCTTTGTAGTACATGTCATTATTTTTTTTTTGAAAAACGTAAAACATTTTGGTTAGTTCTAACTATTGCAAACGCGAAACCTTTTGGGCACATTAGTGAACTTTAAATATTCTAAAAAAAATCTAAGGTAAATTTAAGCAATAGGTCTTGGTCAAGTCGTAAAACTACTTTTCCAGAACAAATTGTAAAATTGATATTTACATTAATTTATCATAGGGTACGTAATATTGCCAACCACGAACCTTGTTTTATGCATTTTTAGATCAGGTGATTTAAAGGCCTTTTAACCCTAGATCACTAAGCTTCGTCGAATCGACGACGCGAATTCGAAAAAAGTGTCATAAATTTCGAGTGCGCGGCCGCACCTATTTTAGCTCCCGTGTAATCTTAGTTGACCCGCTGCCCCCGCGACAGACGGTAGTGTTTCTTGTGTGAGAGGCCTGTGAGCACCAGACCAGCGACCATGGCTCGTCGCATCGACGAAGGTTAGTATTAACGTTACATTTTGTACTATTGTGTTTCTTTTTTTTAAGTTTATTTTTTAGTTTTTACAATGTAAAAGTAATTATTTTTTTTTATTACAGATACGATTCTTCAGCTATTATTATCAGATAATAGTGACGAAGAAAATTCATCAGAGAGTGAGAAGGAAGACCATATCGAGGTTGATCCCGCTTATGAATCAGTTAGTGAGGATGAGGTCTCTTCTTTGACACAATATCCACCTCCAGGTCTAGACGTTCAGGTAAATGACCACGCATTTCCATCAATTGAAGATCAGATACCTGGTACTTCGGCACAGGAGCGTAACGAGTTGATTATTATACCATCGCGTAACATACTTCGCGGAAAAGATAAGCACAAATGGTCATCCCTAAAGTCCAGGTCACAGAGCCGAACAGCTGCAAGGAATATTGTGCACGTTAGACCTGGACCTACTTGAATGTGCAAAAATGAATTAGATCCTTTGTGTTGCTTTTCGTATTTTATTACAGATGATATGGTAATGGAATACTTGTGCCCACACTTCAAACTGGCCTGCGCGATACTATTACACACATTTTGAATATGCCAGGAAGTAGTAGATCGAGTTTGACACTTGAGACTGAAGAAAGAGAACCTGCAGGTCATCCTATCGCAAAAAAGAGGAAAATTTGTGCCATATGCCCGTCAGCAAAACGAAGGATGACGAAATCTACTTGCTACGAGGGGCGGCTGATAAGTCCGCGGCCCAAGGTACTTAGCGATGACTCATTATTTCACAACTATTACCACTAACTGCGACACTTCTTGTTAGTATAAATATAGCTTCCTTTCGTTATTAAAGTCATTAACAAATTATCTGTCGAAGCACAAACGTCATCATGTCAGCCGAATCGTCAAATCTCAGTAATATTGAACATCGCGCCGTGATAAAGTACTTCGTAAAGAAAGGAAAAACGCCCAAAGAAATTTTTGAAGACATGGTATCAGTTCTTCAGGAATCTGCGCCTTCGTACACGATGGTCAAAAAATGGGCTCGCTTATTTCAACAAGGACGAGAGCTGTGAAGATGATCCTCGCCCAGGGCGTCCTGTGACGGTAGTGACTGAGGAAAATGTTCGAAAAATCGAAAAATTAGTACTGGCCGAACGAAGAATAAAATTATGGCAGATAGCTGAAGAGTTGCAGATTAGTAAAGAACGAGTTGGATAAATTATACACGAGCATATGAATATGAGAAAAATCAGTGCGCGTTGGGTACCAAAAATGCTAACGCCGTTTGACAAGCAGCGGCGACTTCAGACAAGTAAGGATTTTTTGGAGTTAGTCGGGGATAATATAGACGAAATTTGCGACCGAATTGTAACCGTGGTGAAACCTGGGTTCGTCAATACGATCAGGAATCTGAACAGGAGTCCATGCAATGGACGAAAAAAGGGGAAAGGCCGCCGAAGAAATTCAAGGTACAAAAGTCGGCATCGAAGCTTATGGCGACAATTTTTTGGGATAGTGAAGGTGTTTTACTAATTGATTACTTGCCAAAGGGACTACTATGAATGGCCAATATTACGCGAATTTATTGGCTCAGGCACGAGAGGCAGTCGTGCAGAAGCGACGTGGAAAGTTATTGCGCGGAGTGCTGTTTTTACAAGACAATGCATCTGTCCACACGGCGCGGGTTTCGAGGCAGGCCCTGAAGGACACGGGCTTCTCGGAAATTGACCACTCACCCTACAGCCCAGATCTAGCTCCCAGCGACTATTTCCTTTTTTCCAATTTAAAAAAGGAGTTACGTGGTCGTAGATTTGTTGATGACAATCAAATGAAAATGGCTATAGAAAGCCATTTTCACTGCAAAGAAATGGAATATTTTTTGGGCGGTTTGAAGGCGTTATACACCAGATGTGAAAAATGTATTTCGCTTGAGGGAGACTATATTGAAAAATAAAAATAAAATACTCGTACTTTTCTTTCATTTAATGCCTTAGGCCGCGGACTTATCAGCCGCCCCTCGTACAAGTGCCGTAAATCATTGTGTGGCGAACACAAACTTGACGTGTGCCACAAATGTCTTAGTTCATAGTCTTTTTACCAAATTATGTTTTTTTTGTTAATTTCATATGTTACTTTTGATTATTTGAGTTTTTTTCGAAGAATTATATTTTAGTTTTTAATTGGTAAGTATTTAAAAAAACTAATATCTTTATTTTGAGCGAAAAATATGGTCTCAGTAAAAAGTCTGATTAAGTAATAATTATGTGATTTAAATAAATAAAAATGTTATTTTTTTCTAAGTAAATAAATATAATAAAAAAAATATGTAAAAGAAATTAATATTTTATTCAATAAAACCTTATAAACCTACTTTTTTGACAGCGTAGTCGAAACGACGAAGGTTAGTAATAAGCGTTGAAAAATAAGGTTAGTGATCTAGGGTTAAATGAATAACTTGACTATCATTATCATTGGTCAACCGCAATGTTTTTTTTTTATCTTAGAAAACTTATGTACAGTACAACCGCGAAACTCTGCCGCTGTGAAATTAGTCACGAAACTGTCACAAAGGCGTAAAATAAGAACGCGGGTTGAAGGGAGGGGCGGGGAGCGTTATACCTGCGCTTTCATGCGCTCTACTAGTAAGTATATTGTTTTATAGTTACTACTTTCAAGATAAATGAGTAATTATACTGTGCAGCGAAAATTATTCAATTAAAGTTGTAACATTTGTGATCCCATACCATTGTCCTGCATAATGGGTTCTTTTAAAATATCCCTTTTTAATAAGAACTACGGAGCCAATGCCACTTTTAACTAAGAAAATCTTTTATCATTATTCTTTATTTCCTAATAAAATCATTATTTCTTTCTTAACTTTGATAATGATTAGAAAATTAGTATTGTTCTCTAAGCATTTTGTAAAAGTAACAATCTTTTTGTTAACAAAATCCTCCTCTTTATTAATATGAAAAGTATATTAAATGTTTAATGTGAGGTACCATATAGAGAAAAGAAAACACTACAATGGTATAATTTAATAAAATATATCTGCTTTGTATAAAGAAACAACTAGTTGACTAGGGCACTTATAAGCATAGAATATTTGTGTGATTGGTTATTCAGTACTCGCTCAAGAAGACTCACAGACTGCCACAATTTCTGAAAAAGAAGTTTTGAGATTGAAAATCATTTATAAAATATTTATTATTGTATCGTATTAACAACATAAGTATAAAGACAAAGTAAAACTTATGGAAATCTATTTCCAAAACTTATTAATACACAGATTAAATTAAATTAAAATAACATAATAGAATTCTACACACCAACTAATAGTTGATCATTTTTTTAATTACCAAACCTTATTTACGTCTAATTAGTGGGTCACATCAAAAAGTCCTACCTAAACATTTAAAATAATATTGTAAGAACATAACATATTGTTATAAGTTGTGAAGATAATGCAAAACCCAAAACAATAATTTTTACAATCACTGTTTGCTTGTCTATTTGTTTGTATGCACATAATAAACTCAAAAGGTATTGAATCAACTTGGTAAAACATTTTGTAACTCATTAATTGTAACTCAGAGTCTAATTTAAGATGCAGTTTAATACAGTTTGTTACATAGGTATTGTACTTAAGGAAAAAATTTTTTTTTTCAAGTGGGCGGAGCCACAGCTACGTTTTTAAAGGAGTGAATAATGTGTATGTTTATACTTCATCAATATGAATTTTTGAAACAGCATATTGCTCATATTTTTAATTTTGAAAATCATTTGTTCATGTTAGCTCATGAATAAAAGCATTAATTATTCATGAGACAAGCTTAAAAGATCTGTTTATAAAAAAATTATTGAAAAATTTAAAATTGCTGTGGTTTCCTTTAAATTGTGGTTATAAGTTATGGGAACAATATAAAAATTGTTTACATATTCGTACATTTGAGATTCTTTGAATCCTTCATTTTCCACTTAGTGTGGGTTGAGATGTCACCTTGATCATTTATGAAATAAATGTAGGACATGCAATCATTATAGACAGCCAATCGAACCGACAAGTGGTTTATACCAATGTTTGTTAAAAAGAAATTGGATGTAAATCCTAACACTAAGAAGCCCTTTAGTCTCCGGTCTAAATGTTGCATTTTATCAATTACACGTCTATAGCAATTTGCATCTCTTCAATGCATTCTCTGGATGGTCATCATCGAATCACACCCCAATCAATCTCACGCTAAGAACAAAAATTTCCTAAATAACCTTGAATGTATGGAAACATAAGTAAATGTACAATTTTTTGAATTCTCATATCTCATGGGAATTCAAAAACGTAATTTAAATTTTCCTGGAAACTATTAGTGAGGTCCATTATATATCATAATTTTTATCAAAATTGTAGATTCGGTAGTTTCCGAGATAAGAGAAAATACTTTTTTAATATTTTCTTTGAATATTTAACAATATTCAAAAAGAATGCTAATTTTAGTATGCATTGTAAAATGCAGTAACACATCATAGACATTTTGAAAATATATTTTTATTTCTAATGGTGATGGCTCAATGGTCTAAGTATTTGCCTTCGAAGTCGGAGGTACCGGATTTGATCCATAGAATTTGAGCCAATTTAAACCATTCGCATCATAACTCTAAGAGCATGTTAAGCCGTCGGATTTAGACATTGTTATCGCATTGGTAACGACAGTCATTAACAGCCTCCAACCTTTACTAGTCCAGCGTGGAGGGCTTAAAGTCTAAACACGTTAATGTGAAATAAAAACATTGTGGGAGGACATAAATTACGAGTGGGGTAATTAAAACCTGATTCAAGATTTTTATTTCTCATGACAAAACCATTGAAGTTGTATAATACAGGTAAGGTTTTTTTAAGTGGTTCCCCTAAATTAATATCCAAAATTAGAATTCTTTTATTTATGCTATATTGCCAATTTTATCTCCATTAAATCGAGAAAAATTAGGTTGTGACTTAAGGACAGACAGAGACATCAAAATCAACAAATACTAACTATCCACAATTTTCTTGAGGGCATCCGAAGCTGGTGAATTCGGCAACTCAGTAAGAGGGTTCCGTCCTTCGTCGCAACAACGCGCAACCAGCGGATCCAGAGGCAAACGCCCCAAAAGTGTTACATTAGCATCTGAACACATCTGTTCAGCTCCCCCAGTCGTAGCTGGAAAAATCTCGCTCCGCACCTGTTTCATCACAAGAAACATTAGATATAATATATCTAATTAATAATAAACCAAATTAGTAAATAATATTTGTTGTTTCAAAATAAACATTTATTTAAATATTAGTTTCAAATACTTAAGTAAACATTTGTCACATGAACGTAGAACAAATTCTTTACCTATGCCATTATTTATTGGTAATAGAAATATTCAAAGGGTTAAATTCAACATTGGTATATTGAATTTAACCCTCCTTTAAACAGACAGCAAGACAGAGATCAGGATTAAGACTGTTAACAAGATCTTTTTATAACAAAAAAATGAATTACAGCATGTGTCTTCAGTGTAAAAAAAGTATGAGTTGCTCTGGAATAATTTCATCAGGATTGAATCAAAGGCAGAACCGGTATATATACTGAGACTGGAATTGGAATCAAAAGTGAAACCAGGATCAGAACCAGTAATTAAGATCTAGATGATAGAAGAATTGAAATTGGGAACAGTTTCCTTATTCGATATTAAATATGAAGGAACCCATTCTATGTCCACACCGATGAAACCGTGAGTGAAAGCTACTTTCACATATAATTTACCATTTTTTTATAGTATTTTTGAGGAGCAAATAAGCTTGTGAACCACCAGATGGTCTGAGCTCCCATGAATACTTGCAACCCCAGAAGAGTAACCAATGCATTGCCAGCCTCTTGGGTAAGAGTATATCTAATGGAAGAGGGGTGAGCTACCAGAACTCTCACTCATTGAATGAAATGCACCAGTAAAAACTGTTATCATCATAGTCTATTTTTAAGACAGATATAAAAATGGTCATTGACTTCTTTTAATATCATTCTTTTAGTATCATTGTCATTTGATTCCAATGCTTACTTCCAACCACTTGTCATACTGCACATATTTTGGTATAGGTAAAGGCAGAGTACAAGTGGTTGATAACTAGTTCGAACTACACATGTGGGGGCATACTTAACTCATACTTCCACTAAATGCCAGATACCACGAGCTAAAGTCTTATACATAAATTGTAAGCAAACAGATTAATCATAAGGAACCAACCTTAAGTATAGAAATGATTGTTATTTATTACCTTACAACTAGGGCATATGAATAGTGACATATTTTCAATTACACCAAGCACTTTGATCCCAACTTTGGAGCAGAATTGTAACTCTTTGCGCACATCCAATAGTGCCACTTCCTGAGGAGTAGTTACTACAATCGCACCGTTTAATCCTGCTTTAGATAAGTACTGAGCAGTAGAAAGGTGTTCATCAGATGTCCCTATAAATAAAAATATTTATATTTGTTAATAACAATATTAGAAACAATCAGATGTTTATTAATAAATAATGTAATATTAAGAAGAATGAAAAAAAAATATGCTAAACAAAATATCAACAAAAAATAAACAGCACTGCCAAAACAAAATTAGCTGTTTAAGGCCAAATCATATCATCATAAAAGCATTTTAAAACTAACCAGGTGGTGTATCTATGATCAAATAATCAAGCTCTCCCCAGTCCACTTCACTCAGAAACTGTTTGATCATACCTACAAAGGAAATCCATTTATTCATCACTATACTATACTCTATATTCATAATGTAATATAAAGCATTTGCATTCATGTTAAAAAACTAATACAATCTGTGTTACACAATCACCTTACCATTTTTTTTGGGTCCCCTCCAAATGACGGCATCATCAGGACTGCCCAACAAAAAGCCAATGGACATAAGTGACAAGTTATCCGATACATACTGAAAAAGCAATATGAATAATATCAGTAACAATATATTTTATAATACATGACTTACTTAGTCTTTAATAATATCAGTAACAATATACTTTATAATACATGACTTACTTAGTCTTTAATAATATCAGTAACAATATACTTTATAATACATGACTTACTTAGTCTTTAATAATATCAGTAACAATATACTTTATAATACATGACTTACTTAGTCTTTAATAATATCAGTAACAATATACTTTATAATACATGACTTACTTAGTCTTTAATAATTTCACATATCATTATTTCAGTCTTAAATGTAGAAATTCATTGTTAAGTAAATTATATCTAAACAATTTTTTCATAACTACTAGTTCTACCACTCACCACAGGTGACCAACCAGAACCAGAGTTGTGAACTTGTTCCCCAGACACACCTAGTACTCGAGGTTGGCTTGGCCCGCATATGTCGGCATCTAATATGCCAACCTACAAATAAAATATGGTAGGATAATTAAAACAATTACAATGCTAAAAATTAAAAGCATTAATACATTTGCTACACAAGTTAAAAACCACAATCTTTATATTTCAATAAAAATGAGATACCATTTATTGAAATATGATGAAAAAAATTCAAAACAGTTTTTGATTTTTTTTCAACATATTTCACAAACACCTTATACAATATGTATCGATATAATAATGCCATAAGTATAGAATGAAAGTGAAATACTGATATATATCTGAATGTACTACATGAAGTAGGCCACCTCTTGACCTACATTTTAGTGGAAGGTTGTACCAGGCTGTGCTAACCGCCCTGTTTCATTTTGCTTCGGCACAAATTGAACATACTACATGTGCTACTAATCAAGACTAAAATCACAAATATTGTGTTTATATTTCAAACAATACATAATGGAGTTTGGTAATTCTTATGAAAGAAGAAGTAGATATAATAGGGTAAGTAAAATATTTATGAGAACATATGTACATCATTCTAGTTCACATTGTTGTATAAATTGTGAAGGAAAATATCAAAAAACAATGGTATGAAACATCAAATTATTGGTAAGGAAATATTTTGTTCATATCATTTCTTACTAAATCAATCTGAACAATGAAATGGATTTAAATAAAGCATCACATTTCATTCCTTCATGTTAAAATTTAAAGTTCTTGATATGTGTAAATTGCTCGCAATATTTTTTCAAATTTAAATAATGATTCATAACCTATAATACTAATATTGAAAATAAATGTTTTAACTAATGAGATACATCTTAGATGTAATACAGACTGAAACCGTTGATTTTTTCTTTCCTAAGCATTTGAAAAAAAAAACTATAATTGGTAATTAATTTTACAATACATACAGTGTGTATCATACATAGCACCATTACTATCACTTTCATATTAAGTAACAATGATAAGTAAATAACAGGATGCTCACATTTACATCAGAACTACTAGCAGCTAAAGCATGTCCAAGCAATGAAGTTACAGTGCTTTTACCGACACCGCCTTTTCCAGAGAGCACTAATAACTTGTATTTTACTTTAGACAATCTTTCTCTGATTATTTCAATGGCTGGATCAGGACCCGATACTGCCCCTAGACAAAAACATAAAATCTTGTATTATTATTGTAACCATGTTTCATCATAAGTTATTTAATAGATTTTTTTCCAAAAACAAAAAAAATATTAAGAAAATTTATTACCCGATGCACATATATTTTGATTAGGACACCCAGCACATGCTGAAGTTTTGCCTGCATCTTCACTCTGTGTTCCAGGGCAATCTAACAGATAATTAAATTTTACTATAAAAACGAATTCTTTAGGTTTGCCTATAATTAATAAATTCTACATACGTGCTGGAGCGTTTTCTGGAATGTGACTCATCTTCAGTCGTTAATATTTGAGGAAAACTGTAATGGAGAAAATCTGTTCAGGCTAAATAGCAATTATGTAGGTAGCCAAAGAAAATTACATATTTATATATCAGTTACACATAGTATATGAAACTTTTGGGAACTGATTCAATATTGATGAAACAGTCGCGTATGCAACAGGTCTCGGCACAACAATTATTGATTGCAAATTCATTACTGACGTCACTGTACAAATGCAAAAATACAAGAGCAACAATTCCAAAAATAAAATTTCATTTCAATCATTCAATAAAAAAGTAAAAGTAATCTTCTAAGTAGTCAAGAGGAGTTCGGTTCCGAATATACACCGTTTATTCGAAATTATTCAATTTATTGCTCGATTTGAACAAATCGAATGCTGAGCACTAATCGAAACCGAACTCATCTTTTCGTTATACATACGTATCAAAATTAATCCCAATTCAAATACAAAATAAGAACCTGGCCATTTGTCATTGACAATGTTACTATCTATCTGATTGATTTTGACACAGTATAGTTTTGACATTCATTTGTATATACCATCTACAGCTGATCCATAGAGTAATAATGATATAAAACGTAGAGCATTAAGAACAATTATTAATAATTCAGCAAATATGCCCTAATTATACAATTAACATTGTAATCGATTATTATCAACAACATTATAAACCTTCTCAAAATTTTCTGCCTAAAGTTCATACCCACAGAGTGTTCAAGTTAGTTCAGTGTTTACCATCCCACATCTAATCATTTCAGTCAAGCATATTTTAATTTGACCATGATTTAAGGTTTTACGACTAACAAGGCTAGTGTGCTAACCATAAACATATATTACTAGCTTGTGCCCGTAGCTTTGCTCGCATAGACAAATTTTTTGAATAGCATTTGTATAAATTCCATTCTTAGTGAGCGTCTATCTCGGAGGAAATAGAACTGGAGAGGACACAAGCTATTTTATCATAAAAAAAGTTTGGTCAAAAAACAGTGAGACACGAAGTAAACACTCAATGCACACACGCCACAATTATTATAAACACCATTCAATAAATGTTTTCATTTTTACGTACCCAACAGAAACACAACGAAAAGTGAGTAACAATAGGTTGACGCGTGCGACGAAACTAACTGTACTTATAAATGTATAACATTTAAAGATTGACTACGACAATCGATAAGTAATACATATTACAACTATATACAAAAAAACTAAACTTTTGTTGTTCTTTATACGAAAAATGTGGCACAAAGCACCCCACGCTTTTTCCACAATAATACTAGTATTTTTGTCATTGTTTATTATTTTTTTCGGCTCATATTCAGAATTATTTTTCACTTTTTAGTTTGATGTGCTTTAAAAGCGTGATTTTTTAATTTTTTTAAACTATATTTATTTTTCGCTTTTCAGTTCGATTAATTAAACAATACTATTCAACAATAGTTGAATAAATTATAATGCTGATTACTGTTACTAAATTCTATTACAAAACAGTAATAGAATTTAGTAACAGTAATAAGCCACTTGCTCTCACGCAGACGATACGTGACGAAATTATTCGATCCTGGCGATCCTGATCAGGATAATGAGATAAACTTATCAAATTATTGTATTGTTACCGGTTCTTGATATGCGTACAAAGCTTAAATTAAATCTGTTCGTGTAAAGTGGGACAAAATTAAGTGTAAAAGAGTCGGTTACATACATACAGGTGAAGCTAATAAAAGCGTGTTAAAAAACTAAACATTTTAAATAGTTATCACATTGCTTGTTTATTGTTATTAACAATTGCTTATATACTGTTAAATACATTCGTCGTTGATAGTAAAACTGAAACCGTATTCCACTCAAAAATGCTTGTTTTTTTATTGACCACCTTTAGTGACAGATTGTTACCAGATACAACCCCTAAATTACATTGTATACCCTTGATGAACGAACCGATTGGGAAAGAGGGTGATAAGTCTGGATAGAAATAGGAATTCGTTAAAGTAAATAGCTATTCTTAATTTCACATGTATTCTGGCGATTGTAAGAATAAAGAAATAATTAAGTAACTATAAACCCGGACTCCATAAAAAGACCATATGAAACAAATTAAATAAATTAACTACAAAGTCTTAAAAGGATTCTCAGCTAATCGACATTTCTTACTTTTAAAATAAATTTATTGTCCTTTTGCTTGAATCAGCTTTTTATATATTTGTCTGACACACTTTTTTGGATCGCTTTCATTTAAAATCTTTTGATTTTTAAGTTTTTCATTTTCAGTCGACGCAACAATTTCATCTTCCAAGATATCAATGGAACATCGCTATTAACAAGTATTGGATTTACCGTGGACATAATAATATGAATAGACTTTAAGTCTTCCGGTAAAAAGAAAATCTAACAGTGTCAATCTAACGGTTAGGGAATGGGATTACCAATATAAGTGGAATCGAATGACGTTTTACATTCAAACTGAAGACGATACATATATATATATATATATATATATATATATATATATATATATATATATATATATATATATATAAGAGCGCCTAATGTACAAGATATTTTATCTTAGCTCACCGCACATCAGTGAATCAGCATTTGAAATGGGTGGTAATGTCGAAGAGAATTTATTAATGACGTACTTCAAGGTTAATTTCATTACCTACGAAATTTAGATATTTTTGGTTTTGATTTTAAGATACGATAATATATTAATTCTAACGGAAAGCTAAAAAAACTGTAAATGGTTTTACAAGTATTTTTTAATAAATTTAAATACTAACGGTTTCATTTTTCAAGTATAGTGTTGGTACGGCCTTTGGAAGCAATATTTTTCTTTTGTAAGAGGCGTTGAAGCTTGATGGCAGGAAATGTTTAGAACAAATACAACTTGTTCTTGCAGGATTCCAGGAAGCCAAATTATAACAAGCTTCCGTCCAAAGACTCTATATTGGTTCTTTAGGAAATCCATAATGTAATAATTAAAATCGTATTATTTTACTACGTAACTTCAATATTTACTGTAACATTTATAATATTATCAAAATTTAGGTTTTATAGCTATATAATTTGTATTTGTCTAATTTATAAAAATATATAAACTATTATAAGATGCATGAAATAATTTTTCTATTACAGATATCGATAATTATTTAAACTGACACTAGTAAATTCTGAAAAACTTCATAGGTAGACTAATCACACGATAAATCTGGACAAATCACAGCGAGCGTCATACTACACAGCGACTCAAATTGAAAGACAAGTCTATCAACGAATTATTTTTACGTTTCCATTTGATAGCAAAATTAATATCTACTTTGAATACAATATTGTTACTAATTCTATATGATAAAGCGTATTAAACACTTATTGATGAAATGTTATAATATCTTTGTCGAGGTTTGATGTATTTGATTTGTTTTTGCAACTTGAAACAACACAAACAGGCATTTTAAACATAATTTAACAAGCGTGTTTACAAAGAGAAAGGTAAATCCGGTCTGTGCGCCAGTCGGAAGGCAAATAGTTTCATTCGGTGAGCCAGATACGTAGGTTAGTTTTGTGACCAGGGGGGTGATGAACCGCGACAAAGTGTGTTCTCTCTCTATTTCCTCCGAGGTGTTTACATCCCGAAAAGAGTTAAAAATGCTAAGTTAAAATCAATCAGACCTATAGTTTCGGAGATCTCATAAAATATTGTTTTTTTTTAAAGAGTTGCGTAAAATCCATTCTTAGTGAGCGTCTACGTCTAAAAAAGTGTATGTATATATGTCTATATATTTGTTTAACTTTAAATATTGTAATTATGTGACATTTTTAATTTATTTTATATGGATATAAATTATTAAAATTATAACAATTACAATTTGAACGCATTTTTCACTTTATGCAGTTGCCTATCTGGATATAGTAGGCTCGAATGATTTGAATTGTCTTTTCTGTTTGTATATTTTTTTTCTAAATTAATTTAATCTGTATTATAATACATAATATTCAAAATGAGTAAAGACACGACGACAATGTGCACGGTACTAATAATATGTTTTACATCAAACACTAAATTTTTATCTTTTTTATGATTCATTAATTTTATCTGTAGCAATTACAACAATGGAACCCTGCGAAAGATACGCCTAGTTCTCCTGCTGGACCACCGCAATTAGGCTACTGTTTTCATACGCCAAAGAAGCATCCTTGGCGCCCTGTCATGGGCTATGAGGAGATCGAAGTTACGCCGATGTGAGTAAAATTAGAATCGTTTCTTTTCCCGAAAATCACGTGAATATTCTAATTTGGTTCAAAATCACTAAATAATATAAGTAGTAGACAAAAAATACGAAAGGTAAGTTGTTTATCATTGGACGCCTAAGTCTAAATTGTGGTAAAATATGTATGTGTAAAATAGAAATATATTATTAAGAAATGACCCTATCGGGGGTTTGCAGATTGAGATCAGATGCAAGGAAAAACGTAGAACAGCAGAAGGTATTTATTCATTATTCTATATTCATTAAAATACAAAGTTCCAATAAATCGCTACCTACGGAACTAATTGATCGCTTGTCGTTGGTCGCACTTGTGAACGCTCCGATCACAAAAATACAACTCATCCTGTGCGTTGCACTTCACTCTTTATGCCTGCCCATTGTCCTTCCAGAGAGTCATTCGAAACAAACAAGTCGTAAACATGTTACGTCCAACACAAACAAGATTTGTTACGTCTCGAAAAGTAAAACCATTTAAAAATAAGAATTAAATGAACATCTAAAGCGCCTAAGGAGGCGAAGTTGGCGCGCGTGTTTATTTAGAAAATTCAATTCTCTAATATTTTTTGTGGAGTAATTATTTTGTAGTTCTAAGTTTAGCTTGAGAGCGAGGTTCGTAACAATATTTGGAAATGTTTCTTTATATTTCTTTAAATACCTTTTATTTTATTGGTCCTGCCTGACAATTCCTATACATGCCATTGCAAAGGCACAATCATCTCCCATTATTTTTATTTCAGATTAGTTTACACTCACGCTTCCGTTTTCATGGGCATAGAATGATATAGGATTTTTTTATATAGACTGATGACGCGGTGTCGATCACGATCCCGCTCTCGATTCTTATCCCAGTGTCGCTACCTCCTTTTTCAGTGTCAATTCTCGTATTGATTTGGATCTCTATTCGTCTCGCTGTCCCTCCCTATCCCGGGCCCATTTTCAATTTAACTGTTATTTGATTATCCCATTTTGAAGACTTTTCAATTTACACGCAGGAACTCTAAATATTTTCATGATAAAAGTACCATACGTGTAGCCTGATAATCTCTTCTAAAGTTCAGTAAAAGTCCCATCAAGACCGATTCAACCATTCGGAAGATTATCTCAAGTAGACACAAATTGATGAATAGATAAAATTCTTGAAAAGTCTGTTGTTTTGTAGGTAGCATATAACTATATAGACTTTAAAATTCAATTATTTCGAAATCCCAGACAGACAATTCAATTTTATTTATATACATACATAGATTGAGTGGCTTCGATCCTAAGACCTCTATGCTAGCCCAAGGTTCATATGTTTTCATATGTGTAGCATATATTACAAACTCTCACCATAAAGATTCAAGGATCTGAATTCTCTTTTATTATATGAATATTTGGATAAAAAACAATGAAATTATGCACATACATAATTTTTACTATTTGATTTGATAGCAAGCGATCACAATATGTGACTTATTTTAGGTATTACAACAAATAAGAAGTATACAGATGTTGTCAGAAAATACGTTATAAAATATTCCATTTACATTTGATTAATTTTTGATTAACACCAAACAATATTTAAGTAACATTTAATTATAAACATTACTTAATTATGCAATTATACTCGCTGAACCCAGGAGATGTTGTCTTACTAGTCTATATCATGTCTATATGAATAAATTGAATTTTATTAATATTTTCATGGTGTCCAGGTAGTGCCATGCCAGAGACAGCAAGAACACAAAAACTTCTCCATGGAATAGTACATATACATGCCAAATTTCATGGTGGTCAGTCGAACGGTGTAAGAGTTTAGCAATAACATATGTATAAACATTTATTTTTATATATACAGAAGATTATATAATAATATTAATATATTATAATTATATGACTATAATTATAACATTAGTTATACAATTTCTCTTTTGAGAAAATATGTTGTAGAGTTTACACTATATTTTTAAATGCATTAGACCACGAACACTGTACAACATATGATGATTCTTCGAATTACATTTGAAATTATTGTTATAGAAAGGAAAAAAGTTTATGAGATATAAAATCAATATTCATACAATTATAAAAAAAGAAATTGTAAAATTAAATAGTATTTTTGGAGCAGTACTGTACAGAAATACTCAATTTGTTTATAAAACACTCATTTATTTTCTAAGACTTTATAACCTGTATTTTTGAATGAAAATGAATGTCATGACCAATTCGATACACTTGAATACACTCCAGAATAAACATAAAAATAATATAGTAAGTTAATTATCTGGTCTTTGGTTTTTTCCTAGTATTATGTATTTGGTCGTCGCAATTTCTCTCAAAATTTTATACAAGAACTCAGGGTGTCAGCACCTCTCCACCTAAAGACTACAGAATACAATATACAAAGTTAATAAGCTACTAAAAACTAAGCACGCACGTCATATAAACTGTAAATAAAAAAAAAGTAAATCTATAAGCATAGCTTCTTAAACACAGTTCCTCAAAAAATGCATTTTCTTTAATTTGAAACAAAACTAATTGCCAATATTATAACAAACATTAAAACACTAATAATTTAATGTTGTTTTTCAAATTTTTGACGTGACAACGTCTTATAAATTGGTTTGCCGGGTGACACTTCAAGAAACTGCGTTACGCTCCGCTCACGTTATGCGCTCACAATGAGAGCGAGTGAGAGGCACGCGTCCCTTCCACTCGGGCATGGTTAGCCCGCCTAAGAGCGAGAGAGACAGAGCGAGAGAGAGAGTGAGAGATAGGCATACACACCGGTTCATGTCTTGCGCTTCATTTCGCTTAGGCGCCTGCATACAAGTTTACACGTTGCCAGTTAATTGTAAAACGATTGTGTAGTGATAATGTGAAGGTAGTTATATTTGTATATAAATACGTATGTATGTGTAAAGGTAAAAATAAAATTTTGTTAATATGAAATTCAGTGCGAGATTCTTTGTATAAATTAATGTTTTAAATATAATTCTTTGTATAAATAAATGTTTTAAATTGTTACTATTATTTCATCCTTCTTCCTACTATACGAATGAATATTCACATTAAAATGATTTTACCACTCAAAGTCGTTGTCACGTAAAACTTTCGCCGGTATACCGACTTTACAGGCAACCAATTTTTATTTTCTAAACCTTCTATTATAGGCCCGCTCAGCCAATGACTAATGCATTGGTAGACCCATGATATACCCCTCAGAGTATGGCTACAGAACCACTTCGATTTCCAAATTTGGTGACCGGTTTTGACCGAAGCCCTGAACATGCTGGACGCGCTGCATTGTATACGCGATATACTCAATATGAATGGAATCAGAACAGTATCAAAAATTACAATGAATCGGATTCCAAGAGGAATTTTTCAGAAAGAACAAGAAATGACATCATGAGAACTTTAAGGTGTGTATACAACATTAGCTCATACAATCGCTTTTTAAATAAATATCGATACCTAGTCAATAGTTTCATACATTCAATCTAGTGTTATATTCAAACTATTTTGCTCATATCTCTTTACAATAATACTTAATAGACCAGGACTGAAGCCTTTGAAAATGGTAACTAATAAAAAAAAATAATAGTAAGATGAAAGCCATTGGAAACTTCGTAAAAGATAAAAAACCTAAAACTTGGTTATTTGAATTTTTCACATAAATTTTGAGATTATGCGAAAAAAGTGTAAAGTTGTAAATCTTTTTATTACATACAATTTTGCCATTTAACTTTTTTCCATAGGACTTGTAATTTTGCCGGAAATCGAGATAAACCGTTTTTTACCCTTAAATTTCACCCCTTTCCGCTCGACCACCCGACCTCAGATCGCCCGTAAATTATTTTTCCTCTAATTTTTGTTATATTCTCTTCCTTTTCCAATAGGTTTCATCCTACTATTATTTTTTTTAGTTTCAAAAATTATCGACCCTGGTCTATAATCAAAGACAATTAGTTTTGTTTTGCTTGCAGCATCCTCTTATACCAATTTTGTTTTGACAAAGTATTTTTTGGTAACAGAGAGACAGATGAACTTAGCACACAAGGTCAGCGCGATTCCGGCAGGAGAATCGGCGAAAGGATCACCGATACCACTTTCTGGAGAAATGAAGTATTAAAAAAAATAACTAAAAAAATTACCATATTATTTTTTATAATTTATTTAGCGTCTAAGTCTTTCCTTATCTAAGTATTGTATTTGTGCTTGCATGTAATTTCAGTCTGCAATAGAAATGGAACGTTTAGTGAACACATGCGAAAAATTGAATGACATGCGGCGGCAACTGGAGCGCGCCATAGCCGGCATAGAGGGCCCTCTGCACATAGTCCAGGAGTGCCTCTATCACAGGGAGAAGAGACAAGGTATGGTCGGCATTCGTAAGTTTTTTTTACATATCAGTTTGACAAATGAGATATTCATGTCGCCATATAAGGGAAAATTTGACACATTCTATATGCTCCAGAAATTATCATTTATATAATGCTTGTGCGTTCAGGATTTCGTTATTTAATTTTCATTATATTTTGTCGTTTTTCTATGATGGTCTTGAATAGCGCTATCTGCAACGAAAAATTTCCACTCACCCCGACCTATACACAGCATAAATATATTTCTTATTTTATTTCATAGTTCTGAAATAGAAGAGTTTCGTACTTCAAACATTGAAGATACGAAACATCGCTTTTCGACATAAAAAAGTGTGTTTTATATATAGGATTTTAGTAAATAAATATACAAGATTTCATGAGATTTATTTCTGAAATGTATCACACACATGTACAAGTACTCTCGATGATCTTCCAAAGTCCCGACCACATGATAAAAAAATGACGGTAGGCTTGCCAATCGGTAATGATTGTCGTTATGGTATGGTCTGGTCTTGATAGCAGCGTTCCTGAAGGGCCGCATCTTCCGGGTAGCAGTGCAAGGAACGACGTCGAACCTGTATCCCATCCTCGCCGGCATTCCCCAGAAGAACTGCCTTTTCCCGTGCCTTTATGCCATCTATGCTAACCATTTGCTTATGCTAAGAAGCGAACTTACCAACTGGGAGGAAGATGTGTTCTCGCGATATACACGGACAACAGGGTGTTCTTCACATTTTCTCAAAGGACTGACCTAGCTCCAAGGATATTGCAAGGGATCTTCGACATACTGCCTGATTGACTCAATAAGTGGAAGACGGCTACTCTACTAACAGGCCGGCAACGAAGCATGTCACCGAACCTCCGCCTCCGTGGTCAAGAGGTGGAGTGGAGAAATTGCGTCTGATACTTGGATGTCTTCATCGACCACGCGCTGAACAAGACTCCTCAGGTGGATTGTGTAATTTGACAGAGTAGAGCTGCGCGCGCCAAGCTCTGGTCCTTCCTCTCAACGAGAGTCCCACTCGCTACGAATATCGCACTGTACAAAAGTTATATCCGCTGTCGTATCCACTGGCATGTTATGTACTATGCTCGGAACGGCAACGTCGAAAAATCCAAGCACAAAATAATCTTTTGCTACGCAAGATTGTGAGAGCGGGTCGCTATGTCAGAAACGAAGTAATTGCCTGGGACCTGTACGTACAATCAATACCGAAAAATTTATTCGGTTGCTGGCGAGACGATTACTCGACCGAGCCGACAACGGACTGTATCCCAGCCTTCAACGCATAATAAGTCAGGGGTTACCACTCTTTCGTGAGGTGCTCCTATTGCCCGGTGAGATAACGTAAAGCGAGAGGCTCATCAAGCCGTTACATAGTGACCCTCGGGGGCTGTATCTCCTTAAAGAAGCCCGGGCCCGAGCAAAAGCTCAAGTCCACGTCTGCTATCGAAAATCGATTGCAGAGGATTCACACGACGCGATCGCCCCGGAATTGAATACAAACACGCATTCAAATGCACATGCACTAATAGGGGCAATAGCCAACTTGTTATAGCATCTCGGAAGAAATCTCTATACCTCTATATTCATAGGTCACACTTAAAATTTTTAGACCTGGCCACATAAAACTGTAAAACAAAAAGTATATTTATATTTTAAAAATGGAACTCTTTGCAAACCTTATTATGTATATTAAATTGAACTATCATTTGTTTTGACAAATTGGCAACAAAAAGAAAATTATTTGTGTAATGCCAACAAGAATTCAACATGAGAAAATTTTTGTGCAATGATTTTTTATTACTTTCGTTGACTTTTAAGCCAATAAGAAAGTTATAATAGAATTTCTTTTTGAATATTTAGTGGTTAGGAAGTTTTGAACTCGGTGGATACCTCATAATTTGACTGACGCTCAAAAACTTCGTCGTGTTAATTGCTATCGCAAATTGATGCAAAGATTTGCCGGTAGTGACTCGAATGCTTTTACAAACGGCAAAAGCTTTATTTATTGTTACGACCATGAAACAAAAAGATAATTTGCGCGGAGGATGTTGTCTTTCGAGGAGTTGCTCGTTAAAGTAAAAAGCGATCGTAACGTCATAAAAAAGATAGTGGCCTCTTTCTTCAGAGTAACAGGCAACAATTGTTTTAGAAGATAAATAAACAGTCACTGCAGACTGGTACACTAACAATTGTTTCCCTTGTTTTGGAAAAAAATTGAAAAATTGGAAAAACGACGTCGCAGTATAATTCTCCTTCGTCTAACAACGCGACACCACACCATAATCTTCATTGGACTATATTTTTATTTCGATATTGATTTACATGTTTCTTGACGTCCTAACTCCATATTATTACTTATGTATATAGTTGACGTGCAGAACTCACTTTTTGTTTTCCCTAACCAATAAATGGAGCAGGTGATTAGTGCGACATAATGAGAACAAGTCCTACAAATACCGGTACATTGTTCTAATTAGCAGTCAACTGGAAAGGCATACATATTTCTAGTTTCGAAGATTTCTCTAATTTGGAGATGATCTAGTGTTCGTATTTGACTGCCGATAATTTCATTGCCAGCACGGGGTAAGAAAGTGGGTGTTTTTCAATTACCTGAATCCATTAAATGCTATTCAACTACTTCGGTACGCAGTGCACTGTCGGTAATGCATACATGTCACGGTGAATCTCTAAGGTAAAAAAGGAACCAACGACATGTCGTGAAATCTGAAATTGAGTCTTCGCCTTCAATACTACATATATTACGAGTTGCCACAACGGCTGTGTGGCTTCGTAATATAGGTAGCGTTGTATATTTAATATTGCACTTTTTTTTAGCTTTCACTATGATAAATATGTAAAACTTCTAAGTATACACGTCATATTTCCTGTAGTAACAAGACCTGCCTTGACACTTCTACAACTTGTACAATAAGTTGTAGAATAAAAAAAAACCTCTACTTTGCTTTATACCGACTCAATACAATAATTACTTAATCCTGTAATAAATAAAAAAATGTTGTCTTAGGGCCTGAACAAGTACATGACACTGTTGAACAGTCCTTGTTAAAAGAAGTGACCCTGTTAAGAAGTTGTCAAGAGAAATTCAGAATGATGCTGGAAAAGGTAAAAGAAATTTTAACAAATATATGTATATATCTACTTTGTATATTAGATCAAGGAAAAGTTTTTTCATATTGTATAAAATAAAGTTGTAGTAAAATCTCTGGTTGTGCTACTTGTATATGCCTAGTGTTACTAGTGTTAATACCACTGAATAGATCACATTTTAAAAATTAAAAGTAAAAATGGTGTCCATCAAAAGAAGTGAATCTAACATAGAAATACAATACATTTTGAAATCTTATTATAAAAAACGGAAAAATGCGACACAAGCCGCGATAAGATTATGACGTTTATGGATCTAATGCATTATAGGTCAGAGTAACACAAAACTGGTTCAAGCGTTTTCAGTCCGGTAATTTTGATGTCAATCATAACCTCGCTCTGGTTGACCTGTTATGGATAAAGACGATGCCATTATCAAAAAAGTACAGGAAAACCGGCATATTACTTCTTAAAAGAAAGCTGAAACGCTGGGGATTGACCACAAAACAATTTTGACCCATTTGAAAAAAGCTAGATACCAAAAAAGGTACATACTTTGGTCCCACACAAGTTCACTGAAAGAAATGTAATAAATCTTGTACTCGTTTGTGATGGAAAAAAGATTACCCACGACAAGAACGTGCGAAAAAGGTCATAGTGAAAAGGCAAGCAAGCTCCACAAACTATAACAAAACATGGATTAACTCGTAATGACTTGATGCTATATGTACTGAGTATTAAAGGGGCATTATTCATTATGAGCTTTTACGACCGGATAAAATCATCAATTCAGATTTTTACTGCCAACAGTTGATTAGACTCGAGCAAGAAGTGAAGAAAAAACATCCGGAATTGATGAACAGAAAGGGTATGGTTTTTCACCATGATAACATCAGATCACACACAACTTCAGCAAATATTGAAAGTTTGGTTGGGAAATATTAATACATCCACTACATAGCCCTGACTTTAAACCCTCAGATTTTCACCTGTTTCTATTTCTTTAGAATTCTTTAGGTAGTGTTAGCTTAACATCAAAAGAGGACTGTCAAAATTACTTGTCGCAATTTTTTGATCAGGAGTCCCAAAATTTCTACAGCAATGGGATTATGTCACTACCTACAAATGGCAACAAGTTGTTGAATAAAATGGCATATACACATTATAATTAAATAAAATATGGTTAAAAAATATCTTGAATTTGTATATGAAATATGAAAAAGCTTTTCCCCAACCTTATAACAAAACAAATAGTATTATTATACCATTAATTCATCCTCATACAGACAAAAAAAAATCTTCATATTTATTTAAAAGCTTCATTGCTTCCAAAGTGTTCAAAATAATATTAATCAACCTTTCAAATCGGAGGTGAAGAATTAATGAATTATACTTGATAAATTTGTTTCTAACTCAAACAATTAAGGTGGACTGACTGCCTGCACCAATATTACAATAAGTGTAGTCATATATTAGTGATTATGAATGAATATTTTATGCACATAGGTCAGGGTTCTCAATCAGTCACCATCAAGTAGAGAAATGTCGTCCATAATACTTCTTCAAAGACGGTGACGGAAGAGTCTGGCTTTTTTACGAAAGGATCTGAGGTTGTATTTTTGTATATTACAGGTTCGTCAGCAAGCAAGCAATTGTCGCGCAGCGCAACATGAATTGGAAACGGACATGCGCAACAAGGAGTACTCGCTTGGGATTGACACAATGTGCCATCAGCTCAATAATTTTTCCAAGGTATAATAGTAATATCTACTTATTTTATCATACACTTCAATTTACATTTACTATTGAGATACAGTAACACTTCAAAATTTTTATGACAAAAATAAAAAAAAAACCAGTGAAGTGAGAGGCAGATTCGCACATCGAGAGTTCCATATTAAATATTCAAAAGAAATTCTTTCCATTCATTCATTTGCGAATTTTTAGCAAGAGCTCCACTCATACTTCACCGACTTTGATTTAACTTTGTTTTCTTTAGTTTGCACTATGATCACGCCAAGTTTGGCGACTATAATTATTGTTTTTATTATAGAACCAAAATAAAAAATAAATGATATGCACTCATTGTGTATTTTATTCATCGAGTGTAAGTTTATAATGGACATTGAAATGAACCAAAACAAAGAAAATTATAGTTATTGTTAAAATTGTAGTTATAGTAGAAAAAAATATTGCGTGCCTTAAGCGCGAGCGTAGGTATGCTTCTACTGTCGCCTGAAAATCCGGTGTAATCACGATAACTAAAAAACTATTTACCTTAATTTCTTTTTCAATCTCATCACTAATCGATTGGGAATAACTGTATTGAAAATCATAGCTTGATATAGTACCGATTAGCTCTAATTGAATTTTTTAACTCGCAATTATTCATGTTTTGATCTGTCATTTCGCTTTAATATCTGAAATGGAGATTGAAATGTTTTATGTTTTTGTAATTGCCAACAGATGGCGGTAGTAATACCAAAAATAAAACAAGTATTTTCGCCCGAGGATCAGCTGTACGATTTAGTTCAATTATTTAGCTTTAAGTCGCGCGCGCAGGGTGCCCGGGTTGAAATCTGTCCTAGAATTCATTTTTAATTACTTTCAAACGTTTTACTTAATTCCAAAGTTATTTTTAATGTAATTAGTAATACGTTTATATTAACAACAATTATTGTATAATAATTTTAATTAGTGACTGGAAAAGTTTTGAAGAACTTCAAAAAAAGATTTTTGGTGAAAAGCTCATATATTATCATTAACCTATAATTTAAATAACATACGTATGTTATGAGCGTTTAAGGCATGCACATTTGTTTTTTTGTATTTACTTTTCAAAATTAATTCCAATTTAGGGAAATCCCTATTGCTTTCTAATTCTTACTGCCGACTCAAATTAGAAAAGTAATTATTTTTTTAGTTCCATTTCATCTTGCAGGGTTTACAATTTTATGCGGGAATAGAACGCTACGACCCGACGGTGTGCGATCCGGAACGTTGGAGCGCTGCTAACGCCAGTACCGTGCAACGGTCACAAAATGAACGTGCTAGAAGCAACCAAATACTCTCTGGTACATTTAAAAATGTTAAAGAATGTATTACCTTATTTATTTTAAACGTGGAGCGATTGTCGGTCCCACTATACCTATAATTTAGGTTATACTTTTAGTCCATACCTGTTCTCCTCAAAGACCTAACGAATTTATAGATTAGAACTGAATCATCACATGTGGGATCAGAAAGAGTCGATTGGAAAGTTCCCAAATCAGTGGCAGACTTATTAAGAGTTTATAGCAATTCTACTCCACCAACAAGTGGTACAGGTCTTGCGAAACTGTACTACACTGCGAAACTGTACGAAGATCTGTACTACATGTAGGTGGAGTGTAAATGGAATGAAGACCTTTACCTAGAATTACTACAAACTATTGATGAGTCTGTCATTAATCTTGGAACTTTCCAATCGACAAAATTGTAAATAATGGATTTTGTATCAAATACTAAGAGCACAATAAAAAAAGGTTAAAATATTTATAATCAATTGAAACTTAACTGAAAACAAGCGTCGTGTCTCTTTTCTTCCAATAAATTATGTAAATGTATTTATATACTTTTTGCACATACACACGCACGCACACATAGATACACATATATCTGCAGAGGGTGTCTCTGAGCAATTTGTTCGGCTTCATGTAAGGGCTTATGAGCATGCAAGCTCCGGGTATTCAAATTGATATCTGTTCCACTTATTATTGTTTCTTATTTGGGATGACAGTATCCTTCGACCCTCTCACTCAGAAACCTAAATATTTTTCAAAATTCCTCTTCCACATTTTCAAATGTAAAAAAAGGTTTACTTCAGTACATTGAATATTTATAGAGATGGATTCAAATGAGTCTTTTCTGTATTTTTATAATTCTAAACAATAACGCATAACAGAGTAACAAAGAAATAACAAAATAAAGTAGAAAATAATGCTCTATAGAAAACATTATCTATTCAAGGTACGAGTAGAAAATTGATAAGGGCATTATAATCTCTATACATAGGTTCTAGTGTTTGTGACAAAATAAGTAAGGCATATGCTGACTGGTTTGACATCCACAGAGAAGACAGGTAAGGATCTGTAGCTTCACCATAACTGTTCAACCTTTTAATGGATAGCTGTTTGTGATGTAAAAAAGTATGAGTGTGGACCAAGAATGGATGAGCATTTGTCAAATGCCTCCTGTATGCCAATGATCAAGATATCCTCGAGTCATCAAGGATTACTTGGTCATTGGCATATGTTGATACCGACTTGCAAATGGTAATCAAAGAGAGTGATTCTGTTAAGAAAATAGGTAGGCAAATAAGTCAAAAAACTAAGGTCAGTGTTTAAAATAAGCGAAAGCATGACTACATAATAACATATATATATAGGTGGTAAGAGTTGTACAAATAAGTTTGTCTATTTGAATAATTTGTTTATAAATTTTGATAAACATGATAGAGCTTTACTATTTTCCTGCATTTACTCTCCTTGAAATACAAAGAGAGTAAATGCAGGAAATAATGTAAATGGGACCTTCCTTGATATTTGAATAGTAAGTATCTCATAGCAAACGCATTCGGCTATTGGAATTTTTGTATTTGGGATTATGTACACGAATGAAAGTTTGGTATGATAGAAGGAACATGAAAGTGGAGTGCCATTGAAAGATAGTCATATGAATAATAATGTTAGAGAATCATGTAGTTTGAAAGATATAAAATGATTAGAGTAGAAAAGGTATGTTGAAATAGTTTAACCACTTGAAAAGCAGGATGCTCGAAAGGATAAATGAAAGTAGATTGTTAAAGAATATATGTGATGGAAAGATCAGCAAAGGTCGTCCAAGAACAACTTATACAGACCAAATTGGTGACATTTTAAAAAAGAGCCAAATTTTAAACACCTAAAAAAACCTGCTTTCATGAAGTAATTGATAGACGTCAATGAATCAAGATATGCAAACATTGCACCATGTGTAGATTTGTTGTCTGTGCCTACCTTTCTGGAAAATATGCATAAGTTTTTCAGCATTTTCAAATAAAAGGAATCTATTAATAAAAATCATTCATTACTTAATGATAATTAATTATTCCAGACATTATTGTATATCAATCGAATTGGATTTTAAGAATCAGGTTATAAACAACAATCTTCTTTTAACTTTCCTAGATTTGAAATCGTAATACAAGGAAGTCTGGGCAATGCTTATAAATCACATTATGTATAGGTGACAAAAAAATATTTCAAAACGTTCATAATAAATATTTTGTAGATGCTGAGAATTTGATCAATGTATCGGCAACGGAAATCTGGGATCAGTGGAGTAACACCAACAGTGCTTTTACGCGCCGCATCGCCGAAACCATAGAAATAAAAAATAAACTCCAACTGCATCTGCATAAGGTCATTTACATTGCTTATTGAATTGATGAATAGACAATGTAGTATATATATATATATGCATGCATGCATGCACGCACGCACGCGTATGAAACACCTGCTAAAACTTATTTATATGAAACAGTGATTTCATAATATATCGTATTTTCTTCCACTGAAACAAAATTAGAGAATACATGTTCCATCATGTTGTATCATACATAATATTACCTTTTTTAGTTATAAAAGTAGATTGTAAATAACTCATTATTAATATTATTCTCACAATTTCCAATTGATATGAAAAGTTACATGCTCTCAATCTACATGACAACATACTATAAAACATTCCATTGAACGTCATAATCCAATAGTAAAATATTGTTATACATATTAGGTTCAACAAGAAATATTTGACTTGGAGAAATCAATTGAATTGCTAAATAAAGCCGTCGAAGACAAGCTACAGCCGATGAAGGTAGCGCACACCCGTCTCCAGGCACGCACCAACCGGCCCAGTATCGAGAAATGCCGCGATGATGCACAAAACAGGTGCTTATTGAATATATTTATGGATGTAGAAATGGAAAGTTGTGCTCTGTGTATTCTTAGTTCTTAAGTATATATGATCCTATAATATGCTATTAGGACACAGGAGCAAAAATAGATTAGATGTAAACATTATGTTGCAACATATTATTAATTCTTTTGGGTATTGAGCAATGGAATAGTGCATTATGTGCATAAGTGACTTGAACCAAGACTATATCAAGCCACCGACGGCCGCAAATAAATTATAAAAATTTCATCTTGATGGGTAATCATATTATCACAAAAAATTTCATGGTTGTCTATGAGCTACTCCACATTGAATAATTATTAGGAGTACAAATAAGTTTCTGACGTTTTTTCTCAATAAAATAATATTTATTGAGAAAGAAAGGTAATTTTAATCGAAATATTGTCCATTACTAGCAACTGCTTTTTTCCGTCTTTCAAGCAGCATTCGGATTCCAAGTCTGAAGAACTCCTTATCTTTTGAGGCTATTCGTGAATCAACTCAATTTTTGGTACCTTCATATGATGCGAACCGCTGCCCTGACAGAGAATGTGCCATTGACCAGAATAGATGATAGTTGAATGGCGCAGTGTCTGGTGAATACGGCCGGTGGGATAGTACTTCCCAATCAAGTGTTTTTTAAATAGTTTTTCACTGGAACACTACATGCGGATGAGCATTATCATGTAGAAGAATAATTTTGTCATGTCTGGAGTAGTATTGAGGGCGTTTTTCCTTCAGAGCTCGGCTCCATCTCATCAATTGTGTTCAGTATAGAGGTCCAGTGATTGTTTTGCTTGGATTAAGCAACTCGTAATACACCACACCCAGCTGATTCCACCAAATACACAGCATGAGTTTTTTCCCATGAACATTCAGTTTTGCTGTGGATATTGAAGTGTGGCCAGGTAGTCCCCATGATTTTCTTCTTTTTGGATTATCATAATGTATCCACTTTTTATCACCAATGACGATTTGATGTAAAAACCTTTTTTTTTGTACCTAGCTAGTAGCATTTCACTCATGCATAATTGAAGTTCAACGTCTCTTGGCTTTAATTCATATGGGACCCAATTACCTTATTTATGAATAAATCCTAACGATTTTAAATAGTGCAAGACTGCTTACCGAGTGACTTCTAAAGTAAGTGCAAGTTCCTTTTGTGTTTGAAACAAATCTTCCTCCAGTAATTCCTTCAATTTTACATCCTCATAAATTTTTGGCCTTCCGCTTCGTTTTTTGTCTTCTATGTCAAAATCACTATTTTTAAACTTTCAAACCGCTCACGACATGTTCTCTCACTCGAGGCAGCCTCATTATATGCTTCTATGAGCAATCGATATGCCCTCAGCTGCAGATTTTTAAATTGAGGTACTAAATTAAAAGTTCTCCCAAATGATGCTTATTTGACTTAAATTTAGACATTTTTGGATAAATAAAATATATGATGCTAATATGAAGTTAATAATATGATAGGGTTATGTTATTTTTGAATGAGCAACCTAATTTTCAAGCCACGTATCATCTGAGAATTCTAACATAAGCCTCGTACCATGCCATTTCTCTCAAAACGGCAGAACTTATTTGTACTCCTAATACTTTTTTAGTATCAATATACATATCTCATATTCTAATACAAATTTTATTTAGAGTAAGTTGAAAACCAAAATGAAAAACTGTTTCCAGGTTAGTGAAAGAAGTATGTGACCTGAGAGAGGCTATAGAGACTTTAAAGAAGAAACTTACTACAGCAGAGGGTACACATCAAACACTCCTAGGCGTGAGGGCTGGGTTAGAAGCTGATCTCAGAAACAAAACTACCACTCTCTTCATAGATAGAGATCAGTGTATGGGTATAAGGCGCGGATATCCTGTTACTGCTGCGATCAAATCATAGATTATATAATAGATTATAAAGCAAGAGCAAAGGATTTAGAAAATTGTTAAGTATCCAGAGTGAAACTTATATTTTAAAATGTCGGTGAACTGTATTACGTATACAAATTGATTCTGGATAGTATTTATTTGTCAATTCAAAGTTTTATGTTGATTAATAGTAACAACAATGTAGAATTATGTGGAAAAAATTATGTAGAAACAAGACAAATTTAATAAATAATCAATTTATTTGTGTATTTCATTGACCCTAAATAACTTAACAAATTAACATTTTAGTCAAATAACAAGTCTATTTCCTAACATAGGAGGGAACAGGTAATTTCATCCCTTTTTTGGCTTCAAAGAAAGTATATGAAAGTGTGACTTCATCTACATACTCTAATTTTGGGTCCTCTGCAAACTCTGGATCTATATAAAAGAATACTGGCATGTCCACCTGAAATTTCAATAATAGGATAATCAAAATATTTTCATAAGCTATTATAACTTCATACTTAATAATTAATAATGTGGTCAATTTGGCACGAAATCACAGAAATGAGCTAGATCAAGCAGTGGTATGACACTCAACACAGACATGAATAACAGTTTCCGATGTTGCGATTCATTGTGTGAGTGAAAAGTTCAGTTCAGAGAAGCCCACTTCCGCCTCAGTCATCCCACTCTATCAGATATTGTATTCCTAGCTTAGAAGTTTGGTGACTCTTACACAATGGTAACTTCTCTGGGGTTTCCAGTGACGATGGGTGATAATGACTACCTAAATCATTATCTTTTAAGCTCATTTGTACCTCGAAAATGCTATAAAAATCTTTACTAAATGGTATTCAGTTAAAATTCATGTTTATTTATTAAAAGAAATTAAACCTCTAAAGTATTGTCCAATTACATACTGATGGCAGTTTATTAAAGAGCAATTTTAGCCAGATGTTGAGTTTCACATTTCAAATAGAATATATTGTACATAGTTTTAAATAACCCACTTGTCCTGTAATTCATTTGACAACCAAGTACTGATTAGATCAAAATTTAAAAATCCAGTGAATATTCACTAAAATACACGGACTAAATATAATTAAAATTGAAACTGCCTATATAGGCACTACACTAAACTTACATAAGAATAAAATAATAGACGAACATCAAATTAAAAACTATATAAATTTAGTGTATTATGTTATAGAAATAGAATTTTTAAGAATAAAAACAATTAGTTAACAATTCAAAAGAAAATGTAGGATATTTATTGCTTAATAATAATGTGTCAAATTTTACAATAACTTAATTGCTTATGATAAATGAATGACTAATAATATGCATATTGTTTCATATTCAAAAGCATTTTTACCTGTTCATGGGGATTTAACTGTTGCTCTTCGAAACAGAAACACTGAATCTTATTGAAATATTGCCCCGCTTCAAACGGTATTACATTGTATGTGCTGATACCAGTCACAGGTTTATCGGTCGGATTGAGAGCTGTATAGAATGCCAGAGCAGTCTCTCCCGGTACAACCTGATGACATGCAATCAATATCATACCAAATAATTTTCCTCTAAGCGTATTTTACATATAAAATACAATTGAAAATTCTTTAATAAAACAGGTTGTTTTGGGGGTGAGGAATATAATAGTAATCTATACATATGATAAAGCAGTAGAACTTAGTGTGTCTACACAATGGAAGTATGTATGAAAAATGGAAAGGTGACAAATAAGAGAAAGGCAATATAAAAGAAAACAAGAATTTTTAAACTTTTTTTGTCCAATCAAGCACATCTTTAAATTTCCTAAACAGATTTTAATGCAGTTTCCCAGGTAGGTAGAGGATGGCTTGGAGCACAACATAAGCTTTATGTTAATTTAAATTGGATCTCAGGAAAAAAGTCAACCAGGAGGTGTGGGTAGTGGGATTTGATGTAGTAAGTATAAAAATTCTTCACACATAAAAAGCTATACTATCTTACAGTAATATAGCCTATATTTTATTTTGATACCTGCATTTGCCCTGGCTTTGTATATATTGGAACCGAGAGTGGTATTAGAATTAAAAAGGAGTAGCAAGTTAGAACTGGGACCAAAATTGAGAACAGGACTGGGGTCAAGATTAGAATCAAAAGTATGACCAGGATGGAATTTAAGAACAGTACCAGAACCAGAATTGAAAACAGGAATGAAACAGGGAGCAAGAAGAATGAAATTGACATCAAGGTCTGTTCATAAAAAGATGAAAGTACACATTCTATGTGCACATAGGTGAAACTATAGTAGACAGATTGTTATATGGAATATAGAAATAGTATTTGGTCTCTCATACAGGATGTCCCAGAACTCAACGTCAAGTCGAAACGGGGTAACAGGATTGATCATAACCATCATGAGAAAAATCAGAAAAAAAATCTATCCCATGCAGTTTGAAAATTATGGGCATTTTAAGAAAAACCTAGAATTTGGTCAAACTGTAACCATTTTTCGGTTATTGTGGTTAATTTTTATTATTTTTGATCATTTAAACTTTGGAACCATAACTCTAAATAACATATCTGAATGACAGTCAAAAAATAATGACACAATTGCCCCAAGTTTCCTAGAATTAAGACTAATTTGTTAAACTATGAATTGAAAATTTTCAAAATTTGTCTTTGACTTTGAAAGGCCCTCCTTTAAACAAAATGTACTAGAGTGCCTTGGCAAGTGCCATTAAAAGTTGGCGCATTTAATCAGGAATCTAAAACGGTACAATACTTGTTAGTTTCATACTAAAAAAAACGAGTAAAAAAATTAAAACCTCAAGTTACCCGATTTTTCCTAACCCATTTTACTCAGTTAAAATGTTTTTGATTCACACAAGTTCTTGGCAGGTTCTTAATTTTACGACAAAATGATGATAGAGGTGGATACTCGACATGTTTGCAATGAGTAAGTGAGACAGATAGTGACGCCACGCAGTGAGACAGAGATGCGTCTTTTAAACGAGTGCGAATGAAACAGATACAGACGCCATACCAAGCAAGTTAACATTTGTCTGAGTTTTAGGAAGTAAATAGTGAACTGTTTTACTGCATAAAAATTTAAAAAAACATAACTAATATTTAAACCTCTTTATGGTTGAATCAGTTTCGTTTTAGAACAATTAAATAATATAGTACTCATCCTATTTACTTATAATAGACAAAGCAAAAAAGTACTATTGTATAATTTTATGCAATAAAATATTTTTTTAAATATCAATTTTAATACAAATTTCATACTAACCGTTATATCAACTTGTTGTGGTTTAAAATTCCACTGCATTGATGATGCAATGTCTGCATTAAACCTAATTTTTATAGGCCTCTGTTGTACTTTGCTCATATTGGTGATGCGATCATCAGGTTCCTGATGCCCTACAGTTCCACCATAACTATATGCCTGTAATATTCAATTACTTAATATTAATAATCCTTCGAATCAATAACTTTATCAACTGAAAATCTGTCAATTTTTCGGAAAAATCAATTTGTATTGATATTTAGTTTAACTATTGATTACTTTCAAATTCATTGACGCAAATAAAATTTGTGTGGAATGCAGTGAAATTGGAGTTTCCATATAAGTAAGCTTGTTTAGAAAGTCGCATTTAATTGTTAATGAGACGTATAAAAAGAGAAAGTGATATACAATAATTAAACATTGGGAAAGTAATGTTACTGACTGACTGACTAACTCAAAAACAGACACTAGTCTCCAGTCCCCACTGAGCCAGCATGGAATGCTTAAGGTTTAAGCTACTCAAACTGAAATAAATAGATTGTGAGAGAGTATGCATCAGCAGTAGAATGGTTTACACCTGACAAAATAGATCTGTCGTCCTTTATTTTTTAAAGTAGTAGAAATTTTTACATTAATTTTCTTTAAAATGCCATGTGTATATATAGTTTTAGAAGGGCACTGAAGTACACATCATTATCAGAAATAGCATACTATTTTTCTAAATGAAAATTTAAAATATAATTTTTAAGAAAAGTCGCTATAAATTTAGCAAAAGTACAAAAAAAAATTGTAATAATTTTTACATGTGAGTATAAATATTTCTGTTCGGTTTTGTCAGAAACTCTATATGTAAAGGATGACAAGCTTTTTCTTCTATATAAAAAAAAAAAAGCTGCTTAAAAGAACAATTAAATTTCTTTAATCTTTTAACATTAACAACCACTTTTACATTCAGAATATGTACTCTCAGAGCCATCATCGTTTTTATATATATGAGGATAATGATGTGCAATGATAAAATAAATATTATGGATTTTTATTTTACTGTTCAAACTCTAACCATTTAAAAACTGCAACATAAGCAACACTCATATCGCATTTATATTTTGTTGTACTTGTTAATAATGCCTCCTATTGTTATAATCACATAAAATAAATAATTAAAACATTTTATGTGTTCACTGAAGACTGCAATGCAATTATGATGCTATTACCTAATAATTGATGTGTTCTGATATGAATTAGCCATTCTTTCATAAACAATCAATTTTATATGTATCTAATGAAGGCAAGAAAATAGGAGTAATCTATACAACCAAAAACTTCACATATTACCTTTTTTATAAACTACTAAATTATTAATTCCAAACAAAAATCAAAATTAGGAAGGTTATGATAACCGAATTTATAAAACCTTTTACAATATGTCCTTTTATCAAAATCCTCTGTTGAACACAATTAAGAGATATAAAAATGCTTCTAAAAAATTACGGGACTTAAATCTGTAGAAAAAATTCTAGTATATTTACATATGATTGTTTTACCTGGCAAAATATTCTGTAGAGAGGCACCGCCGCATAACTTAAGCCTACTGTCAGAACACCTATTGCAACTACATAATTAAGAGTTGAACGAATTTTTCTCTGCTGCTCGTGCAAACCTCTTTTAATGTACAATATTGGTGGAGTAACAGGAATTAAAAGTTTTGGGGAGGTTAGAAAGGTAGATTTTGTTACACTTGACAAAGTGTATTTTTGTAATAGAAAAAGTCTATTCATGTTACAGTTTATTAAAAACAGTGCCTACTTGAATATTACTCTGTTTTTCTTTTATTTGCTGATTTACATAACTTATAAACAAAAATACAACATACTATCCGATACAAATAACAATTATCAACGCTTGACGTTCATTGAAAGTTGCCAACAAAACGCTAAGTAGATATTTTTACGAGGTATCAAATGTTACTATAAATGACAAAAATATACTTCAACTGATCGCTTTATTTTACCATTTAATGAATAATTAAGTACTGTATTTTATCAAATCTAAAACTTTTTCGAAACTAAATCTGTTATGAGATTAAAAAAAAATTTGAAAGACTGTTAACCCTCCAAGTTACCCTTAAAACTTTATGTTATATTTTATTCATGTGTTTTTGAGCTCCTCGAGTTTAAAAATATAGTTGTCTTAAAGCTGAAATTTATCTTTAAGCTTTTTAAACTTAAAAATTAGAAGAACGGTTGACCTTACAGGCCATTCGTGAAAGTTTTTGCTACTTTCAAATTCAAACTTTAAAAATATTTCCTAGCGATAAATTATTGAGTATGAATTCAAAAGCTCAATTTTTGTGCTTTTTAAAGGTCTTTGAGATCTAAAATTTATTCTTAAAACGTTATATTAAAAAAAAATCATTTTTAATTTTTAACTACGATATGTATAGAACACGTTCGATTTTGAGTCTTTTTTACCGCATTCGATGTAACTTTTCAAACATAAAAAGTTGACATTAATCCAATAAGAATTTTAGATGTGATTTTGAAAAAAAAAATTTTTTCGGATTTTGGTTAACAATATTTCTCGAACGAACCAACCGATTTTCAAGCAGTTTGCAACGATCAACTTTAAAAACTTTCGAAGCAGAAGAGCTCGTTAGATTTTAAAATGTATCGGTAGTTTAGAAATATTGTAAAAACCTATTGAAAAATCCGTCTCCAACGGTATCTCTTGAACAAATGAACAGATTTTTATGCAATTTGTGGCAATCGATGCAACTGTTTGTGGAAAAGAGCTAATTAGATTTTGGTGTGGGTCAATTTAAATCTAATCTAAGACATATAAAAAAATTTTTTGAAAATTAAATTTTTTAAATGTATCAAATACTACCAGGCAAAACAGGTTTAAGCTTTCAGGAAATGTACGTTCAATGGACTCCTTTCGAATGTCGTAAATCGCGTTTCGATTAGTTAATCCGTTCAAAAGTTACAAAAGGTTTACATACGTACACACACACACACACACACACACAACAAACAAATATAGCCACACACACATAAATAACAACATCACTTGAGAAATGCTTAGATTTCTTGGATTACAAATGTAAATATTTGATAAAAACTCGAGTTTCGAAAATTGGAGTGAAAACAGTAACTGCCCAATATTCGAAAATTATTCAAATTGGGCAATTAAAAAATTGTAAAATCGACAAAACGTGTTTCTAAAAAGATCCCACAAAGGTGATTAAAGGACATTTTGGCGCATTTATATGCAAAGTCGTTTACACTCCCTATATTATAAAACAATATATTTTTAAGCTATTGCATAGCTTCTATCGCGGGCTTTGAGCGTGGAGACCGAATCCAGAAATTCCGTAACGAAAATAACCTAACACCCCCACTCCAACCGGCACAGCGGTATACTTTTGCCATCTATCGATGAATAGCAGAACTTTTAATGACTTTTTTTGAAATATCACGCTTGTCTCTTTAGTTCAGCAACTCGCCTCTAGGTGGCATTGGTTGTATCGGCGTTACTGCGCATGCGTAATCCCCCTCGCCCCGCAATCTGGTGACTCATGCCTGCTTAGAGTTTCGGCGTTAGGGGACCTCTTCAAAAAAAATGCTGCATAAATAAAATAAATAAATAATTATAATTGCATAAGTTGATAAAAAATACTATGCAATAGCTTTACCGCGGCAGTCCCCGAGTGCCACACGTGTTTTTTTATTATATCAGACAAGTCCTCTTGACTATAAAAATGAAACATGCCAATCGTTATCTATTGATGTTATTACTTAAAGTAATTAAAACATTTACAGCGGAAAAAAAACCGTGTTTTTTTTATGAGTTTTTCTTTTGTAATCTGAGCTATTTTGAACCAAAAAGGTCCTTATTTATATGCGTTACCGCATTTCAACGCCTTTGTTATAAATTTTTGATTACTATAAAAAATTACTATAGCCTTGAGGTGGGTAAATTTATAAGATTTGACAGATAATGTAGACGATCTATTAAACTTTACAGATTACACAAATTACATTGCTACTTTTGGTGCAACCTGCCTTTAAAATCGTAATTTAAATCTATAGTCATTACCTATAGTCAGTCATAAATCATCGCTATATATTTATCACTAAAGTCGTCTTTCTTTACATAAGCCTTGGGAGTTTCTAATATTAAAACTGTAGTCATTAAAAAAAATATGACCTTCGAGAGCCGATATTTTGTATTAAAATTAATAAGGCAATTTTACTTGAATGCATCAGATTATTTCTAAATTAAACAATTTGCATGTTGACATAGAAGTATCTTCGTGTTGGGCAACAAGCCTACCTACAGTAGTTAACATCGGAATTATGGCACTGCTGCCGAATATTGATTATATGAGTATACTTTATGTTGATGACAAATATCGACTATGATCACTAATTCTTCAGTGGTCTCGTAAGAGTCAAGCTCTCACGATCGTTAAGGACGGGATTGGCGATGTGTTACGCGTTTAGAGGCGACATCTGACAGTGAAGAAAAATTGAAACTTGTACAAATCATTAAGTCCATCAAAAATAAATCATTGATTCTAGTACAATATAACTCTATCCTATCCTAATACTTCTCTATTTTATGGACTGTAATACGCAGCCAATTGAAATTGAATTGAATATAATTTACAAATAAATCGAAGTTTATTAAAAAGGTGGCTTCATTGTTGGAGATTTTAAAGCCAAATACTTTACTTTGGGTAAGCATTGAAGAACTGAAATTAGCTGTGTTAAAGTTTACTGGCTTTTATGGCATACCATTTTTTGAGGTACCAGGTAAACACAAATACCGTGTTTGATAAGACATTTAAAAGCGGCTAATGTGATTATACTTTTTGAAATATATCGTAGAATGGGATTTTAAACAATCTCTTTCGATTCTTATGATCGTACTAAGTTACAAGCGGGCGACAATGAAACGCAATGAAACTCGGACAATCATGGTTTACTAAATAGAAGACAAGAGGCCATACCAAAGATAAATCTAATCAGTCACCAACGAATTTTCAGTTGTTAAAGCTAGGAGGAAAGAGATTTTAATGTATATGCTCTGATATATGACTCGTTTATAATGCAATTAGAAATCGTAATTTAATTAATAACGGATTTTTATCAATTTTAATAATCCTTATTCTTAGAGCGGCAAGACAATTTTCGCACCGGATGCTACCCGTGCTAAGTACATCAGTTATCGCGCGCAAAGCTCTCGACCTTGTTTAAATTGAATTAGGTACGGGAACGTAAATAAAAAAAAAATCATACAAAATTGTCAAGTGTTGTACTCTCATATAATATGTTACCTAATAATATCACATTTTTTGAAAGTCTAAGCCTAAACGTTTAGAGTTCATCATCGATTGTATTCGAGGGCCATGACTTTATGTTTCGTCTTTATGTGGGCGTCAGTGTGCGTTTTCTGATAGGCTTTGTATGTACAGTCTAGAAACGGGCATCGGAACATCGGCTCTTTGCCGCATTCGTAGGTGACGTGCCGACGGTAAGTGCTTTTATGACGATATTTTCGTTTGCATTTTTCGCATTCGTACGACATATCGTAATGAGTCCAATAGTTTTTCGTCTTCATTGGAATAATTGGAAGTATGTTTTGCATCATTGATTTAAAGAAGTCCACTTCACCTGTAACAAATAATTAGTGCCTGAATTTTCAGGTTTTTGGTTAGGTAATAAAAATTACTATTCAAAATAATTTGCCTTTATCACTTATGCAAGAAAAAGATCTCATAATTTCTAGACTGCAAATAGATATTTTGTAGGTATTTTTGTACTGTCACATTACAAAGTTTACTCATTATGGACAGCATTTGAAATTAACTATAAAGTATTTAAGATGATCTTTTCCTGTTAATTACAATTTTCTATTGTTACAAAAGTTGCTTTAAAAGTAAATTTGGTGCACATGTACAATATCCTAATTTAGATATGAGGGTTTAACAATGAAAGTTCAGAAATGAAAGAATACTAAAAGATGAGAATTTTTATTCCCTTAATTCTGCAATCAGAAAACAAAATCAAACAAACTTATTCTTCTTAGTGCTTAAAATTAGTTTATACTTTATAATATAGAAAATAGTACAAATTACCTAAATTAAACATTAATACAATATTAGGATAAAGACCTTAATGTATCAATCAATCAAGGCAATATTTATTGACATTATTGTGAAGGCACTTTAAAAAGGTACATTATAAATTTGCATGTGATATATTTTAGACAAACTATCAATAATTGCATACATAACAATATACATATTTTTATTCATCAAAATTGATGTACATATTAGTTTTAAGTAGTCTGCAAGAATGTCAGAACATCTATAAAAAAATTATTAATATAGAAACATATCTTTTACTTAAAATTTGTAATGCATACATATAATTTAAGAATATGTGATTTTTGGGAAATTAAGTTTGTTACTGTACATAAACTTACTACAATTTAATCTACATTATAAACATTAATAAACGTAAATCACAAAATTATGTTGTTATAACTTTCATGGATAAAATAACACCCAAGTCAATATCTCGGTAAGCAATAAAACTATAGTAGTTGATATTGTAATTTGGAAAGTTAATACTTACGACTATAAATTAAAATTTGAGGTATTGATTTATACTGGTAAAACGAAATCCAATACTTAGAGAACCTGATTAAATTTCTCAAATCAATTTCCAATAGGACACACTTTAAAATAACAATATAACTTTGGTCTTGTGTGTTATTAAATCTAAGTTGTCACTTAAACTTGTTTGAACCTACTTTCGTATACAGCTAACCAATGTTACATTACTTGTTACTCATTTGTAAGGAACAACATCCTCAAAGTTAAGCACTATAAGTAATTTAATAAAAATTTTAAAAATGTAGGTGGGGTCTTTGCATTCTAAGGAACTATCGACTGGCACATAATTTAAATGTTAATAACATATTTTTTTATCCTAATGTTAATAGATATTAATTTGTAGAAATATGAGACTAAGACTGCACACTCTTTGGCACTGGCCAACTAGTAAACTGGCACTTTGTTAAACTTAATAAGAAATGCACCATGAAAAATGGCAATACTGATGGTGATACAATTAAAATTGTATTTTTTTCATTTTCAAGTTTGGTTTGGCAACATTCTTTGGTAACAAGAAACACACACAAAACAATTATTAACAATAACAATATAAACTTAACAAGTAGTTCTCATAACCAACCTCTTCTAGCACCACTTCAATGATTGGTTAATTATTAATTGTGCTCCATTATAAGTTATATTAACAAGAACACTAGAGATTAATATTAGCTATCTACAAATATCTTTTGAAAGATGAAAATACTATTTGGTAAATATATTTTTTCCAATTGCACAATGTTAATTTTTGTAACACCAAATGAAAATGTAATTCTCTCATTCAATATCTTTTAATTATTATTGATGCCCGTTATACAATTATAAAAAAAAACTTTAAAAACAACTTATTTTAAAAAAATTTGAAAGGCATAGAATAGCCTTCAAAAATTTTTTAAATCTCTAAATATATATTTATAGATAAATTTGTAAAACTATTATGATTAAAATGAAAGTGGTCTTCAACAGCTTGACTTGGCTCTTCGACACCTGGTGCTTTGTTGATAAAGGACTTTCTTTGGCTTGCCATTTTTGCTATAAAAAAAAGAACATTTAAGTAAAATCTGAAAAATGATGTTAGTCAAAATATTTATATTCACATATTTTCTAAAATAACCACTTTCAAAAAAAAAGCATTGTAAAAATTTAATTTTATACCAGATTGTGTATGAAAAGTGGATTTAAACAAACATATTAATAATACTGTATAAAAAACTGTAAATAGAAGATTAACCTTCGATGCTGGCCGCTGGTCATTCCAACACGAAGTCAACTTTTTCAGGTAAATCCTTATGTAGATGCCTCTCATGTAGCAGGAGGTTGTGTTTCTGATAAGCGCGGTACACACAGTACGGACATTTGAATCCTGGTTGCTTCCTGCATTCGTATTTGATGTGCCTCTGCAGGGAGCCCTTATGTTTGTACTTGTTCCCGCAGTCGACGCATTCGAAGAGAGACCACGACTTCGCCCCGCCGCCCGCGCCGTACATAAGATAAGGACCGTATAGGTTTGCGACTGAAAATCGAAATTGCAAAATACAGCCTGCAAGCCAACTAAACTACAGTGGTTACCCAAAAATACCGCAAAACTTATTTACTAACATAACTATATATTTTTTATCTATATCTGATTTTTCGAATTTTATTATTCAATTAGGTTATGGTGACACAACTCGTGGATGAAAATGATTTAGAGATGATTCAAATATTACTTTTGCATAATCATTTGATGTAATATAAATCTCCTTTATTTTTGAGACAGGCGCCTGTTTTTCATACAATTTTATATTGATGCATCGCATTCTATTGTATGGATGATAGTATCGTCTATCAAAAATATTATATATAGTATTACTTCTATTTCGTTACATAAATTGTTTGCAAAGAAGCACTTCAATTTTTTCAGACGGAAATAGCATTTCTTATTTTACACAATCACTAACTGCAATAGGTGCTATAGTAATATTTGAACGGCTCCACATAATATCTAAAGTCAGTATCTTAGAGCTTGTTTTCATATATAACATATATTTTACAAATATTTGTAATTTTTCATTTGTGGAGAAATGTATTTAAGACGTTTTTGCGACATTTTTCGGTAAAATAAGCGGCAAGCGTAACTAAAATATGAAGCCAAGTAAAATGCACCATGTCTCCCATTAATATTGATTCAGTATCTAAGATGTAACCTCGAGCCCTATGAGTGTCAACATGCATCAAATAAAGCATCACCAGTCATTCCAAACTTAAACATACTTTTTACATTATTTCTATAATTTTGATATAAACTACAAGTTTTTGCTAAATCGTTTTATACATGCAGTTATTACGATCTGTTTGTGAGTCACAAGTTGTTTTGTTCCCTTTAATAATATTCCATCACCAAGTTTGTGCAAATATTTTTAAATTCAAATTATTATTCATGTAGTATCGTTCTATACTTACAAATTACATCCAAACTTGCAGATTTACTTTGTAAAGGTGAATATGGAATAAAAAGAAATATACAAATAGCAGTTTTATTAAAATACAAAGATTATAAAAAATACAATCAAATGCATGTCTCACATTCATAATTTTCTTACCGACCGTGTAGCATACATGAAATAAAATATGAGTTTATACATATACTTGAAATCACTATTATTGCTATAACAAAATTTCGAGGTCAGCCACCACTGTATTCTACCGTATCACAGCTGTGTGTTTACATATTTAATATTACTACAAGTTTTCAGTGCTACAGTTAATAGTTGTTCCCTCGTAGTTAGAATGTTCAAAAAAAGTACAGTATATTACTTAAAAAATTTCTCATTGAAGGAATTAAAATCCTAATGACTATGTGTTTTAAAGGCACTTAGTTTAAACTGACAAGAATAGTTTTTGTTGTACTCGTGAATCCTACATTGATTGTACCTTGGTAACTCCAACGGCTAATAAAACACTAAGCCTTATATTTGTTAACTGGTAATGTGACGACTTATATCTATGCGGAAGAGTCATTTGAACATTTTCACAATTCTTTTGTATACACATATTCAAAATATCATACCTAACTGATCATAATGGCAGTGTCTAAATATACAACAGTTTCCTAGTGACCACTTGCTAAGGCGACATCTCTAATTGGCCCCAAATAATTAATTGACGATAACACATTTTAAATAACATTCATCAATTTCAACAGACATAATTGAGGAACTTATTCTAAAATTAACGATAGAACATATCCACTGCACATCCTCGCAATAGCACTTAAGACTCCTAACTGCTAAAATATAAATGCATTAAATGTAAAGAGATCTAAAAATAATTGTAATAAAAAATATTAACTTATTGAGTATTACGATAATAATGGAACATGCATTATGGCAAAGAACTAGAGTTGGCTAACTAAGCGAGAATAGCGTCTCCATTATTAATTTATACTTATAACATATACAATTCCACAACGAAACATCTAGTCCCTAAAGTGACATTCACCAGGTACAGTCTTGTACCTCATCATTAATGTACCACATCCTATCTCTTCTAAACTTATAAAAATCTAATTTATGTAATAATCTCAGTATATTTTAAGTAATACTCTGTTTTTTTTTTTGCTTCTACAGTTGTTAGTTATTACTTATATGGAAGTAATATAAAGTAACTCTTTCTGGTAACAACATCAATATTATTTTAGAACAGCCCCAAAATTGGAATAAAATATAGCATAAAAATGACTATGAGATACTAGAGAAAATGGAAACCATACAATCATGTAAATGCAGTGAGTATATTTTGTAAAAAACACACTTGGTTCAATAGTGATTAAAATCAAGTTCACGACTTGCAATTCAAATAAATACTATAAAATCACTGTACACATTACGTGTTTACGAAAGGCATAACAGTAAAGGCACAGTGCATTTGTGATCTCAAAAAAGTGATTAATCCTAACGTGACATCTGAAGCCACTATCACAAAGAGTTTATATCATATCTATCACAACTTGACAATATATATATGGGATATGAATGTCTACTTCTATGGGACGAATTCTTCGAGTCTGTTACGTCACATTACCGTTACATGGTCGAGTTGAGCCGAGCGCAATAGTCGCACATGACAACGCACGGAAGGCGAGCTACGTGCATGCGTCTACGTTGTCCTGTTTGATATAGGGTTCTGGTTTGATGTGTAGCTCACGGTGCATTCGTTCCATGTGACGAGCTATGTGCATCTTCTGTTTGGCACGATAGACGCAGTAGGGACACTGAAACTGCGGTTCCTTGCCGCACTCCCATTTTTGATGGTTACGCAACGAAGATTTAAGCTTGTAGACACGACCGCAATCCGGACATGTGAAGCTGGGTTCGCCTGCGGCGGGTGCGCATGCCCCCACGAGCGCGCCGCCGCCACCCCCTGCGCGGATACCCGCCACCAGTGGCAGTGCTAGACGTGCCGACCACTGCTCCCATGAAAGTCCGCCGATCCGTGAAAACGACACGTCCGGCTCGCCGCCTGCGCCTGCACCGCAGCCCCCGCCGCCTCCGCCGCCGCCTGCAAACGCCGCGCACGTCAACATGGCTGCTCTGACACGCCCGCAGAGACATACACACGCGCACACACATACCGACACGCACGACACATATGTACCCGTGTGGTTGTTAACATTACAAGCAGGAAATACCGGTGTTATATACACTACATAAAATACATATTATACTCGATACATACTAAATACATATACGTACAGATTATAGTACTACTGTGAGTGCCGTCGAGTGCTGTGATCGAAGCCATGAAAAGGAAAATTGAAAAAAAAGAACAAAAAAAGAAACAAAAACGTTTATTTAGTACATTTCAAGTGATAGACCGAAACAAAGCAATAGTAACGTGGCATCAGTCACTGTCGTGTGGTAGAGGCCCTAGTTACTGGTGATATTGTGTTACATGACATGATAAACATGAAATACCATTTTAAAGTTACATTTATGTCATAATCTACTATAAAATTCAGCTTGGGCCTTAGCATTAGAAAACAACCCAAAGAAACAAATTTGCTTTATTGTTTTCCCACCCATGAAGTTTTTGACTACCTGAAATTATCAACTACATTAGTATAAACATCAAAGTAAATATACATTTAATAACATTACATGCTCTTCTAGTTTATATTTTGTTGTCAAGTTATTGTTAACCCCCTTTTTTATCTTTGCAATTTAAATTTTACAAAACAATATTTGTGAGATTAATCATAAATATTACAAACATGCCATGCGCTAAATCACAGTTGTTCACTCAGCTATTACTAAGTGTAGTAACATAATTTTATTGAAAACAACATACTTACCGCGAAACAGCAAAACGTTGACTTAACTGTTAGCCACTGAAATATACAACTATTAAACAAAGATATGCCAAATTTGCAGATCCACCGTTTTGCCGTGTCGCAATATCATCGCAGTGTCATTACAAAGAATGTGTAAAAATAAATAAAACGTTTTTCAATATTACTAAACTTTATTAAATGTTCTACAAAGTATACCCCCAATATATTTCAATATAAAAATCACACTATATTCATCTATATTTTAATAACATTATTAACAAAACATATGGTAGACTCCAAAAGTTCAGTTATAAACAAAACACTAAATGATATGATGGGATATTTCCTTTCTTAAATATGTCTTAAGGCCTTTTATTTTCCCTAGATAATGACTTCAGTATCTCAACAAAAACGTTACTTAAATATATTAATCATCACTTCCATAAACTAATACTGACTTTGGTCAATTAGCTTCGTTATCCTAGATTTTAACAAAAAAAATATATCAACAACATCAACAAAACATCAGCGCGTTTTATTCATAAATATCAGTTAATATCATTCACAATTTTGAACACAATATGCCGTCCTTGATGACACTCTAGAATCAATTACGTTGGTAACGCTCAACAAGGGAATATCATTCGTACAATATGCTTTAGTTACTACAGGTAACATGGTACATAGGCACTTCATGGATGAGCTATGTTATCACCTCCAGCTTTACTGCCAAAGTCTTATGAGCTTAACTTACATACTTATCTTATGAATAATATTTAATGTTTGTAAAAATACCACTTTGGAATAACAAATTGTTTTACAAGGAAGACAGAATAGTGGCTCTAGAGAAGTTAATACAATAGAACATTATTGACACCTATCTTTCATTGTTCAGTCATGAGTGAATAAATATTAACTAAAACAATAACAAAATATGATAAATCTACCCGTGAGAGTAAACAATATAGATATCGACAAATGAAGACCCTGTTCTAGTTGTAGAGGGTACCATCATTATCATTCAATTGGGTGTTTCCTCAACTTTGACTTTCTCATTATCAATAGACTCTTCATTAGGATTTTTAATATTTCAGTGGCATTTCATTTATCTCCAATCAATAATTTTACTGGGTACAATCACTTATAAAAAAAATAAGCTCAAATGAAAAATAATCATACTCACAAAAAAATGGTAATATGCTAGGAGTAGTAATGAGAATAATCTAGTCAAAGAAATACCCATTTAGACTAACTTATCTAAAAATATCATTGCACTAACTATCAATTTGGAATATTCCAAGGAATGATGACTATGGAAAATTAATTGAATATGATTTAGTAAAAAATAATAATTCAAAACAATAAAATCTATGTAAACAGTTGAAATAAAAAAAATATTTAAAGAATTTCAAAACATTTAGTAAACAGAACAGAATTTAGGATATTCAAAATCTAAATATTTAAACAGTACAACTATTGCCAAAGAATCACTCAAGTATTCTGATTGCACACAATTATAATGTGACCTTCGGTCATTTCTTTAGTAAAATACTCAGGGTCAGTCTTAACAAACTAAATTAATAAAATTTTAGAACAAAAACAAATAACAAGATTACCAACTAATGCCATTAGGGAATGTGCAATTATAACTATCGCTTTTTCTAGTGTAAATAATATATGTCTTTATTTAAGATCGCGTAATAAATAAGCTTATTGCAGTACCGATTTGGTAAGGTATTCTACTTTGGTCGGTGGTGGGCGCGGACCGGCCTACACGGCAGCCTCCTTCTTGGGGCGACGTAACCGGTTGCTCGCATACAGATACCACTCGTTGTTGTGGTGCTTACGGATATGCACGCCCAGATTGCCGCGCTGCTTGGCGCGGTACGAGCAGTACGGACATTGATGTGACGGCGGCTTACCGCCACACTCCACGTTTTCATGTCGACGAAGTGTCGACTTCCAGCGATATTTTTTTCCACAATGTCGACACTCAAACTGACGGTTGGGGTCGTCATGGTCACGCGCCGCCAGCGCGGCTAAAGTAGCAGCCGGTGGCGGTTTTACGTCGACCGGCTCACCGGCGGCGGGAGCAACAGCGGCGGTTGCGGCCGGTGCGTATATGGGATCACATTCCTCAGGCAAAACGATGTCGTCGGTATCGTCGTATTCGCCCTCAGACTCGCCATCGTCGCGTTTGGTGGTGGCAGTCGCGACAGCGGTGGTATGCGCTTGATGTGCGAGCACGCGCGCATCCACACCGGCCAGAGGCGATAGTCGATGTGCACCAGTTAAAGGCCCGCACGGAGGAGCGAATGCTGCCAGTGGCGGTGGTGCGTGTGCAGATAATAACGTCAGCAACGCCGGGAGATTATCCTTGCGGAACTCTGCAAAGCACACGTTAAATGTTGCAAAAAAAAAAAAAAGAAGTCAAGCGCTACTACTCACAAAATATTTTGTTAATACTACCGAATGCTAAAAATTAAGGAACCAAAGAAATGCGTTACGGTAATAAAATATAAAATAATTTCTGTTAGAAATTATAAAGGCGAAGCTTCTAAAATACATGCAGACATGCACAATCCAAAAATCAATTTTCATCAATCTTCCCATAAGTCTCTCATTATAGCGATAAGGTTATAAATCAAAAGCATATTTAATTCAGATAACATTTAATAAATCAATCGACTGTTCGATAAAATGTAAAAAGTTAAGTATAGATTCACGTAACATATAAAATTCAAATGTTATAATATCGCTAAAGGGAAGCTCGTATGTAAGGCACTGTGTGTGTGTGTGTGTTTGTCTGTTGCATGTATGTTTCTTTGTGTATATATAAGGCTACGTCACTGGACGGGCAGTACAGTTTGTGCGTGCGCGGTTCGGGGTGCGGCGGATGCGGCGGCCGCATGCTTTCTCTCGATGTGTTTTTTGAGCTCATTGCGGCGATGCTTGCTGTAGGAGCAGTGTGGGCACTTGTATTGAGGCTCTCGACCGCACTCCAGCGTCACGTGTCGGACGAGGTTTTTCCGCGCGTTATAACAGCGCTGACAATTAGGACAGCGATACCCCTTGTCAGTATTATACTGCGCGCATGGTAGTTGTTGAATACGCTCACTCCTAGTTGCCTCTCCAACCGTGGTTGAGGCGGATCGCCCCGGAGTAGACGTTTTATTTTGTAGTGATTTTTTATTTTCTTTAGTGTCCTCCGCTACGACAGAGCCCACGGAAGCGGCAGGAACGTCAGGATCAGATGAGCAGACGCGATTTGACGACGTAACGGTTTTTAGCACCGCCATCGTGGTTATACTTTGTTCTGACACTTTTTTACTTCGTGTCATAATACTATGACGTGGACTCGCTCTTCGACCTGAAACGGAAAATCAGGTACATTCTGAGCAGAAAGAAAAATAAACTAAAATTATTAACTCGTAACAAGGTTATATAAACTAAATATAATCAATAAAAACAAATAAATAACAAAAAGTGTATATTTGTGTCCAAAATGCACAAACAAAAAACTGTCATCAAAAAAATCAGTCTTATGTTCATAATTAATCTAATAATAAAGAATCAGTGATGAGTGGCAACAAAGTATTTTTAGAAAACATGAAAATTGATTTTTATGTTGGCCATTCTTATGATAAACTGTACGGGTTTTCTTGGAACAGCACAAATTTTATATTCAAATCTATTATAAAACACGACTCTGTTTTTTAGGAAGTTTTCATGACTGATCTACTCTCAACCACTAAGGATGAAATTTGGTAGAATTGCAGCTTGAGATTTGAAAATAGAATGAATATTTTTCACTTTCTTTAAGTAACTTTTTTAGAACACCATCTAGCAACTAAAAATGTAATATTACAAAATCTATGATAACATAGTAAAAAATACATTCTGTGTGATGAACTTGTTTAACTGATGATGGTTATGGATCTGTATATTTACAGATACAAAGAGCAGAAAGTGTTTAGTTGAAGTCCACCTGCTCAAAGAGCAGTTTAACATTAGCTTTAACAAAATAAGATATAAGAATTGCAATTGCAATTCTTATATATTTCAATATTCTTGAATAACCAGAATATTTCAGATTTTTTTAGAATTGCATCTTTGGAGATCTAATAAAAAACAAACTGATTTATGAGCTTTGCCAAAAATATGCTGAAGTTATTTTATACAGCAGTCATATTTTCAAATATTGTGTTCTATACCTATTTATTATAAGAAAAGGTATATACATTGCATAACTTGTAATAAAATATTTTTTTTGACATGAATTTAACCTCTTACAATAAGTATTTTTTTTGGTATTCTTAATATATTTTCAATTCATTTTACAATTACAATATTGCCATAGAATATTAGCTATTCTATGGCAATTTTCAGTTGTCAAATCAAACAATTTCTGAGAAGAGTTTGTGACAGAATGATACATGAACACTAAATGTATCTGATAATTTTATTTTACAATTCTGAAAACAAATGCTAAATTAAAATAATTAATACTTTTCCGATTTTACTTTGCACTTTTATACCACTCTCCACTGTTCAAATGATAATAAACTCGCATCAAAAGCAAAAAACAGAAAATCCAAAGCTAACTTAAAAGTCTAACCACAACTTTAACATAACATAAAATATTAAAAAAAAAAAAACAAAATATTTAACATATTTTTTCTATCAGTTTGATTTAAAAAAATGCCTATCAACTCCTTAGAAATCTATTAGTGTTTCTGTACCTGTGACTATTTTAATTTAGGTAATCTTATAATATACCCTTATATCAAAACAAAATGTCTCAACAGTTAACACTTATTGTTTCATTTTATAAAATAAATATTGCTTTACCAAAACAAACAAAATAACTCTGCTCTTAAATACTGATAATAAATATAATAGTTTTACAGGAATCAAATAAATATTATTCTTATGTCCCACAACCATGTTTGGCAGCGACATGTTGTATCAATGTTTTCTTTTGAGAATACCGTTTGCCGCATTTGTCGCATTCAAATTGTGGTTCAATGTTACATTCGTACTTCTCGTGACGCAATTTGTTGCGTTTATACTTATATTTTTTGATCTTACAGATTGAACACAAGTGTATCTTATTCTCTTGAGTCAAATCATGCGTACTCTGCAAGCCTTTTTTAACTGGGTTTGGTCCCACGCTGGCACACGTTCGGATGCTTTTAGCCATTGTGTCGATTTTTCTATTTCTATCCCTCTTATTTTTCAGTTTTATGGAGCCAATTTTATAATATTTCATTCGCGGCTCTTTGCATTTCCCATTAGAGGATTCATCTTTACTATACAAATATAGTTTTTTAAGCATAGCACGTGTCAAAGGCACAGAAGTTTTGGCGAAATTGGGAAGTAAGGCCATTTTAGTTGCATCTGAAAGGGTAAAACAGTAACAAGCGGCTAAAACAGAAATTGTGGCTAGGTGTTAGTAGCAGAGCAATAGACGTTAGTACTGTCCAATTATCAGATATAATCATTAATTAAACCTTTTATCATGGATATAAATATATAAGTAGTGGTTTATATTTTCTAAATGGTAAAAGTGTATAACATAACCATTTAAAATAAATAGAATCATGTTTCATGAAGTTATATTAAATCTTGACAATTTTATGAAATTATTTGTCACAAATACTAGCGAATTTTAAAATAAGAATGGATTTTATTTTCATTTTTAAAACAATGTAATCCTCCACAATGAGTTATGTAAAATTAATATCATATAGATCAAAATAAAGCATGCAATAATATAAAAATAGGAAAATTAAGAAGCACAAGCTTCCTCTATAAATTCTTATTGTAAAACTTTACATTAACAAGAAAATCACATAACCAGATCAATTTAATCTTGTACTGAGTGCATATAATTAACAAAATTTCTGCAAGACTGAAATGTGCATTATTATTTTATTCCATTAGCCAAAAAAAGCAAGAAGAGGTTAACCTATATATTATAGCACACCAAAAAAAGTAATGTTTAGATACAAGTCATATTTGTATTAGTCACAAATGTAAGGCAACCGACAAAAAAACGCTCCTAAAACTGAATTATAATATTAAGATGACCTATTTATTTGCATTAAAAATTTCGATTTTAGAATTACTTATTTTTGACTGATGTCTCAATACATAAAAGTAAAAAAAAAAAACTAAATCCATCAAGTAAAGCCAGTAAATAGCTAACTCATCAAGCTGAAACATGCAATCAATGGCATGTATATCTTTTGATTGTGAATTGTTTTTTTTTTTATCATGTTTCATCACCTGATGTGTAAGCTGCAATGACACACCATTGAATTTTATTTGCTATGTCTATCAATTAACCAAAGTAAAAAATTGCTATCACTTAAGTAAATAAATAAAAAATTGCAGTGAAATCACATGTGAATATTAAATGCAAAACAATAAATAAATAAAATTATAATATCAAATAAATTTGAAACTACAAAAAGTAATGGTAAAATAATTACCTGGTATATCCTGGTCTGGCTTTGTAGTTGGCACCAATTTTCTACACATACTAAACATATTTCAAAAAATAGATCACCATTATTACACTATTTTTCTTTTGATAAAACTTTCACTTTTGACTGAATTTGAATATAAGGTTATTTGATGAAATATTTTTTTTTTCATTTTAACTTAATTCATCAAGATCATAAGAAACTATGCTCCAAATGTCACATAAATTTTATAAACATATTTCGCAAAACTACGATCTATAAATTGTCTATACAGTGGATTAAAAAAAAATCAGGATATTGTATTGCCATAAACAACACCAATATGTAACTATTCCATGTATTTATATAATATTATACTACATACTTAATATTAATATTAAAACATTCACGACATACAAAAATGTAGCTAAAACATACTAAATAAAATAAGTATGTACTTACCCAAATTTGAAGAGTTAAAACACTACATACTCCCCCTTCCCATGTTAATTTGTTAGTAACACTCATGTTTGTTTATGCCCATAATAAAATACATAAATATTTAAAAAAGAATCCTCCAGTGTAAACATGCAGAGACAAAGACAATTATTATGCATATCACAACATTAAGCCATCATCAGTAGAGCTAATATGAAGATATCAATCAATGTACTTACCAATCAAATACCTCGCCTATTGTAGGCTACAAATAAAACATCAATACCTTTCATGTAATACAATTTACCATTACCTGTAGCATTACGAGTAAACTTTTAGAATACTTTGACCGCTTTAATGCACAAAAAAAACAGATTTTAACTATAAACATTAGTAATTTATAATATTTAAAATGTATATAGAAATAATAATCTCTTTTGAGAGTTTCACATGTGACAACACTAGCACTCTTATATTCACCTCCGAAAGAATGGTATGTGTGACAAAATATAATTAATATTTATATAAGCATTCTGGCAATGATTGTTCATAGAATTTCAAAAGTTATGGGAAGACATTGCGCATTTCATCCGTTCCTTGTACATTTGGAACAATTAATTTCAACTGAAAAACAACAACCAGATAATGAACAAAATAATGATTTTGCGAAAGGGTTACAGATCAATAAATGGAAATTAATTATTCCGTTTCAAGTATCAACAGAGTCATGTTTGTAACATATTGTGTTGCATGTTTTATACACATTATTCATTCATCGACAACACAAAATGTTCTGTAAGCAACACTTTCGCGGTTTCTTCTTATTGATAGAAAAAATGTATTACACATATATGATAATAAAACCGCAAGAGTGTTGTATGTGTGTGAGGTGTTCACGCTCTTACCTTGCGACTCTCTCACACCATCACTCGAATTTATTATTTCATCTTGAGATCTTTCCATATGCCATTGAAAATCTGTGAAGTACAAACAAGTGACCATATAATGGACTAGCAAATTCTTTGTTTGAAATGTTGTAATAAATTGTAGATCAACATAATCCCAAAAATTGTTATGCAACCTGAATCCGATTTGTTTATATCATAAAATAAAAAAGAAAGATTGATAATAATTTTTAAGCAAATAACAAATTTCTAAAATAAATTTAATATTTTAGATGTACTAATGAACAACATAAGTCAGTAAAATAACTAGTGCGGCAAACTCTGTATGGCAATGTTTTTTCTAGTTACTGTTTCATAAAAAATATAAGTCCATCATTTGTGAGGTATTTTTAATAAATTTCAACCCCCCCGCCCCCGCCCCTTAAGAGATTCTTTTCATACTTCTTTACTAAATAAATTTATTCCATATATTTATATTACTGATGACATGTTTGGTGTCTCGATAATAGTATAAATTGTTATAATAGTATTGGAACCTTGATTAAGTTCTCGCTGTTTCTTTAAAGATGGAAGTAGCAGCACCCAGTTCGTGGAATTTCAAATGGTAACACACATGCAAGGCAGTAGTCTATCTAATCTTAAATTTCAGTGTATGGTATGTATTTCAGTGTATGGTAGTTCACTTTAGGTACTGTAAATAAAGTAATTTTTTCTTAGCTCTGAAAATGTCTACGTTTGTGCCAAATAAAGTAGTATTTGAAGGGAATTTTATTGCGCTACTTTATTCAAAAAAATTGCAGCTGAAGCACATAGAATTTTGCTGAGACTTATGGCGACAATGCTTTGTCGGATACGACATGCAGACTGGTTTTGATGTTTCAAAAATAATGATTTTGATCTTGAGAATATAGAACATTCTGGCGCACTGAAAAAATGGAAGACGAAAAGTTGGAGGAATTACTCGATCAAAACTAATGTCAGATGCTAACAGAACTAGAAAAAACATTACAAGTAGATGAGTCAACTGTTTCAAAATGTTTAATATTGGGAATGATCCAGAAGCAAGGACATTGGGTACCGTATGAATTGAAGCCGAGAGACGTCGAACGGCGTTTTCTCACGTGTGAACTATTGCTTCAAGAGCAGAAAAGAAAAGTTTTTTTGCACCGCATCGTGACTGGCAATGAAAAGTGGATACACTACAATAATCCAAAGCATAGAAAATCGTGGGGTAAGCTCAGCCATGCATCAACATTGTCTCCAAAACCAAATATATGGTTTGAAGCTTCTACTCTGTATTTGGTGGGATCAGGAGGGTGTAGTTTATTATGAGCTGTTCCTCGTACGTACGTACGTACCTGGAAACACATCAATGGGAAATTCTATCTCAACCACCACATTCACCTGACATAGCCCATTCTGATTTTCACTTATTCCGTTCGATGGCACATGGCCTAGCTGACCAGCGCTTTCATTCTTATGAAGAAGCTAAAAATGGATCGATTCTTGGATAGCCCCAAAAGACATATCGTTTTTCCGACGCGGAATTCATATACTACCAGACATGGGATAAAGTAGTCGCTAGTGATGAGCAATACTTTGAATGAAATATTGTTGTTCCTTATAATTTAAATAAAGCTTTTATTTTAGATGCTTGCCTGCAACATGCATTAACATGCAGCATGCAATTCCCGCTGACCCTCGAATCTGCCTCTCTGCTACGAATCTCTATCCAAAGGATTGAATATTGATTCCAGAGAATTGACAGATATCGAACACCTAATGTTCGATATCTGTCAATTCGACCTAAAATGTTATTTATTTTTATAATTATCTTAGTCCGCTAACGGCGGCAATTTCCTGAGGATGAGCCTGGTTGACATGAAACATAGGTAGAATTAACAATTTAAGGGTTAGCTGACTAAGATAATTATAATAATAAATAACATTTGCTCAGGTGTTCGATATCTGTCAATCCTCTGGAATCAATATTCAATCCTTTAGATAGAGATTCGTAGCGGAGAGACAGATTCGAGGGTCAGCGGTGGGTTGCATGCTGCATGTTAATTCATGTTGCAGGCAAGCGTCTACTATGGATTTCCGCAATTTAACACCTCACACAATACAAGTTTTTATTTCGTAAAAGAAACAAAACTTATTCAAGGTCCCGATATATCGTCTGAAATTCAAAGTTGATGTGAAATTTTTCATTGACCAACCAGCCCTAAATCTAATTTGGAGAATTTTGTCAGACATCATCTCTGAGCTCACATAATTTATACATGACCCCTAATAAAATTTATAATGCTCAGTTAAATCTGAATATGGTATATCTGATAAATCTGTTCTGTAATTTATTTATTTAACCATAAATGCTTATCGGCTATATACATTTATAGTAACCAAATAGTTTTAGTGTAATGTAATTCTCAATTGAAGACTTAAAAACCAAGTGTTGCACCATAAAGGAAAAATGAAATCAAATAATGATGACAACTAAGAATTATTAACAGAAAATAGCGGCGATATTATATTTGTATTAGTTAATTAAAATGGTGTTTTCAACCCTTGATATAAAAGATGGTAAGGAATCCTTAAAGAAGTAGATGATATCTGAGCAGTATTTGTCGATTAGACTAGCTATCCTGTTCCTTGGCCTGTGGTGTATGTAATTTTTCGATATTCCAAACAAGTCAATTTAGCCATTGATGATTTTATAAAAGAAAGTTAAGATTAGCGACCTGTCGTTAATTTAGGAAGCTGTCGATCCTAAATCAACTGTATACAAATTTATTCCTCAGGTGTGCATATAATACGATATAATTTCAAAATCCCTATTTTTTCTACTTTTAGATCCTAACAAGAGAATAAGGTGACCATACAATGGTCCAATATTTAGTATTGGTCGAACTAATGATGTGAAAAGATATATAAGCATACGGATATTATTGAATTCTGTTCCTGACCTAAGTATGAATCCTAATATATTATAAGCTTGTGACGTTATTTTATCTAAACGCTTTGTGAAATCAAGTTTGTTATCCACAGTCACAATCAGGTCTTTTACTGAAGTGACATCCATGACTTGATGTTGATTGAGATGATATATGGCTGGTAGCCTGTTATGTGAATGCGAAAATGACATTACCACACATTTATTTATATTTAAATTTATTGATCAGACACCATCTGCTAAATTCAACAAAATTCTTCTGTAAAGTATTGACATCAACAACACTATTTATTTTCCGAAAGTCTTTCAGACTATCAGCTTAGAGTTAGTAATCTGATTCAAATTTATGTCCAATGACATTAATAAATATATTAAAAACAATTGGTCTTAAATGTGATCCTTGGAGACACCAGAGTTAACCTCATACTCAGCTTACATGTAGTCATTTACTCGTACTTGCAGATGTCTATCTGATAAGTATGATCGGAACTGATCAAGTAGTTTCCTTATTACACGGTATTGACATAGTTTTTTGATTAATGTTTTATGGTCAACCATGTCAAAAGCCTTACTACTAAAAGCAGTATATATTGTATGGACGTTCACGCCTTAATTCATTGTGTTTAGGACATAGTTGGTGTACAATCATAAGTTCATAGCAATAAATCTGCCACTGATGAAGCCATGTTGTTATGATGTTTTGGAATATGAAGGTTATTTGAGGCAAAATAATTTAGATATTGAAAACTGAATGCAGATAGTTTTGTAGTTGGTTATGTCACATTTAAATCCTGTTTTGTGTATCAGACTCATGAAAGACGTTTTCTAAGTTGTTAGGAATATTGCTGACTCTAGGGAATCACTGAATATATGTGTGATTGGTTCAGTAAAACCTGGAGTATAATTTCTAAGGAATAGATTGAGTATCCCGTCAGGTCTAGCGCCTTTTTCTGGATCAAGTTTTCACAGTTGATTGAACACATCCTTGAATCTGATGTTTAGTTCTGAGACGTAGACATCCTGGTTGGTCTGAAATTCTTTGTTTCGATTTTTTGGTGTTAATGGGATATCGGCATTACTCTCATAGATACTTTTAAAGAACAATGTGAATAGGTTAGCATCCGTTACTTCATTCCAAGTCATTTATGGTGGAACGTCAATATCACTTCTTTTATTTTTAATAAAATTTCAAAATATACTGGTATCCAATTTTAACAAGTTCTCTGTTTTGACTATGTATCTATTGTAGAATGTTTTACTGATTTTTTTATGTTCTGAAACAGTTATAGGCAATTCTGGATCTAGATACGTTGTATTTAGTAAGAACTGTGTTTTTTGTCTATTTTTTTTAAAATAAATTCGTTTAAAAACCAATGAGGATGATTGCTTATTAATGTAATTTAATTAAGAACTTTATAGCTGTGAAATCAATATGCAGTTATAAATAAAATACATAAATTAACTTTATAATTCTTTTTAACATGTGTTAAAAAGAACTAAAAATTAATTATTTTTAAAAAAATTTTAAATCTTCCTCTATCTATAATCTTTTTGGTAGTTGATGGACTCTTATACAAACGATGACGCTCATCAGGTATTAGGTCCCTACATATGAAATTGACGTTTTATATGACAAATGTAAAACGGAACAAATGTATGAAATTATATATTTAACCAATCGAGGTATGTACCATTATTATCTATGCACTTTCGCCATTTTAAAGATAGTTCATTGATGTCATAGCTAGAAAACTTGTGGGAGCGAGAATCAATAAAGTCTTTGAAGGCGGTTTGGCCTACCCTATCGGAATCGGATTTTTTTCCTTACAAGGAATTGTCCAAATTGCGTAAAAAATTGTAATCTGTTGGAGCTAGGTCTGGGGAGTATGGTGGGTGTCGAAAACATTCCAATCGCTACGCCTCTAATTTAGCGACCGTTTGCATGAAGTATGAAGTTTACTGTTTTCCTGAAGCAGCAGTGGGCTAGAGCAATTGACTAGTATCAGTTGTTGTATAGCGTGCTTTTCCATAATGGTTTGCAATTATTGACAATACAGATCTACCATAATCGTCTGACCAGATCTTATAAAGTTGCAGTGAATGACACTAGCACTGGTTCACGCTCAACAGTACCTTATCCCAAATCAATTTTTGCTTGGAATAGGATTTAGCCGGTTCTCCTGGGTTCAACAACTGTGATGAACATTTCCGATTATCATACACGATCCATTTTTTATCAAAAGTGACAGTACGATTCAAATTTCCCACACTATTGTGGCAGTTGAGTAATGTAACGCAGTACTCAATGCATGTTTGTTGGTGTGTTTCACTCAATCCATATGGTGCCCATTACTCGAGCTTTTTCACTTAACGTTCGCACCAAAAACAAACCATGTTTTCTTTTACAGTTGCATCTCCATACACATTGTTAATCCTTCGAGCTGTTTCTGCAATGTGGATGCCACGGTGGAGCTCGTATTCGTAAATAAGGCAATATCTTAAGTTTTTTATATTGTGAACAGACCAATGTCAAAGAAAAATTAAATGGCGTGAAAACAAATGAATCACTAAATTAGAAACACAAATATACAAGTCTAAATTTGAAATAAATTTGAATTTAGAATTCGTAGCCAAACACCAGATATTTGAGATCAAAGTGTACAGTTGGACAAAACATCAATTTCATATGTAAGGACCTAGGATATATAATATCTTTGTGTATATGTGTACTTACACACCCACACACACGCACACACGCACGCACGTACGCACGCACGCACGCACGCACGAACGCGCACACACACACATATATTTGATTAACTTATATGCAGAAGATGATCATAAAAACTCAGTTCCTCCAGGAAAGAATGTTTCATACAGATCAATTTGGTTTCAATATACTCATGTATCTACTTCTTGTTTTAAAGGTTTGAAATTAATGTGAATATAGTAGTAAATTACTTCCTAGACAACCATGTAAGAATTGTTTGTTCATACTGAGGTTCATACTGAGGAAATAACACATTCATTTAGCTTATTCCTTTTGAAATAATTTAGTAGTCACTTCTTTTTCAACTAGCAAAATAATACAACACAAGTGATTTAGTTCTATTTGTAGATGTTTAAAGAAAAAAACATGATTTCTTTGTAAAAATGTAGACTTACAAATATGTGTATGTGTGCATGTGTAAATGTAGCCACAGACTAAACCCACTAAATACATTAGCTACAATTACTTTTTTCACGTCTGTTATGTGATGCTTAACACAGTAATTAAGTTTTAGGATTCTGTACACCTGATGAAAAAACAGAACCCTTATAAGACCAATCGTGTGTCTATTAGTCTATTTTCTCCATTTCTATTGAATAAAAAAGTTAAAATTTGAAACATATGCAGTGTTAGGGTACACAATCACATACATATCCTGAATGTAAATAGACAGATTTAAATTTTGGGCGCCAAATTAGATAATTGAAAGAAAACGGGCATATATATTAATGAAAGGGTCTGTTATGTTCAAATGAAGTATGTATTTTCTATAACTTTCATTTACTTACAAATGACACTTGATATTGTCAGTGATGTAAAGGCAGCCGATGGTATAATTATAATTAAATTAGTCTCTGATTTTCCAGATGTATTTCACTAACCTCTAAGCAAACAAGGCAAACTAAGGTAAATTATTGCGTAACAATACACAGCACGCAAAAGTATTTGCGGACTCGCAGGTTGTTGACTGACAAGGTAAGTTTCATTACGAAGTCTTAGCGCTGCGACATGTCACCTTTGCAAACTCTCCCAACAATAAGTCATGTTTGCATATTCGATTGCAGTCAAAGGCATTGTTATTAAACACTTAAATATAATCACACGCAATCTTACGTTTCAAAAACGTCATTATCATAAACGTCACAATCATACTAACAAAATACCTACTTGTCGTTGAACTTTGTGTAGTTCAAAGACAATTATGCGCACGCACGCGTCCGCCCACCGCGCACGTATGGGTCACGCGATCGAATGCGTCACTGTGCAGGCGGCTGTGGTCGTAACATAGAACTAGGAGGCGGGGGCGGGAGACACGGCATCACATACGTGTTTTTCCACAAGGTTGTCGCTGCGATATATTTATATACATTTTCTAAGCTATTTTTCTCAGAAACTACTATTTCAATAACTATGGTTTCTTTGGCAGCAAAGTTTGCTCTAAAAAAGGAGATTATAAATATTTGCGGAAAGACGCATGATCGATTCCATACGTTAGAATGCATTCCTTCATTTTTTTATATTGAACGATGTCGCTGTCAATCACAATCTGTTTCCCGTTTTTAATTCTAGTCTCTGTACTGTTCCTGATTTCAATCTCGACTATGCTCTTGATTCTAATTTCGATTCGAAACTCAATTTGGATCTTAGTCTCCGTTCTCGATTCTGTTCTCAGTTTCGTTTCTAATTTGAAACACATTGACAGTTCCAATTTGTACAAAGGCTGGGCTAATCTTAGTATCAAAATAAAATATTTATATGTGAATTCTTGTGCATGAATGAATTTCTAGAATCGGCATAATACTGCAGTTTAATTGCACAAAACACAAATTAATGCTAGAAGCTATAAAAAAACACAAGCATATTCAAATGCAACATTGTGTCAACATATGAAATATATACACAGACATACAAAACATGAATTTTTGGATATAAAGATAATGAGAAAGATATAAAATATAGGACCTCGTACCCACACAGTTTATAGGTAAACATATCTAAAATTTCTAAGTCTTTAAAATTTCCACAGGAAATGAAGTTATTATGAAGAAAAAATGGATGCAAAATGTGTTACTCTATTTCATTAGAGACTAAAGTACAGCTAGTAAATGGGTACTATGATACCCTAATTATTTAAATGAATTGGGTCCCAATTCTAACCTACTTTACCTTCTGTATTACTTTATGATGTAAAACGTTTTTAAATGCTTAAACTGTCAAATATGCGATAAACCTTTTTTGTCAGATATTAGTAAGTAATTAAGTGTTCAGTACGATTCTGTAGATATATAAGATTCACTTTTATATAATTTTAAGATCATTATTAACTCTTAAAAACTCGCTAATGAGTCTAAAAGACTCCTTTGTATTTTGTTTTATAACTTTAAAATTTTGATGTTTGCATGTTGTCCCTATTAGTATCTTTCAACAATAGTTTAGCACGACAGCAGAATTAGATAAGTAGCTTTCTATTATCATAAATTCTCATAGAATAGAATGATAAATTTATGGGATTGACATTAGCTAACGAATGTCACATGATCTAGGGATTCCAATTTAAATTTTGTAAACAATTACTTTGACATCAATGCGCGTTAGCATTTATAGAAATAGAACTGTTTGCCACTTGTCTTAAGACTGCTGATGACGGCCTTAGTGGTCAGTTAGCACACCACGTGTGAGTGCCACAGACATGAGGTGTATAAGAGTTCACTGCACTTGGTAGTGAGTACATGTGTGTTTTTTATCATATTATTATTTATTTACCTAATTTTATTTTACTTCATAGAAATTGGCTACCAATAGGCCTCGAAACCTAATGAAATAGGGGAATATCTCAATGAAAAAATAGAAAATGAAGACTTCTAAGACTGAAGAATATTAGAAATAAACAAACACCAATGAGTGGATGTAAACTATGTTGCAGCATATGTAATTAAAAAAAAAGATAGAATTTATAGAAAAACCAATGATTTTTGCATAAAATGCAATATACCAATTTGTATAGAACACATGAAGCATATTTGTTCAACTTACTATAACTAAATTTGATGTTCAGACTATGATTTTATCCCAAAGATGATATTTCTGTTTAAAGTTGTTTATGGTTTTTCTGTAGCAATTGATCTCTAATGTTGATTTTGTCTATGTAAGTTCATTATAGTGTTAGAAAATGTAGTTTTAATTTAAAATAAGTAATCACAGAAAATACAACAATTGCCTTAATACTGTCATAAAAGTATAGAAAAATTTCTTATATTTTGTAGTGATTTCTTATATAAGTAAAAACAATAAATACTAAAGTATTTCATTAAATACTAATATTCTTTATTTAACCGACTTCAAAAAAAGGAAGAGGTTCTCAATTCGGTGTATTTTTTTATGTTTGTTACCTCATAACTTTCGACTGAGTGAACAAGATTTTGAAGATCTTTTTTATTTGAAAGCTGGTGCTTCCCATATGGTACCATTTCAATTTGGTCCAATTCTGACCAAGGTAATTGTCATAGTTGAATATAATGATCAATGGAACTCCTTAACGGCTTAAAGTAAGGGTGCAATCTATGAGCAGCATATTTAGTAGGTCTACCCATATTCAGACAAATTAGTTAGTGTACTTCAGATTCACTAAAAATCAAAAAATAAACAAAAATAATAACAAAAAACACCGACTTCAAAACAAAACCTATTCCAAAACATTTTAATATGCACTAAAAAGCAAAAAAAAATAATTGCTTATTCTTCTACAACTTAATAATCAACTTACTTTTTTTTACTCATCAATATGTAGATACGATCTATGTGTTTACCACCCAAAAAGGTTGGTAGGTACCTACCCACTTCAAATTTAACACAACGTATACCTATGAATAACAAACAATGATCAAAATCTTTTTTATAGTTCTCCTAAGTAAAATGAAAAGAAAATATTAGACTACTTAAAAGTCAATCAAATTATTACGATAATATTATGTAATTACATTTATTGTTATTTTTGGAGTCGGTGTTTATTGCTAGGTATACTGTAGGGTTTCCTTGGCTGTCACTTGAAATATTTTTCATTTCATTTTACTTAAGAAAATTCTAAAAATACTTTGATGATTGTTTGTTATTCATAGGCATGTGTTGAGTTAAATTTGAAGTGGATAGGTACCTATCTATCTTCTTGCGTGGTAAACACATAAATCATACCTACATATAAATAAGTGGAAAAATTAAGTTGATTATAAGTTGTAGAAGAATACTCAATTTTTTTTTTTAATTTTTAGTGCATATCAATTTGTTTTGGAAAAGTTTTTGTTATGAAGTCAGTTTTTTTTTGTTAAAATTTTTGTTTATTCTTCACATATAATCCCTATAAGACAGAAAACTTTCAATTTTATTGAACAGTTTAGCAATAAACATATATTATACTAGGTACAGCATACCCAATAGAAAATATTTATGTTAAAAATTCTGAATTGAGTACTTAAGAGTTAAACAAATACTCAGTAAAAGGGTATTATATAAATTTTTAATATTTAGAAGAAAAATATCAATGGGCACAACCAGCTAGACTTTATACACATTTCTTTCATTTTGTTATAGTTTTATATTTAATGTGGATGTATATGATAAAAATTAGAAAAGTTACTTTTCAGGCTTAGTTAGTTAGTTACTCTTTAAATGAGTTACTCTCTCTAAGTTTGTTACTTTTAGGTTTCTTGCGCATTCTTTTCAAGGGAAAACTAACTTTTGAAGCGTGGTAGTGTAAATGTATTAAGGGGTTATACACAGTTAGAATTATCGAAAAATCCATTTTTTTAAATATATGCATTTTCGGAATGTACATATACTTAAGTATATTCTCTGAAAATTTTAAGGCAATCCGATTAATATATTCGGTGATATACCTGAATTTGTTAGGCCACATCAGTGTTGGGATTCTGAAAGTTACTCCTTATGGTGAAGTTGAAGTTGTCAAAAAAGAATGTAACGGGCATGTTTAAAAGAGAATGGATTCACGACTCCGCGAGCTAGTAAGAAAAATGACTAACAATTCAAAAGGGCAGAAAAAAATTACAAAAAAAGTACTTTTAGGGAAAGGTAAAATCACTAAGCTAAGCTAATAGATAAGCTGACAGTTTACTATGGTTTGGTAATAAGGAGAAATTGTGATTCTGTAGATAATATGTACAATGCAATTTGGGGAACATATTATCACTATTGTTAAACTGATGAGAAGCCTCAACACGAAATGTGCCCAGATGGAGAAGGTTCATGGTGTAGTTGGCAGAAAGCACTAGCAACAGACACATTATCTTCTTACACCCATGATTATGCAACTTTACCAGCTGATGTTGCTGAAGCTATATATACGATTTATGAAGACCTTCGCAATGTAAAATTATTGGAAAGGTATATTGGTAGATTTACACAAAACAATAATGAGAGTTATAATCAGTTATTATGGAAAATAACTCCAAAAATTGTTTCATGTGATAGTAAAATTGTGGAAATAGCGGCTTACATTGCAGGTGGAATGTTTAATGAAGGTACAAAATCATTATTGTACTTTATAGAGTGCATTAGGAGTTTAATAAGGCAATGCAGCTCATGTTTATGTCGAAAAAGAGGACGCACAGCGTGTGATGATCTCCAACGCGAGAGCACATGAGAGCTCGCGAGAAAGAAGAATGGCCGACGGCAACACCAGCTGGACTTATTAGAAGCTAACGATATTGCAGAAGGACCTTCTTATAGTCCTGCTATAGATGATACCATGTAAGTTGAAGAAAAAAAAATTAACTATGTGTAAACTACTTCTGAAACTTTAAACGCGTTTTACTCACAAAAGGTATTTTCAAAGTCAGTGATTTTGATTTCTGAAAAATGGCTCAACCAATCACTCTCAAATTTTTACACAATCTTAGATATATTCTTCAGGTATTGAACAAAGGCATAAGGTTTTAAATAATTATTACTATTTTTTTTTAACAATTTAGAGCGAAAATTTCAGTCAAAAATCAAAATTTTTATTATTCTTTCGTTCAATACCTGTATTAATCTATTCTTTAAAAGAATCTACCATATTTTTTGATTTCAGATAATCCGAACCACTGAAATGAAGATTACTGCCAAGCTCCTTTTTTGGAGGTCGTTAGGGACATCATCTACAGAAGCAGTGTACATCAATATTTGTACACGATCTATGTGCTATTGTATTCTTAAAAATTAGCTCTATTTGAATTACCATCCCTTGTAATTGATAAATAAAATCTGATTCTGTAAAAAAATAATAAAAAGACATCTTTTTTGAGCCTTGCAACTGTGTATAACCCCTTAATGTACTTCAAATGTTACATAATGACCCATATAGATATTTTGATTTAAAAATTTATAATATGAAACCTTTTTAATATGAGTCAAACACACTAAAGTAGACTTTTTTAGAACTTGATCCATCCAATGAGTTTATTTTAAATTTTTCAAGATGCATCATAAAACTGCTTTTGAGCCAAGTTTATTCATATTACATCTCTACATGACAACCAATCTCTATGGCATAGAACTGTGACATATATACAGATTCCACAGTTTCCCATTTGTGATTACAATGTGGGGCACTAAAACCATTTATAAATTAATTTTATGCACATAATATCAAACTATATAAATAAAATATAAATTCATATCACTAATTTTTAGATTTGGAATATTTTATTGAATATAATACTTACTGCGTACTATATCATTAGGAGCAGGAGCAGGTTTGTCCTCAGCCTCTTCATCTACAATCAGATCATCAACACCATCCCTTTGAACTTCTTCTTTGCACTGATTCAAATCATCAATATTTGCTGTTGCTATAGTATCTGGAGCGGTAGGTATTGGTAGAGGTAGTATTGGAACTGGCATTTCTGTTGATACTCTGCGTGCTTTTTTACGACGCCTTGTCGGGCTAACCGAACCTTCTCGACTGTCCACACTACTGTCTCTGATCTACGAGTAAAAATGAAATAAAAAAAAATAATTTTTAGGTATAGTACAGTGAATTAAAATTAACTACTTATATAGCATTCTATAGAACATAACAATAAAGCCTTTGAAAGAATTTTTGATAACTTCAAAATTTGTGGAAAATCATACTATGAAAATTTTCACAACAAATCTATAGTGATGAAGAAACATAATTTTTAAATGACACCACAATGTAGAAACAATTGACAGTTAGATAAAACAAACTATATTCTACAGCCAGTTCCATTTTCAAATGTAGTAATTACCTTTTAAATATCGTTTATGTAAGTGGTCAGTTCCAGAAACTTATAGTGTGCCCCACATACATGTAAGAATACAGCACATTTGAAATGGAAACTTCTATAGTACATTGGATTTCGGTGGTAAAATTTTATGAGTTCGAGCTACCGTAGCACCGACATACTAATGCATTATATGTGAAAATCTCTTTATGTGGGTTGGGCAATTACCATAAGTAAAATTTTAGGAGTTCACATCAAAATGCTAATGTTAACAGTGTAAGTAAAAACTTTTCCATATATGTGAAAATTATATTGCTAATTTAATTCAATTGCAACATTATTTTAGTTTTGTTCAGATTATAAATTTTTAACAAACCTTTCATACACACTGCTACTTTTATTTAAAATTTACTAGGTTAGCGAAGCAATAGTGTGTTTTAACTAACACATAAAGATGAATATTATTGTTGCTCGAGGTGCCAATATATATGAAATCCAAATGAATATTGATCATTTTAATTTAAAAATTGCAATGTTTTAATTTTATATATTATTACAATTAATTGTAAAATTTCAAAAAAAAAAACTGTTATTTTATAGTTTTGTTTTCATTTGTCAGCAGTCCCAACGACTGCCAATTTTGATAGACAACTAAAATGAGCTTTCATATTTTGTAAAGATATGGTAGTGTGATGTATCTTTTATTTCACCTTTTATTGTCATACCGACATGCTTTTATATTCCATCACTTATTCAAAGGTTTAAATACAAGATACAAATCCTTGGATAGCCAAAATAATGAATAATTAAAAAATAAGTGGTTATAAATTTATTACTCATTTACTCTAATTATTATTTTGTATCTTAACAATAATAATATAGCAGTTTTTTGCCAATTTCTTCTTTAATAAAATTTCGCCGTCTTCACTTTTAGTTGAATAATTATGAACATGAATAAACTGCAACCTTCATGATAAGAATTATGATTGTAATGTCAAATTTATGGTCACTACTTGAGAAACTTTCTTCTGAGGCAGTAATTAGTTCTACAAATCTATGTGTCCCCTGTGATTTAATCAGCTCATTTTATTAGCTATGGCAGTTACGATAGTTTAGTCAATTTTCTTCTTGTGGGTGTTACTTCTCAGAGAAACCCCCAAGCACAGCTCTTTCCAACTCATGTTGAATGACTATGAACTTGTAAAATGCCAAATTACCATACCAACAGTAAGATACCACATCTGACATCTGTTTATCTGATATTAACACTGACCAACCAATATACATAGAACAAATAAATGTAACCAATATTTAGGAAAATTTACTTTTTTCATGATTAGTTTATGATCAATCAAAAGATATATTGAATGTAAAATAAAAATTAAGAACTATATAATGACACCTCATTTTATTTCCTTGTTTCTTAATTAGCACAACTTTTGATTGCTTGCCTTGTAAAATTATATAAAACTTAGTAACTTGGAAAACTGTCTTTCCACATAAAGCCACAATAACTATAAACAACACTTTCAATAAAACCTTGAGATTTCATCAATTAGAAGAATTAATGGATCAGTGCCTACAGATATGATCCAGGGAATAAATGATATTGATTTTAAATAAATATAGTTTAAAAAACTAAAAAACACGCTTTTAAAGCACATTAAACTAAAAAGTGAAAAATAATCCTTAATATGAACCCAAAAAATTATGAACAATGACGAAAATACTGGTATTGTTGTGGAAAAGCGTGGGTTGCTCTATTTACGAAAATGTGGCACAAAAGCGCACGCTTTTTCCACAATAATACTAGTATTTTGTCATTGTTCATTATTTTCGAGTTCATAATGGGATTATTTTCACTTTTTAGTTTAATGTGCTTTAAAGCGTGTTTTTAGTTTTAAACTATATTTATTTTAATTTTTAGTTGTTGATTGGTAAAAGCGTTGTAATTTTTAACAATACAACAATAGTTGAATTATTAATAATGCTTATTACTGTTACTAAATTCTATTACAAAACAATAATAGAATTTATTAACAGTTATAAGCCACTTGCTCTCACGCAGACGATACGTGACGAAATTGTTCGATCCTGGCGATCCTGATCAGGATAAGAGAATAAACTTATCAAATTATTGTATCGTCATTGCTCCTTGTTACGTATGCAAAGTTTCAAATTAGACTTCTTGAAATTGGTGAAAATTAAGCTCAAAGATGCTGTTACATACACAGATACATACAATCAAAGCTTATATTAATCCTGGCAGTCCTAATAAGGATAATGGGAAACTGTTATGAAATCATTGCATTGCCATTGGTCTTTGATACGTATGCAAAGTTTCAAATTAATCAGACTTCTTGAAATTGGTGAAAATTAAGCTCAAAGATTCCGTTACATAGTTACATACATACATGCAAACTTACAGCCTCAGCTTATAAAAACGTGTTAAAAAGTCATTAATTCTATGTAAAATTATAACGTATTGCATTGTCCTATTATTTAATATCACATTCTGAAACCTTTAAATATTTATAGAAAAAAGAAAGAATACAAATAAAAATGTGCCAACACTTTTATTGAATATATTTAAAAATAAAAAAAAGAATTTCTATATTATTTACTATATGTGTTAAATCAATACAATTGTGATCTTAATTGTGGATTAAAGCTATGGAATATGAATTGAAATCTTTAAAGAAAAACTGAACTATTTTCAATCACTCATTCCGTGTAAATAAATTTTCAAAATCAAATGAGACAGTAAGGGTCAGATATATAAATATAAAGATAGATCAGTAGCTAAATATTTCATCTAAGTAGAGAATTGATTATTACGAAAACTTTTACGCCCTTAGTAGAAATCCACTTAAAAGGACTTTATTTTCATTAGTAACTCAATATGATTCTTTATTGCTCTTTGAGATATAATAAGGTCCTCTTTATATGGGAGATTAAATGACAATATTTATATATACCAACAAAAAGAAGCAAAAATCAAAAGTCTGTAAATTACAGCGATCTTTATATGGCCTAAAATAAGCCTCTTACACTTGGAATACAGAACTAATTAGTGAATTGATTAATAGTTTTACACAATTCTTGTCTATGAAGTGCAAGCAATAATATTTCCAAGTGTTACTATTTATATATCAAGATAAATTTATTTTTGGTAACAATGATTTCACAAAAAAAAAAAAGTTGAGAAGTGATTCATTAAATACCCTTAAGTTGATAGATATAGACTTAGCAAGACATTAGAAATGACATATATAATATATTTTATAAACGTAGTCTGTTTGTACACAGATCTGAAGAAGTTTTAATAAATAGTTTAGAAAGGTTACAAATGACAAATTATAAATCTGTTAAAATGGAAGTAAGTCTGAAGTAAGACTGAAACCCAGGGAAAAAATAAGTGAAGTGGATCCATACCAGAAAATTATTGTCACTTGATATATGTAGTGATCAATATAAGGTACATTGCAATTAGGATGAGTTATCTCAATTTGATACTTGTGGTATATACAATAAATATGCATTTCAGTACAAGTCCACAATTATTTATTGTCTAATAAAAAGCTTGATACATTACACAGATGAGACGGTTTTAATTAATTTAACATAAAATTATGTACAAGTTGTATCAACCTTAAGAAAATATTACACTACAGCAAAGTTGTAGATAGAAAATATGTATCTACAACTGAGGCGAGTTTGTAGCCTTGAGCTAAGTACCAAAGGAAGGCCATACTTGATCAGTTTGTTAATGTCTTTCATAAGTACCGAAATATTCATTACTTATAATGATAACCAATTTGCCTTAAAGATAGCAAATAATACTACAATTTAATATCAAATATTACCTACTTAATATATAAAGATGTAATTGTGAACAATGTCATGATTGATCTAGTGTTTTATTTTTTTGGTAAAACATAGATGGTCTTTAAAATTCAAGTGTCACAGTGTCAAAGTGCAACAATTTTTTTTGGAAAATGTACAGATATTTAGAAAGTCTAGATTTTTATTATAATTTTTACTAGTGTTGGGTTCTTATTATAGAAAAACTACTTCATATTTGTAAACTCAGATTTTTGTACCACTAGCAAATAAAAAAAATCTGATATTTGATATCCCAGGTTTTGATTAGAATCCTCATTTAGAAAATATTTTCTTGGTAAAATAATAAAACTGAAAGTTTATTTCTCAAACAATATTTATATTTTGAGCTATTGTACTATTACTGTTATAAAATATAAATAGTATTCTCAGCCCAGAATGTAGCTTTTTTACAAAAAGCTACATTCAGGTTGCTATTGCAAAACCCTTACAACTTTTTTTTAGAAAACCATCCTACATGATATTCAAAAGATTACATTTCTTTTACAACACTCTATTGCATTTTTTTTGGATAATCAACATAATTAAAAAGTACAGGTTTCTACTATTTTAGATAGGCATTTGCTTGGATAAACAAATAGTATTCATTGCCTGAATTTGAATTGCAGACTCATTGCATTGCAATACTTATAAATCTTTAAAAAACCACAGATAACATTCAAAAACCAAGGTTCTACTGTAAGAATCACAAACTCTTTCTTAATAAAATATAGATATATTCACACCCAAAATCTGAATTGTAATCTTATAAGTGTTATATTAAGGATATATACTATGTAAAGGCCCAGATATTCATTGCAGTTCTTATATTTTATTAAAAAAATCCTACATGCCATTCGAATTTCAAGAGTGATTTTTTTTTAAAGTAAACATACATGTATTTATAAGTCCATATTTCTATTGCATCTCTAATAGGGGCTTGTTTTCAAAAGCTCCAGTTTTTATTACAACCCTCACAAACATTTTTTTGCATTTAAAAGATAAAACTATTATACATTTTACATAAAATGTACATAGGATTCAGATATTTGTTCCAGAATCTACTACGAGCTGCACAAACATTTTTGTGCTGAAATGATATTCAAAACTAGGTTTGAATCGTAGCCCTCAAAAGCCTTTGTACACAAATAGTATTTAAAAACCTACATTTTATGCTGCAAGCTAATTCTATTTTAAAAAACATTAAATACATGATACTCAAAAACTCAAGATTCCTATTGAAGTACTTTAAAACATATGTGGGTAACAGCTGGCCCACAAGTGGTATCCGGCCCACTGTAAGATTTGATTCAGCCGGCGAGGCATTTTGAAAAATTTCATGTCTGATATCTATCGCTAAAAATTATGAACACTATAATGCACCCATTTTTTAATGCGGCCTGCGAACCTATTTGCATACTAAAGTTTGGCCCACAACATGTCAAAGGTTGCCCATAACTGCTTTAGTGTCTTTTGGAAAACAAACATGTATTTTAAATCTCAAGTTACTATTGCAATCTTTAGTAATTTTTTTGGAAAACAATTGTATTCAAAAGTATTTTTGAATTTTTTTGGAAAACTATTCTTAACATTGCAGTAAAAACCTCCTTTACTACTGCTATTCATATTAAGCATTTTTTTGTGTAAAAAGTTATATAATCTGTGTAAGTTCAGGCTTCCAAATGCAAACCCCACAAATGTATTAAAGAAAACTCTTTCTTGTAAAATGTGCAAACGTCTTTTGATAATAAAATATCATATTTTATAGTATCATAATTTGTGGATTATTTTAGCAAGACAAAATAATATCGCAAAACCCAGTTTCTATTATGACCCTCGATCATATATTTATCATAATTTACATGATTTTCAAAGTCCAAGCATTGCTTTTCTTTCTTTTTGAACAAGAAACAAGCAAAGTATTTAACAGTGATTCTTCTTAATATATATTGTTTAATAATAGCCAAGGAAAACTATTATATACACTTTGCGATATTCACTCAAACATATTAGGTACTTTGTTACACTTTTTTTTATTAAAACTGTACAGTTCTTGCCAAATTTCTTTGCTTCTGTTAACATGTAAGTGTTATGGTGCCACAATAATGAGGACATAAGTTCATGTGGAAGGCCAATTCAGCTGTACAAGACAGCATGTGTTTAGTTATTGAAATTTGTTCTTAAAATTGTTTGGTGCCTACTATAATAATATATAACTCTAAACAAATCTAGTTATATAATGGGAGTTGCCCTTATTTTTATATAAATTCTTCATCACTCATTAAAATTTTGCAGTTTTCAGGTACTATTATTAACTTAAAAGTATGGATATGATATGAAAAATACTTTAAATAACTTTTAGCAATTGTTTTATATTAAATAAGAAACAATGTACACAACACAAACTTTTTTAGTTATCACGTCGGACCATGCTCATTATAGGGTTCCAAAGCCATTATTACAAAGAAATACACTACAGATGATAAAATTATGTTATCACACTTTTTCCATCCTTGCCGCATAGAAGAGTTATAAGCACTTTAGTCACCTATATCTAGAAAAACAAGTATGTCGACTATTATTATTAAACCAGAGTAAACTAAAGTGCATCAGCAAAAGAGTGTATCTTCATACCACTTATGTCATTTTGTTGAAATACATAGTTTTCCGGCAATGAAAGTATTTATTAAGTTTAGAAAATAAAGGTGGGACACAATTTCTGCTACTTTCAGGGCGATTATTACGAAATTAATCACGTAATCAGAAAATTTGCATAGTAACCTGTGTTTAAAAAAAAAAAAAACAGTCAAAATATGAGCTACACATTGATATTTACTGAATATTTTTTTTTTCAGCTACTATTATATGTGTGGGTACCTCCTCTCTAGAAATATTTAATTTTGTTATTTGACTACAAAAATAAGTAGCAGCTTATACGAGACACCTATAATATAAATTTCATCAATATAAGTCTTCTAGTGTTTGAATAAAATGCCTGTGACATACGAACAGATGGATGAATGCACATGACAAAACTATAAGGGTTCCGTTTTTGCCACTTTGGATCGGAACCTAAAAAGATTAAAGATTCTCATCATCTAAACTATGAAATCATGAATTTTGTAATTTATGAATATATAATTTTATTGTAGATAATATTTATCTTGCCAGATATTCTCCATAGTATTTTTAAAATGTCATGACTTTTGCAAATTTTCCAACTAAATTATGATGCTGTGTAATGTAAATAATATGCCTACCTGAGCTGGAGGCGAGGGAGGCCTTGGCGGGTGTGCAGCATTATTAGTGAGGGCTTGCGGCGGACGCGACGGTGGCCTCGAAGGCTTATTATCTGATAAACCTTTAATCTGTAGAGACTCTGCAGCTTTTAATAAAGCAGCCAACTGGTCTTGAGATATATTAACCTCTCCACGATACATATAGTCCATCATAGCACGAAGCTCTGCATATTTTACATCTTTGAGAATTATTATTGGATGCTTATCATATTGCTGAGAGAGTACACTCTGTAACAAAGATATGTATTGTTAAGATTTTGTGTTTCAGTTAATCATTGTCAAACAATTCTAAAATAAACAGAGTGCATTGTGTTAAATAAGTGTTTACATGTAGCAATTGAAAAAATACTTTTGTTGCCTATTATTCTTTACAAATAAAAATAATTGTTTTACTTTCTGTATACACATTTTCAGTATCACCTTCGTAATAAGGCCACTTAAATGAATATTGGAAAAGTATATTTTATTTATTGAAATGGCTATCACTTTTGCACTACATACATCAACATTGCTTTGTATATATAAGTCTATAAATATTAGTTTTTAATACATAAGTATTACAATATGAGAATACAATGTATTCCTGCTAGTATTTATTTTATATTTTGGTAATATTCCATATAGTAAATTAATTTTTTATGCCAACAATGAAAAAACTAATGATAACAAAATTTGTTTACATAAATTAATGTACTACCTACAAATTCTGTTTTAAAATAGTATAGTAATACGAAAAACTAAATTTTTAATAAAGATTTTTCATAAAACTTTAGGAAATAAAACATAAAAAAAATTTAGGAATGTTTTGTAGAGAAAAGTTGTCGGTGCAACTTTCAGTTGCCACCTCATCTAATAAACATAAGCCTAATTGTATATTCTGTCGAAAGTTTAATAATTCAGACAAAATGCTTATTGGGGCAAAACAATGTTGGTAACCGCAATATACTTTAGAGTGACCTAGATGTAATGAAAGGCGTTGAAGCATACCTCAAAGTAAGGACTGCAAGCAGAAAGCACAACTTTATGTGCTTTAAGAGTCTGTCCCTCGGCAGCGAGGGTGCAGTCCACGTGCATGCCCTTCTCCAGAAGCGTATCGAATACCGATACCAGTGTAGACTGGTGGTTGTTCCAGCGTAAGCAGAACTGTTGATCGTCGTCCATCGTGCCTGTTCGCCGCTCGTCGCGCCCGCGCCCTGCGCAATCACGCGACACATTCAATTAAGCCACTATGTAATTAGGCCACTCGGAAAACTACTCCCAGAAATAAACATCTCATTGTTACCCCGTAACATGAATCCGCACAACAAACGCACTCACTACTTCACTACATGGGATGAGATCATTGCCAAACTTAACTAAATTCACTGCTCTAGTCGCATCCGACTGGCCGCGAACGACGCGGCACAAAGAAAATGGCCGCTTTTCCAGCGCGACAAAAAATAAAATGGCGACGAAAATTCAAAGTTTCACTATTTTCTGCGCTACATTTCCCGAAAGACATTACTCGTCTAGCACTGGATATATAGAATACTTGATAAAAGTTGTAAATACGAGTTTTAACGAACAAATAAACTTTATAAAACTTTACTTCAAAGTTTGGAGTGGAAATTTTCAAGATGAAAACTCTAAACAAGTAAACACTTATCACCAAAAAGTTGTTACAGATAACACTCACCTTGACTATTTCATGTACTAATTCCGTATTTAAACAAGTTGGGAAACTTAGTTTTGAAAGTATTTGGCACAATTACTTAAAAATTACACATTTGCACACCCGCCAGCTTTCTTGAATGAAAACACCTACCTACTGAACTATGTTGCAAGTTTAGAGAAAGGCACCTAAAAAAACTATAAACGAAGTACAAGTTGGAAGCGACGCAGTGACCCAAAAATAAGCTTTGTCGCTACATGTTGCTGTTGCCACCACCAAAAACTAACTAAAAGCTTGGTAAATAAACATCCTTTTCTAAATAACATTGAACTAAAAATATGTTATTGAGACACGAAGTGGCGTTTAAAAATGAAGGAAATATTGAAGTGTTTTATTTGTTTTTGAACAGAAAAACTATGAACCGACTACTATATTTTTATTTTACACTAGGCAACACGTAATGAAATTGAATAAAGTGTCATCTAATGGAGACCTAATGAAACAAGCTTGAAAATGATAAGGGCAAAACATACAAAACAACATGGCATCGGCATACCATCGCAGTAACAGCGTGGAATTATTGGTTAAAATAGACAATAGGGTAATTGATAAGATAATGTAAATTTAAAACAGGTTTCAAAATTAAGTCGTAAGTCGTTTAAGATTCTTGCAAAATGTGTAAAATTTCATGTGAAATTCAAGTAATGTTCCAGACACTACTAAACTTTCATTATAAGTGTTCGTAGTCGTCATCAATGTGATGACATCGGCCGGAACTGACGCTAGAACATTTTCTATGAGGCATGGAGTGAATGGTTGCAATATGAAATAAAAATACACCAATCGATTCGGTCATAATAGGGAATTCAATATTTTTTTGATTTGAAGGTGGCTCTCCGAACCACAGCCATCACCGCCTTATATACGTTCATTATCCATCGCTCATAAATAACACAGCACATAATCTAAGCGAATAAATACAATACATCAGTAGCCTCACACGATTTACAGTTGCGTTCATAGATTAGATATTTGAATAGTTGCAAAATTTTAGAAATTTCATTGTAAATATGTACTTTTTCTGACAACTGAAAAAAAAAACTAAATTGTTTTCAGTTACTTCTTGCAAAGTAAACGATGACACTGCCGACCGTATATAAAAAAAAAAGTAAAGGGCCGTCCATTGACTTTTATCCCATAACGTGAAATGCCATTATAGTATAGTTTAATAGTTTTTCACATGATTCACTTTGTGTATAAGTTATTTTTTAAAACCAAAGTTAATATGAGCAGTAGGTAATTTAATTAAAAACCTATTATAAAGCTTATTTGCGTATATTATTACAAATTATATGCATAATTTTTTAGGAGAAGAACTTCAAGTGTACTTACAGTTAAAAAATGAAATGAAACCGAGATTAAAATGTTATGATTATACTTTATTTTTTTGGCAGCAAAATTCAATCATATTACCAATACCCGCGTATCTAACTTATACTCGATATTTCAAATAACTGTATTATGACATAGTTGGACCGCTAACGTCTGTAGGTAAACTCCACAAAACAACGATAAATAAAAGATATCAGGATTACAAAATCAGAATAAAAATCAATGTCATACTTCACATTTACCTGATATTTACACAATATGCTTATAGTACAATATGGGTATAAAATACTATACATACGTGTGAAACGTTGTAGCTGGCTAAATAAGTGACCTTTAATTAAATATAGGTAATTACGTACATGATGAGACGGTTGCGTTACAACATCGTGACGTATTGCGTGTCAGCACCATAAGCTCGGCGACACAGTGGCGGGATATCCGATTTTAAGGCACTTACTTGATATCTTAAATAATTCTGTACAGTTTATTAACGAACTAAATATATGATAACAACCTACACGTGTTTAATATTGTGCAGAAAGTACCCAACTAACTAATTACTTTAGTAAATATAATGATATACACCACTTATAGATGGAATTTAATAAAGCAGTCATCGAAATATTCCTAAATTTGAAAAAGTTTTCTTGCAATCGCATATTATTTGTTAATCAATAATTATTTGAGAAAATATGAATATGAGCTATTACTTAGTATATCACTAATACCTGTATACTATTACTAGAATTTATTTAAAAATACACAGAAACGACTTCTTAGAACGTATTAAAAAAGCCCCTATACACGTAATTTAAGTTCAAGTATATTAAATTAATGTATCTGCTTAAGTAACACAAAATACCATTGTAAGAAACATACAATGGTACAAGCTCACGTAGAAAGCATTTTATGCAAATTTGTTATAATTGTATATCAACTGTATAACTTTTGAACTGCTTTTTTAAAACAATTTGGGCCCCAAATTAGACAGCTTTGACCTTTATGAAGTCTGCTTAGTAGCATTACAACTATTGCACAAAGTCCTTTTGTACTCGGTAATGAACAAACCACTACTTTAAAGGCATTTTTTGCAACTATAGAACAGCAATTATACAACCTTATTAATTACAATGTCTTAATGAAAATATATTCAAATGCTAATTGTTTTATTTATCTTGTTGAAAAGAATTTCTCAAAAGATTCAAAATAGTGTTATGTTATTTTAAGTTTTAATGTTTGTTTACTGCAGTGGGCAATGAAAAAGATAATTAAATATTGCTGATAAAATTAATATTCAATGGCAAGTAAACTTTATTTCTGTTTTTGGCTGAAATTTAGCTGCAAACATCAGTTTACTGTAAAAAAATACATATGTTTGAGGTAATTTTTCACGCGCGCTCATGAAAATGATTTTTATTATAAAGACGTTAGAAAATCAAAATAATCTCTCAATACGTATTTACAAACTTTAAGTCCTTAGCTTACTTTTAACAATTAATTACTTTTAACAAATTACTTCTACAGGCATCGTGCATAAAATAAAATAATATAAATTACGTTTTAATCAGATTTAAGCAACTTTAATTATTTCTGTAAGAAGAGGAATCAATTGGTATCAGATATTATAAATGTTGTAGGCATTCAACGAAAGTAAAATAATGCTGTTGATCTTACTATATAGCTCAATAAAATTCTTGATATTATGAGTAAAGTATAATACAATGTAAATAATTTTTATTCCACCGGTTTTTTCATTTTTTTTCCCAATAATTTTTATCCATGGCGACAATATAATACGCGTGCACAACAAAACTTCACTAAGCTTATGAATAAACAGCCGCAAAATTGAATTAAGTCTCTAATTATTACTTGTAATTATAAAAATAAATTTCTTTGTATCAAAATACGATTGAAAGCTTTATTGAAAAAAACAGAATATGAAGATAACAGAGTTATGACTTTATTAATTGTTTAGTCAATGTTACTATAGGACTAGCATTGAATAAACACAACCAAAGAACATTACAGTTTTTAATCTCAAAGACCGCAAATGCAGCACGGTGCAGGATAAAATATTTCGTATATTTATATTTAATGTATTTGGCATTTCAAATTACTTATATAAGACTATATAAGTAATTTGAAATGCCAAATTACTTAGTGACCATTGTGTAAGGGTAAAAGCTATTCAATTTGCCCTATATTAGAAATAGTTGATGCTTTAGTAGGAGTTTAATCCATGTAACTTTTTATTTCAGAGTATAGCATAGCTTTAAGCATTACCAGACTAACCAAATGCTATTAAAAACAATTTTTACTTAGTCAATGCCAATTAAAAGTGTTAGTTTGACTTTAGAAATTCGTATTTAATTTGATTAAATATACGGCTTATATGTTACTTGGGTAGTTATCTAAACCTAGGTTCTAGTAACGAAAGCCAATCCCGTACATCACATTTAAATGTATTAAAATTAAAGTCATAAAAACGTAATTGCAGAATCCAAAATTATTTTGGGTTTGGTTTCAAAGAACCGATTTCAGTGTTTCTCTTTATGTACGTGTTATTCACCAAGGGCATTCTGAATGTTGCGAACAACTTACAAAAAAAAGGTTTTAGTAGATTTCATGAAAATATAACTATAGTATTTGTACTTATGGCGCGGTTTTTGAGAAAAATTGCTCTTTTCCGACTTAACTCGACGAGCTGAGTCAGAAAATACTAATGGTTCAAAAATTTATATATGTATCGTATATACTTATATATATATATATATATATATATATATATATATATATATATATATATACACGATATAAGGAGAGGTTGGTCAGGACGTTAGCGTCTACAATTCTTTAGAGATCTTAATAAAACTAAACGTACATGTTATATGGACAATTATAAAGCTCCAGTTCATATTTGAGCCAAATCGGTCAACGACTTTAGAAATTACAGTATTTTAAAATTTTGAAAATCCGAAAATTACATATTTCATATGAATTACATATGAAAATAAAATTAAATCTACTTCCACTTCAGCTGCCGAATGGCCTTTTTTAAGTAATACATTCATTTCTTTTCAAAACATATTCCTTTACTTTTTATATACTTTCTTAGCCCCAATCATTTTTCAAAATTTCCAATCTGATGGCACGTTTTACACTTGCTAATTGAAGGTTATCACTATCTCTTTTAGTTCCGTTAATGTTATAAAGCATTTGATTTTCAGGAAAATAAAGAATCCACATGGTGAAATGTCTATATGAGATGCAGGATGTCTTTAGGATATATTTTCCTATGTCCAAAATTACTATTTTATTCGCTGTAGGCGTTGAAATGTCATGATGCAAGAGAATGCAACTTTTCAATTATATTTTATAAACTTTTTCGAAAATACTATTCTTAAAAATGGTGGTATATCACTTAGGATTAACTGTCTTTCGTTGATCAAATGGATCATGCAAACTAGACCAGTCCGAAAGAAAAAACATTCATTTTCTTAATAACGTTTTTTTTTCCATTTTAATTTTCTTGTCTCTTATTACGTTCGAAAATCCATTCATAAGATCGTAATTTTCTTTCTAGTTCGTAACAATAAATGCACATTTCTTCTCTTTGTACAAAGTAGCAAACGATATCTGATTGTCGCTGAATGTACTTTAACAATAACTTCTACGCCATTTAACATGAGACTGTTTCCTGGGCGGAATTTGTTTAGAATCCAACAACAAATGTATTTTTTAACTTTTAAATTTCTTTCATACCTATCCTAAAATGACTTCGAAAATCCTTATAAATGATAGACAGATTTTCTTCAATTAACCGCTCGACAATAGTCACATTTCCTTCAGTGATTGTAGCTAAGGGCCGACCTACAAAATACAATAAAACGTAACCACGATGAAAATTAGTGTAACGTCGTCTCACATTGTTCGGATAAGAGGTTTCGCTCCTAAAATCATTTTTGGAACAAACAATGCAATCTTGAAGTAAAAGGGTGCTACTAAATTCAAGAAAACGATTGATTAAAATCTTTTCGCGTTTGTTTCATTCTCGCTGTGGACGACTAACTTCAATGTGTAATAAAAACCATTGATGAGCGATTACCCACCAAAAACATTTTAATCAATAAACTATATTTTTTGTTTTTAAGAAAATCGAGATTCAAATATTTATCAGGAACATAAATTTCTAGCGTACCATACGAATCTTTATCTGTATATATTAGGTAAAGAAAAAAGGTTTTCGTCTATACCTACTACTCTATTGGTTCTGTCTGTACATTTATTTTTTTCACCTAATTTTGTGATAAATTATCGTTTTATGATGCAGTGATTCACATTATACTATTTTTTTCATTTTTGTCTGTCCGTTTATCTGTCTGTATGTCTACTTATAACTCAAGGACGGCTTGACCAATCTTGATGAAAATTGATACACACCAAGAACATGCGATAGCGTAAAGACCATATGTAGATCGGTTAACCCTACGGTATCTCTATAAATGAATTTCAAATCGTGAATTACGTATTTCTTTACCAGTAGCTATATTCTTTTGTGTGTGTGAGTGTGCGTGCGTGCGTGCGTGCGTGCGTGGTTGTGGGTGGATGTGGGTGGGTGTGTGGTTTGTATATGTGAGTGCGTGTGCGTGTGTGCGTGTGTGTGTGTGTGTGTGTGTGTGTGTGTGTGCGTGTGTGTTGTAATAAAATAATTGCTGATATTAATACTGTTTATTATTTCTTATTAATTGAGGAGCTGAGTTTCAAAAAGGTATCTCCTGTTATAAATCGAAAGGGTACTTTTTAAAATTTTAAATATTGATTACTTAAAGAATTATGAAGTTTTTCAATTTCAAATGAAAATTAAATTACGGTTTTATGCAAGAAAGCATTATGCACTTAAATTAAAAAAACCTAATAAAAAAATTTTTTTTGAAAATAAAAAGTATTTTATCTCTATTGAAAAAATACTCTTTTGAAACTCAGCTCCTCAATTGTTGATGGTTAATTATTTTTTTTATTATTAAGTACGTATTAACTATAATAATAATGATAATAATATCAATTTATCTTCTTTCTCTGCTTCAACTTCCAAATATTCGAATTCTAAGTTGGTGAATTCCGAAGTTAGATAATAATTATAAAATGTAATTTGACGAAATACTAAAAAAGAAATATTATCATTAATCTCCAATATAAATCTTCAAACGGTATTGCGAGCTCAATAATGGTATGAGCACCAATGAAGACCTAAAGAAGAAAAGAAACTCATTTTTAATTTTATATAAATAAAAATAAATACTCTATTAGGTATTATTTTCTCCATTTGAAATGAAGATCTTACTCTTCCATAAAGAAGACGATGACATTCGAATCCTTGCTGCGCCGAAAAAACAAAATAATCATTCCCATTCATTTTCTTATTCCATAGTCATTAACAAAAACATCCTGATAACTATAAAAACATTTTAATAGTTTATTTTCAATAATCTATATCTATCATATTTATTTCATACCTTCTTTTACCTATGATTACATCATTCATGTACAATAGCTTCCACGGTCGAGTTATTCACATTTATGGCTATGTACACTATTTATTCACTCCCTACTATGGATTTAATATTTTAAATAAGGATGGCTATAAACATTTTATTATAGTCCGCGATAAAGGTAAAGTACTGGGCATGTTTATTAAACTTGGACAAGTAATACAACTAACCTCTCTTAAAAATCAACTAAATTCAATTCAATATATTCATGTTTATTACTGTTTTTTCACTAGACCTACATTATTCCGCACGCAATATGTTTTTAAGGAAACTGTATAGTTGGATGATGATATCTCGCCTTTCGATTTTCGGGTGTTCGATTTGTCCAGTATTGAGAGATTGGACGTCGAAGAGGAAAATGAGCCAAGTTAATTTTTTTTAATTGTCCGTATTCTATTAGATTTATTTTTTATTACAATCATCATTATTATTGTTTAAATCTTCTATCTTCTATATCTATGAAAATAATTAATTGCGTTTTCAATATTAAAATATATTTATTGTTATTTATTATTAATAATTAAAATTACAAATGATCAACGAAGCGAACTGGTAACAGGTATATTTATTACTTTTAATGGATAGCCCTTGCAGGTTTGAAACGTTGCGAAAATATTTTTTTTTTGTGATTTCGAGCGCAATTGAGAATAAATTTTATGAAATTTCACCCACTGTGGGTTGTACGGGGCGTTAAACATTTAAAAAAGCAATTGAAAATGTTTAATCTATAGCTCCTACAGGTTTAAAACTTAACAAAAAAATATATTTTAGCATGTCGGAATTTATTCCCACAAAGGTGATTGAGGGGTTTGGTGTAATAATAAAAAAAAAAATTAATTATATTTTATGTAATCAATAATTTCTTGCCAAATTTCAAACCTGCAGAAATTGTCTTTCATAATAAAGAAATAAATCGTAGTTCATAATAAAAACAAAAGCTAAATAACAAAATTTTGTATTCGTCTTACGCGTGTATTTTAGCGGGCGGGGGGAGCTAGTATTTTATAAAATGTTGCTATTGCAGTAAAATAAAAAGTAAAAACAATGTCCAGCTATTTTTCATTGTTTTCTGTCCCTCAGAATGAATGAATCTAGTGTAGAAATATTACACATTTTTAAGTTTTATTACAAAAAAAAGGAAAAAGCAACACAAGCTGTAAAAAAAATTGTGATCTTTGCGGACCTAATGCAATATCGTTAAGAGTAACATAAAACTGGTTCGAGCGTTTTTAGTGCGGTAATTTTAATGTCAAAGATGAACGTCGCTCTTGTCGACCTGTTACGAATAAAGTCGTTGGACACCATTTTGGAAAAAAGTAGAGCAGTATCAGCATATTAGTTCTCATGACAAAGCTGAAGAGCTGGGCTTGACCACAAAACAGTTTTGACCCATTTGAAAAAAGCTGGATATACAAAAATTCGGTACACGAGTACACCGAAAGATATGTAGTGAATTGTGTACTCATTTGCGATTCTCTATTGAAACGTAATGAAACCGAACCGTTTTTGAAAAGATTGATCACTGGTGATGAAAAATACAACAGCTGATGAGACTCAAGCAAGAAGTAGAGAAAAAACGGCTGGAATTGATTCAACAGAAAGGGTGTGGTTTTTCACCATAATAATGCAAGACTATACACATATTTAGCCACTCAGAAAATAATGAGAGTTTGTTTGTTAAGAATTGTTAATGAATCCATCATATAGCCCTGACATTGCATCTTCTGATTTTTACCTATTCCGGTTTCTTCAGAATTCTTTAGGAAGTGTTAGATTAACATCAAGAGAAGACTGTCAAAACTACTTGTCGCAAGTTTTCCAAAATTTCTACAGCAATGGGATTATGTCACTATCTATTGAATGACAACAAGTTTTTGAACAAAACGACATATATATATATATTCATTTTATCTCTCCTTTGTGGTTTCCAATTTTTAATAAGAGCAAAGTCTTGTTTACCCAAAAAAATAATGTCCTCTGTAAAGTTTTTAGAGTTTCGTGGTGCAGGCACATAACATAATAACTGTCTTTTGAGCTTTGGAAAAGCTAGAGACCAAAGAGTTCTTCTCAATTCAAGGTCTGGTAACTCTGTAGTAAGTCTTAAATTTTCATAGATAATCTTTTCTAATGGTCTCTGATTCCATGCAAAGAGCACAGCCATTTGAAAAGTTGTGACATTTAAATCAAATCTACCGGCAGAGTTCACAAAATTGTTGCACCATTGTTCATATGATGATACCATTGTAACTTCCGCCCAGAATGTTTCTTCTTATGAAATTCTTCCACTTCTGGTATGTAATCATCAAATTCTAGGGGGTATGTATATCTAATCTAATACACACGCATGCACGCATGCATGCACGCACGCACGCACGCACACACATGATTTGATATAATATGAAAAATTATCTTTAATTTGTGTATAAACTATGAAAAACTTTTTCCCCGCCTCTATATATAAATGAATGATATTTACATGTAATCGCTAAAGTCAAACATTGTTTGACCGATCACCATGAAGTAGGCACATCTAAATGGTTTTTTCATGGAGAAGAGGTTTTTATACTATCCACTTAGATGTGACTGGCTACCAGATGGTGTTGCGGCTGCGTTTGTACAACATTTTACCGATCGCTGTGAAATTTGGTATAAATTATCTAATATATTTTAATTAGATTATCTATTATAATGTATCTAAAAACGGCAAATATTTTAACGCTACTGATTTAACTACAACTCGCCGGTAGATTGCATTGCAGCACATCAACATTTAGAATGTTCGACCAATCGTCATGATATTTAGTATATGAAGTATTTGAATACGAAAAATATTTTTGCTCTATTTGGCTTTAACTCACCACGTCATAGAACTCCGACTTCGTGCAAATCGTAACCGTGATCTATAACAATAATGAATTTAAAGCGGAATGAGGAGCAGAATCAAAAACCGGACCAGAGCCGAAATTGAGATAGCATTTGCCCTGACTTCGTACAAGTCGGAACTGTAACTGTAGCGGTATCGGAATTGAAAGCGGAATACGGAGCGGAGCGATTAAATGCCGGGATCGAGATCGAAATTACAAATGGGATTGAAGTCGAAATTGAATGTGGAACAGGGGTTACAATCAAGAGCGTGACCGAGATCGAAATCAGGAACGGCACCGCTACTAAAATCGGAAACGGAAACGAGATTAGAATTGCTATTAAGATCGAGCAATACAAAAGATAAAAAACACACTGTGTCCGAGCGCGCGAAGTCGCCAGCGGAAAATTAGTCTTTATACGTTTTATGCAAAACTTCAACTTCCGTATGTTTGTAGACGCAAAATTAGAAAGTAGTTGTGTCAAGATTTCAAATTTGATTGTCTCGAAATTCTGACTTTGTATTGGATTGCGCGCGTTCTTTTTATGGTTCTGAGCCAAAATGGCAAAAACGGAACCCTTAAACTTTCATCATATTTGTCCGTCCGTAAGTGTGTAAACCGCTACTTACTTTGGTAGTTAAATAAAAAGAATAAATATTTCTAGGGAAACGTTCCATAAATGTGACCGAAGCTAAAATAAATTTTCACCAAACATTAACGTGTGAGACATATTTTGTAAGTTCTTTTAAAAAAACTTAAGGTTTCTAAGCAATTTTTTGAGTAATTCAATATTTTTGGAAATAATCGCTCGGAAAGTAGCAATAATTGTGTCCTTCTCCCTCTATTTTTTAAACCATACGTTCAAAAAAAATGAAAAAAATTACAAAGGTAACGCTTAATAAATACTTTCAATGTAAATTATTCTGAAGATGTCCGAATAGACCGTTTTTAACTTATTGCCAAAAAACTGCGCTTCTCAACAAAAGGACGTACATGCTATGAAGATACGCTATTTTGCCGGTGTACTTTAGTTTACACTAGTTTCATAGTAATATTCGACATACCTACTTATTTCTCTGGTTATAATATCGACTTATATCGACTGCTTATACCTATTCTGTGTGGAAAACATGAAAAAAGTATAAAATGAAGTTTTTCATCTGTAGTGCGTTTCTTTGTAGTAACGGTTTCGTAACCCTACAGTGAGCATAGTCCGACATGTTCTTGGCCAATTTTTATATATACTGGCATTTATTCCCGCATTCGTCTGCATATTTCCGTTATAGAGTTGAATATTAGAAAATACACTTATTCTACAAACATTTTCAAAGCCCGATATACATATTTTATTTACAAACTAACATTTGCTCCGGCTTCGTACAATTCTATAACCGTAAGAACTATGACCGGTAGCAGTATCGAAGTTAAAAACAAGACGGGGAGTAGGATCGAGAGCCGGGACCGACATCGATATTGGTAACGGGACCGAGGTCGAAATTAGGTGTGGGTTTGGGATTAGAATTAGAATACGAGTATAACGCGAATCTAAATCAAGAATACTACCGGAACTAGGATTAAAAGCGGAAACGAGATTGGAATTGACAGCAATATCGATCAATATAATAGATAAAAGAATACATTCTATGTTTGCATAGACGAAAGCGTGAGTGAAAAGCTAGTAGTTTATAAATAGTTCTTAAAAAATAAATAGTAATAGATAAATAAAAAAACCACAGTTTTATTTTATTTAGCACGCAGGTAGATACTGCAATAAACAACCAAAATTAATTATCACATTTGTTGTCTATCTTGAAAAAATGTGTGTGTTCACATACACATAGACTATAATCTACAGATTTCATTAAAATGTTCAGGAAACTTTTTTTCAAATCAACAATTTTTTTTTGTTATTTGGCAATTTTTTTCATATTTTCTCTACAAATTAAATTGAATTAAAATTAAATTGTATTTAATTTTATTCGATTTTTGAATATTCGTAATTAATAGACGTTTGGTAGTGATCGGATTAACAGATTTTTTTTAATAGTTTTTTTTGTCAATTTTGAGTCATTATTTTCTCTACAAATACATTTTATCTTGGGCGTAGCAAGACACATTACCTATAGATATCAAATAAAACTTCATCATCTGACGGCCCTCATCCATGCAGTAGAAGTCATCTGGCTAGAGATAATTATGCTGTTCGTGCGGAGCCAGGGCGGGTTGCTAGTAAAGTATAATCTTTGGTTGCACAACGTAGGGCACTTATAAACAAAAGCTTTTACCTATGCATTTTTGAAGAAAAATGTTTGTACACTCAAATGTAATTTTCTATAAACATGGTTTACACTCAGTCTCCTTCGGCGTACAAAAAGACAACAGGTTCGATAATCGTTTTTTGGTTTTTAGTATAAGTTGTTTTTTAGTAAATAAGTGGGTATTTACAAAAACATATTTTTTAAGCTGTTCATTTATTTTTTACTTTTTAGTCTAAGATTAAAAAAATTCACCAATCACAGCAAAGTAGCATCTGAAGACAATTCCAATGAATCCAAACACGGCTAGAATACGTCGTTCTGTTATGGAGTTTCCGTGCCTACCTTCCAGCTTCGTCATCAGATCATAAAAACCAATAAAAAACATCTTAAGATAATTCCAACAAACTCAACATGGCTAGTATATGTTATTCTATTATGGAGTATCAATGTTGACCTTCCAGCTCCATCATAAGAAGTAAGTCCCTGTGAGCCACTTATGCATTAAGTGCATTTGTAAACAACTCAAACAAGCCCGAAGACGGGTAGAACACGGTGTTCTGTTACTGTCTTTTAGCCTTTTAGTTACTGCCTTGCGACTCCATCATTAGATCCTTAAAATCGTTCATAGCCAGAGTATATATTAAGGCAATACCAACAAGTTCAAACACAGCTAGGATATGCCATACCGTTATGGTGTTCATCTGCCAACATTCTGGATCCATCCTCAGATCAGTCCGATGATACCTTATTACTATATTGCCATCAGAATTATACGCAATTGCCAAGTTCCGTGATGATCCAAAAATTAGAAGTGTGTACAATTCACTTTCTAAGATACATAGATTCGTTGACAAATACATACATACTAGTGAAGCTAATAAAAGCGTGTTAAAATAACACTTATCGTAATCGTGTTGCATTCCAGGGACGATTAAATTCCGTACAGTATTCGATACATTAATCGTGATTCATTGTAATATAGGATTTGTCTATATTTCACTACATAAAAAATAGAAAACAACCAGAAAAAAATTAATAATAATTTTACAACCATATTATTGTTGTGTCAAATTGTAATCACCCTACTGCTGAGACATGCTCTTCTACAGGGCGACTATTAGTGACCGTCGTCATCAATACGATGACCACGTCTGGACCGATGGCTTAACGAGCTTTCTGAGGTATGGTTCCAGTCCGGTGCCTCCTGATTCTTGGAAGGCAATTCTATTGAGACATATCAAATAATAGGAATTATTTGACGAGTAAGTCAATCTTTGTTAATCTATAATCATACTCCTTCAAAGAATTTGGACAAGCTGTCCAAGAGCAGATTGAATGGCCATGGTGATACTGCATGTTCGCATTGACAATGACCTGTCAGTATTGGCCTCTTCTATTTTAATACGGACATTGGCACCAGCAAAAAGATGTCAGTTGGCCCTTGCCGACTGTCAAAATATGGTATGGCTTGGGTAGGAAACTCCCTATCCATACCATACATGACGGAGTCTGTCAAGTTTTTCTCTTCTCCATTTTACAATTCTCAGTAAGCAAAAAAAAACTTAATTCATCCATCCCATTTAAATTTTATTTACATATCTTTTGATTATGGGTCGTAAAGAATTTAGAGAGGTAATTCCACGAACCTATTGTATATTTTTCCCTTTTACGTAGAAACAAGATGACGACTTTTATTATTTATTAAGAATACCACTGCTTTTCCCAGTTCTCATTAAAAGGTTAGTGTGGGGGAAACTTTCTATACCTTCGCTACTCCACAAAATATTTAACGACAACATTGTTCATTTTCTAATTTTTTATTGGTTTCATAATTAGTTTTTTGCATGCTGATTTCATTTTCATCGCGTATATATGCAGTGCGGTGGCAAACTGTGTATTTTTTGGCACATATTCGTCGACTTGCCAAAATTTTCGAAATAATTATTACAAAGACCTTCCATCTGGTTTTCTTCATTCAATATTATTCCTAATCGTATTCATCAATACTCGGGATCTGGCCGGTTTTTTTACTATATTCGCTAATGTCTCATTCTACTCTGTATTCATGCCCAATGATTACCTTTTCAGAGTATAAATACAACCATATTCTTTGGTTCTTATCAACTACGTCACTCACTTGGCAATCTCATCAATGCGTTATCTTTCTCCATAACACTCGTGCCTTTGTTCAAAGCATATCTTAATTTTTTTATCTATCCGCACACTTTGTTAACTACCTCAATTCGCGTAGATGTCACTCATCCCGCTCGATCTCACCGATTATGGACGTTTTATATAACATCGCTTCGTCTTGCACATTAAGGCCCTGAAGCTTGCCACCTTTTATTCGCTTGAGATTAGCTAAGATAGTTCTAACATGGTGTCGGTCGTTGATAATGATATATAGCTTTATCTAGACAATCTACCAAGAAGTGATCTATGCCAAATAAAGTACAGTTTCATACCAATAACTTTACGTTTCTATCGGTCATTCATAAGTACAAATTCTTTCAAATCTATACATATATAATGAAAATAGGCTGTCTTTGTTCGCCAGTCACGTAAAAACTACTAAACGTATAGACATGGGACTGGGACCATTGGATGCGGAATGATTTGTAGATGGTTCTAGGCTACTCATTTTTCGAATTCCGTAAATCCTTCGCCATTTTATTTATAAATAAAAATTACCCAGCGAAGCGGGCGGGACAGCTAGTACATGTATAAGAGTAAAGGAGTCTAACCACCTGCGGTAAAATATAGTGTTTGCTCATTAAAGTTTTGATACATGAAAAAAAGTTACCATTGTCTCTTTTATTTAAGAACTTAGTTAAGATATTTTCGTACTCATCTCGTTATACATTCACTCTTTAGATTAGATTTACATAGTCAAAGATCCATTCAAATCAGGTAACAATAACGATTTTCGCAACTCGATCGCATATTGTAATTATGTGTAATGGTTTGGGATATTACCGTAATCTTAATGGCTTAGCACGGCGAGGTGAGCGGTAAAATAAATACTTACAATAGTGCTTACAAAGGTATGAGCACAACAGGAAGACCATGGACGGCGCACTGAAGGGCGCTGCGAGCACTGCGTCCTGCGATGGTCTGTCTTACACGCTCTGTGGTAGTATGAATTACGCCATGACTCACCGCTCATCCTGATGCATTTTTTATAGAATTTTCGAAGGACAAATGAGCATGCGACCCACCAGAGAGTAGATGATTACCACAACACATGCGAACACTGGCAATCCCATTGAAGTGATCGGTGCGTTGCTGGGCTTTTGGGTGGGATTCAAGGTATCTCATGAAAGAGGAGTAGGCCGATGGAGAGGAGAATGAGGAGGTGGCGGGGGCAATTGGGTGATGCAGGGGAGAATGGGGTTACGGAGATGGCAGTGGGCCAACGGAACTCTCACTTATTGGACGAAATTCAATAACATCGACAAGTGGTTCTTTACGCCTTTATTCAGTGAGACCCTCTGAGTGTCACTTTCTATATTCTTGCTATAAATCTCGACGGTCGCCATATTTATGTTGCTCTTTATTCGATTCGTGTAATCCTCTTTTCCTTCATATTAAAAATAATATATTTAGAAAATATGAATTGCCTTTGAGGAAACAAAGACTGGTTTCTTCGCTCCTTGTCACCGCGGTTCACCTCGTTCACTGTTTCTGACTCGACTGAACAGCACAAAGCGTGGCCTGCGCTTCGCTTGCCGATTTATTTTTCTCATTCTCTGAGTCATATCTACGCGCGTGAAGTGATAAAGTCGCCTTCGCTTAAGGCAATCTAGTGACTGACCCACAAAGTACAATAGTATTTAACTGACCGGTCCTCGGTCTCTCTGCCCAACGCGCGCCACATCAGCGTGTTACGACCTATACATATTTTCGAGAGCTTCTATGAGCACATACACATGTTTAAACGTTTTATAATATATTCTGTTTTTACTATATAGCAACATTCGCAATTATAATTAATTTGTACAATCTGAAATCGATTATGGGACCGAAAATGGGACTTTTGTATAGATTTTTATACTTTAAAATTTTTCGCTATATTTTTTGAAGACTAATGAACTCCAATTCGCAGGAGTGATATTCTAGTTTTATTACAAATAAAAATGTTTCGAATACATTAAGAACAAGACAAATAATAATATAATAGAAAAAGTTATGAGGATTCTTTATTTACTATGAATCCTTAAAATTTTTCAAAAAGTTTGTTGTTTTAAAATTTGAAGAATAATATTCTAATTCGATACCTGGCCATTTGATTATTATCGGACGTAAATCAAATTAAAAAAATAATAATTAACAATTCGAACGTTATTACCTACGTATAAAACATTGAAAAAATTGAGACGAACATATATTTATTGAACAATGATGATTTCAGATAACATAGTTAACGGCTAGTAATATTTCGGGGAGGTTCAAATCCAGCAGTTGATATAAGTCCAGTAGTATCTAACGGCTGAATCAGTTATTTAAATGCGCCATCTTTATTATTAAGTAAATACAGGCATTACTACACAAATCAGTAGTATAAATAAAATCAATAAAATACTAATGGTATTTTTATCATGAACGCAATCATTAGACAATCACAAAAAGTGTGTCACGTTATAAATAGTATGCCTTGATTAGATAAAGAAATTATTAAAACGTATTATTACATCGTAATATTTACGACTTTCCTAGTTACCGCTCAGATGATAGAATTTCAATATAAAAATAATTCTTTAAAGCGTATCATTCTTAAGTCGTACACGCTACGTACTAAGGTAGTGCAAACCTATACCTATCTATTTTCTTTAATATATTTTATTTTGCGAATTACGAATGCGAAGCGTCTACGTATTTGAAAGAATGACTATTTCTTTACATAAAACTTGGAAAACTATAAGTTTTTGCTCTTCTTCACTCGATCCAGTTACGTTTGATCATGTAAGAGACGAGTCCCGGCGCGCTGCGGACTCGGTCCCGCCGCTTCGTTATAAAAATCAATAGCATTAGTAAGCTCGTACAAACGAATTATACGACTGTGCCTGTGTGCGTCCCGGTCGTTCTCTGTGCGGGAAACAAAAAAACCGCGAGCGAAATTCTTGCAATAAAAATCAATCGGAGCGGAGAGAAGGCGCCGCGCGGGGCGACGACTGGTCGGGCGGGGGTGGGCGGCGGGCGCGCCACCCCGCCCCGCCCTCGCGCGGTGCATGCACCCGCTAGCAGCCCCAGCTCATAGCAAAAAGTTTCCGTCACCGACTGAACATCGAACAGTATAGAGTTTATGTTCGCAGATACGTCTATCAGTCGACGCTCTATATTTGAAAAGAGAAAGGAACGGCGCAAGGACCGTATTCGACGTTCTCAAAGATCAGGTCGTGTACAGCGCGACGTGCCGCCGCCGGGCGGGCGGCGGGGCGGGGGGTGGTGGGGACCGAGATGCCTCCACGCGCCGCCCGGCCGGTTCCCGACAAAAAGGCGTTTGTTTTATTTCTTCGGCGCGGAAAAAAATCAGCACGCGCCCGCCCTGCACCTCCTAAACATGCGCCACGCAGCGACGCAGAGTGGCGCGGGCGAGTGCCGGATTCACTTTCATTTGCGACGGCGGACCCCGCGCCGGAGGTCAGCGCGCGCCCGCGCCCGCTGCTGGCGCGCCGCCGGTGCGTACCCTCGGCTCCGCGGTGAGTGACGCCGCCCGCGGCCGCTGGCGCGCGGCGCCGACTGCGGCCGGCGGCACGCGCCGCCGACGTGAGCCTCCCACGCGAGAGGGTTATCCGCGCAACTTTACATTTCACTACTCGCGGCCTCGCCGTCCGCGACTCGCCCTTCCGTGCTGAATTCGTCGCTATTGTCCCCGTTTTAAAGTGCACAATACTCGGGCGACGATCGCACTTTTACGGTGTGAAAGTTTTGAATCGGTTTCACTGATAAAATTTGCGAGTGCTGAAGTTGCTAAACTTTCAAAATCGCGTTAATCGTATGCAGGCCGATCGGAAATGACGAAAATCAACATAAAAAGTGCGAAGGGGGACGCCGGAGGCGCGGGAGAAAAGGAAAGAATTAACTTCGCGCTCTTCATTTGTATACGAATCGTGAAAAAATTCAATAAAGTGCGCCTCCTTTATTCTAATTGCCTGTGTAAACTCGCTTATACCGATTGTTCGATCGGTTCGACGCTGGCGTTTAGGATAAATGTTGGACTAGGCGAACTTCGATGGTCCGTTGTCTTTGTAAATCACTAGTCTTATTTTTGACCAGTTAAAACGTGAATATAGTAACAATGATTTCCCGAATGGAGTAGTTTGTCAACTGTATAAAAATGTTTCAGGAAATGCCAAGATATAAATTAGCACAAGTGAAATGTGAACCGATTTCTGATGAAGAAGAAACGTTGCAAAACCCACAGGTAAGTAGATATTATTATATTATACAGTTTAAATTACAAAATTATTAGGTTTCTATTTGTAAGCACTTATGATATTTGAAACCAACTTTAAATAAAATATATTATTAGCTACAGAAAATACCTAGACAACCTGAACGCTTTGACAATTTTGACAATTTTCTGAATTGTATAGTTATCTTTAAAATATACCTACCTTAGTACTCAATCTTTAAATTATAATGATCTTTGAGGACCATGATTAAGTTTCATATACGTACTTAAATAAAACACTAGACAAGTACGAATAGTACTCACACCCTGAGTGTTCCGTACAAACTTAAATATGTATGTAGATACATATTTCACAGAGATATCCATCAAAAGTCTCGACGATTTTTGCTTGTCCTTGATATCGACACTGTTGAAATATCGGTCCTGAAATTTTTGCAATAGGTGTCTTTTTTTTTCAACAAAAAAATTCATTGTTTTTACGATACATTCAGTTAAGTGCCTTAATTTTTTATAGTATGAAGTAAAAAAATGTTCTCCTATAGATCGGTCTATCACAGTACATACTCCAACTCCAAAAGTCTCATTACAAATTTTTCTGTTTGTAATATAATTACAAAATAATGGTTGTCCGATTTGTTCCTTTACTTGTGCTTTAATAACCTTACATTCTGCCAAATATTAATGATTGACGGTAGACGGGAAATACCCGATAGGTTTTGATTCATTGGCGAGTATCAAAATTTGCGGCAAATATGGTTGTATTTTTTGATGGCGTCGACTTATAATCTTAATTTTTTTACAGCTCAAATAGACTATAGATCTAAGTATTTCACATTAATTTTAACTTAAACGTCTCGGGAATGTTCCACACATTCCCTATATCATCATACATCAACTATATTGACACACAGACGATATTATTCTATAAGGGTTCTTTTTGAGATAGGGAACTCTAAACAAATAATTTTGAAGAACTTTCACTAAAAAGTAGAGGAGGTCATCGGTCAACCTATGTGAAGACAGGATACTTTTTATATCAGAAAGGTTTAGAGCTTCTAGGTGACAATTGAAAAACTCTTAAAAATCGGGCAACATTTAAATGTACGTATCAGTCATAGAAATCAAAATAGAAAACGGGACCGACATCGGAATTGACAGCATGCTTAGAATTGTCCCCATAAAATACAATGGAATTAATTTCATGTCTACGCGGACGAAATTCTAGGCGGAAAACTAGTATTAAATAAATTCTTCCTTTTTTGCATAAAAAAAAATGAATTTCAATCAACTATCTATCAACAAACTATCTATTTACAATCTACCTATACGTACATATAATAAATTCGTAAATGAACTGCGACTGTACATTAAGTATAAAAAACCAATTTATATAAGTTGTCCTCATGTTGCCGGTGGCTAAAAATAGTTTTTAGAATTTCTGTCTCTTCTGTGCGCTTGTGTACACTAATCTCAGAAACAGCTTAACCGACTTAAATGTGATTTTCCCGGATGTACTGTGTCAAGCTTCTCGTAACTTAAGTTTTATTTATTTATTTGGAATACCAACAATAGGCACACCGGATATACATAATTTTATTAAAATAGTAAATATATTAATAGGGTACTAAATATATTAAATGTTCTATTAATAATAAGTATTCACAGCTTGCAAAAAGAGATACAGAACACGTAAGATGCAATACATTATAGAAACACAAACAAAAGAAATTGATGACAAATACATACTAAGATCACTATTTTCGCATTGTGTTAAATACAGACTTTTTAAATAAATTCAGATTTTCACCAAAAATATCTGTAACTGGATCAGTGTGATATGCGTTATAACGTTTCATCATTGTGTTTGACGGCGATGTCGACATTAAATTTATTTTACCAGGTTTAATAATTGAGGGTACATATCTATAAGCGGAGGAAGTTTTTCTTAGGACTTTTAAACCAACCTTGATCAGTAGGTTAGGATAATGAATATAATTATTTAATAATTTACGACAGTAGCTTACGACAGTCAATCAGACAGTCGATTTTAAAATGATGTAGCCATTTAAAGGATATTGTCGTTTAAAATGAAGTAGTCACAATAATTTTATAATTATTTCACACTCCACATCTGTACGAAAGATGCCAGAGAAATCTTTGTAGTCTTTCGATTCTATTAACGTAACATTTGTACCTACGTTGGATTCCAAACCTGGCTACAATATTCTAGCTTGGTGCGCATTAGAGGGTTAAACATAGATATTTTTGGTTTTGGATATACTTTACAATTATGAATCACGAATCCCAAGATTTTCTTATTCACAAAGCTATTATTCGCTAAGTTGTCAATGTGTTCATAGAATCTAAGGCTTGTTGTTTCATTTCAGTCGCTTCAAAAAAAAAAGTTAAGTTCAGTCTCTTATATTATCTATGGTATTTAGTAACTTGATTGAAAATAATTGAATCAAATAAATTACAAAAACTATTGTGTAAATATATCTGAAAATGTACTTATTTGATAATTTAGATTGTAAAAATGTAAAAAAAAAACTTTACACATAACTTTCGATGGTTTTTTGTATTCGACTAAAATCTTGTGTTAATAATAATTACTGCATTCTCATATAAGGGTAGCTATAATCAATACAGTGTTATTAATTTGGTAGTTTATATTTTTATTGTGTATGAACAAACTCATAATAAAAATATATTGATATTATGATATTAGGTCGGAAAAAAGGTTTTTCGTATTTTATTTCTAAAAAGTTTCAATAAAATTTCTTTAGTTGTACTCTATGTATCTGGCTAGTTTTAGTATTATTAAATAGATGACATGACTACATGAGTGTTAGTGGAAGCGTACATCGGGCATCCACGTGTGTAACTTTTTCTGGTATTTTTATTTAATTTCTAGCGTGCATTGTTGTGTTTATACTTTGTAAGACATCTGTGCCCCGATTAGTGTTCTTCTACCTATTCTTTCGGTAGTGTACTTTGGGTTCGTATTAATTTTATTTTAATTTTTATAACTTATTATCGTTTATTTTCTGCGAAAGAGACTACGGGTCCAATATGGACGACCCGTCCGATGATACAGGTCAACCTCCTGATAAATGTTCTACCTTCCTTATTAACCCCTCCTTCACCGGCCTTTCCTTTGTCACTGTTTCCGATGCTACACTATGTCCTGCTCGATGAAATGAATAAAAAGAAAAGGTTATCGAAAAAACGTGCTCGTAAAGAGAGGCATCGGATAAACTCCAAATTAAATATAACAGTCAGCTCTCAACTCCCTTCGTTAAACGATGTTTCATTCCTCCCTCATCTCTCCAACGTAGGTCCTATTCAACCCTCCCCTGCTACTCCTTCTGACACAACTAGCCCCTCAACTAAAAGTGTAGGGCGTCTAGAGTATAATAATAATGACATAGGCCCATTTGTTATTCATTGCCAGAGGATCGAAGCTTCCCCTTCTGCTGGCAGTGTGCCCCACCCTGTATGTTTTGGGAAAATCTTGTAATCGGGCAATGTCAAAGACATTGTCAATGGTAGCGTGAAAAGGATCGGGAGGAACTGCATTGCCCTCTCCTTCCGCAATCCCACAGCCGCAAATAGATTCCTTTGTAACTCTCTCCTTGCACTCAAATGCTTAAGGGCTTCATCGTATCGTTTAATATTACTCGTCTTGGTCTAGTGCGAGGTGTCCCTTCCGATTGGTCCCTATAAGAGATTCTTGGTTGCATTGTGGTTCTGGAGGGTTGCGTTCAGGTGTTAAAGTTTCGGCGACTTAACTATAAGACAATGGTGGATGGCTTCACTGTCTGGAAACCGTCCCAAACTGTTGGGCACTTTAAAGCCGGGCAGTCACTTTAGAATGCCTGGTATCGTCCGCCTTAGAGACGACAGATCTGATGGATATAGCGGTGCCTATGTGTTTATCAGAAATCATACTCCCTTTTCCCCGGTCGGCATCCCTGCCCATGGCGGTGGCTTCCAGGCAGTTGCCGTGAAGGTTGAGGGTACTACCTTCCTCTTCCTATACATTGCCTCACCTTCCTCCCTAATCCTAAATGAGTTAGAAGCAATCCTCTACACCCTTGTGAGACCTTATATTGTGCTCGGTGACTTAAACTGCCATCATATCCTTTGGAGTTGTGATGGCGTCGATTCCGCTGACAGGACTTTGGTCGACATAATATGGATAAACTTGATCTTTTCATCCTGAACAATGGCATCCTAACGCGTCGATCTAGGCCGCATTCGAGTCCCACTGCATTGGACTTATCTTTCTGTTCTACTGATCTGGCCCCACTCCTGCCGTTGGAAGTCCTACAGGATTCTTATAGTAGCGACCATTTCCCGATCATTATCAAACTTCCTTTTTCTCGCCCCTCTCCTAAAAAAGTGATTCCTCTATTAAAATACAAATTAGAGGATGCTGATTGGAATGGTCACATGGATCAATTTGACTATAGATTTGATAAACTACCTAAATTCTCTGCTTTATAGCTCACTTCCTGTGCCGACGCTGTGTCCTAAGCCATGCTATCGGTGGCCAACGACATGTTTCCACTAAAGAAACACTCCGTAGAGGGCATACCGACTCCTCCACAGTGGGACCAAAAATATACACGAGCTGTTGAGAAGAGAAGAGGAACTGAAATTCTATACTATCGAAACATGTCCCAGCAAAACTTTATCAACCTTTTTAAGATACGTGTCAAGTCCAGGCGGCTTCCTCTCAGGAAGAAGTTAATAGGATGGCGCAGTTTCTGTGAGTCTATTTCCCCTGATGTCTCTTCCCATACAGTTTGGAAGCAAATTCGTAAATTTCGCGGTTCTTTACACGAGGCAGTTTTCCCGTGCCTGAACATTTCAGAGTGGATAGCCCGGTTCATGAATAATCTTACCCCCTCATTTGTTTCCAATCTAAATGAAAAACGTTATCCTTACTCTTTTTCTCTCACAAGCAGCCTATATGAACTTTTTCAGTATATGAGTTGAATTTAGTTCTCTCATCATTGAAAGATTCAGCCTCTGGCATTGATAGCATCCCTTCATCTTTCCTAATACACCTTCTTCTGACCTACTACCTGGTTATTGTTAATTCGGTTTTAATTAAGTAACGTTCCTATCACCTGGAAAACACCGACTATAATCCTAATATTTAAAAGCAAAGGGAATCCATATGACCCTGGTGCATATAGCCCGATTGTTCTGTCCTCTGTTTTGGCAAAGATTGCTGAACACTTGGTTAAGAACAGACTGGAGTGGATTACCGAAAGCCGCGGCCCCTTGGTCAATTCTCAGTATGAATTCAGAAAGGGTAGAAGCACTGTAGACAATCTCAGCATATTTACTTCAGATATTCGTGTATCCTTCTTCCAGGGAAAGTCTGTTACAGCATCTTTTCTTGATGTCTCCTCCGCATATGATAACGTACAGCTTCCGATCCTCAGGAACAAGGTTCATAAGCTGAAGATGCCAGTGAGGCTGAGTCACTTTATTTTTAATCTACTTTCTGAGAGAAAATATTTTCTTCGTATCCGTGGTGAGGTTAAAGCCTCACGACTGATGTGGAGGGGCCTTTCTCAAGGGTCCGCACTGAGCTCGCTTTTATATAATATGTATACTTCCGACCTAGAATTGTCAATGTCCTCATGTAAAATTCTCCAATATAGTGATGACCTACTTCTATAATTTTCTGACACTTCCGTCTTCAATGCTGCCTTGGTTCAGTCTGAGTCCTTACAGGCTTTGCAGCTGCATCTTTACTCTCTTGGATTGGAGCTCTCTACCTCTAAAAGTAACCTGGTTGTTTTCTCAAGGAAGAAACGGTACCGGATGTGCCTGTTATCCTGGGGGCGTCAGGACTCCCTGTAAAAAGTCTATTAAGTTTCTTGGTTTATTTCTTGACACCAAATTATCGGAAACCGATCACTGTAACTACGTCGTTACAAAAGTTAAAAAAAATATCAGCATCCTAAGATGCCTATCTGGTATATGGTGGGGTGCTCACTCTTATTTCCTTAAACTTCTGTACAATGCAATTGTTCGTAGTCGCCTGGACTATGGGTCATTCTTGTTAGAGCCAATCAAGTCTATTTCTTTGAAAAGATTGAACCTGGTTCAGACCAGAGCTCTGCGGATAATCGTGGGTCGTATGAAATCCTTTCCTACCAATGCACTCCAAGTTGAATGCACAGATCCTCCTCTTCCTCTTCGCCGACAATTTTTATCTGACCGCTTCCTATTCAAATCATTGCGGTTTTCAAACCATCCCTTAATTCATTTGTTATCACACTGTTCAAATTCTTTGAACCCGGATAACATGATGGTTCAAGAAAAACTCCGTTCCTTGGTCTTAGTTTCCAAAGACTTCAAGCCGTAGAGGCTAACTTCTATTCCATTAATACATTTCCTCTTTTTAACTATTGGTTCAAAACCATAACCTCGGAACCTAGAATTATTTTGATCTTCGGTGTTTCAAAGGACGACCCCAGTGCTGATCTCCACTTCCTTTCCATAATAGAGAACGGTTGGTTGGGATGGCACACCATCTTTACTGACGCTTCTAAGTTCTCTGAAGCTGAATGCGACGAAATTGGTACATTCCACTCCCAATACAATATAGTTCAGAAAGTCAGACGCCCTCCCAAGAGCTCGGTGCTTACAGGTGAATGTCGTGCCATTTTGGAAACCATTAAATACGCCCTTCTATTAAAATTATACTGTACGCTCATACTGTCTGATTCCCCTAGTTTCCTCAAATTTCTCCTGTTAAACCCTTTCAAGTCCAAAACTCACAACCCCTTAATAATGGAAATAAGAGAACAAATCAACCAATGCCATGAATGACATTTACAGTTTGCATTCGATCCCAGCCATTCAAATATCGCAGGAAACGAACACGTGGATCTGGTAGCGAAGGACACAACCTCATGAGGGAATAAAATCCCCTATATTAATTACTCCCATGATTTGGCTGTCCTGTCTAAAAAATGGATGCTTTCTTCGTGAACTCATCACTGGTCGATTTCCAAAAAGTCTGAAGGGGTCCATTACTCTCATATTCAATTCTTCATCCTTCATAATTTTCTGTCCACTAAAATGAGTGAATCTGACGTAGAAATTCGATGTGTTTTAAAGTTTTATTACAAGAAAGGGGAAAAATGCGATATAAGCTGCGAAAAAAATTATGTCGTTTATGGACCTAATGCAAAGTCAGTAAGAGTAGCACAATACGGGTTCAAACGTTTTCAGTCCGGTAATTTTGATGTCAATAATAACCTCGCTCTGGTCGACCTGTTGGGGCCATTCATTCTAACGAAAGGACGGTTTTGGCCCTTGTTGATCTCCCCTCCCAAATAAGAGTACATAAGATTTCTCAGACTCCCCCCCGCCCTTTTTACGTAAGATTCTATTTGGTTTTAGGAAATGATCAATTGTATTAATACTCATAATTTGACGTAAATCAGGATTTTTATTCTTTAAAACATTATTTTGGCTATACCAATAATTATATAACCAAATTATATAAATATAATTATATAAATATAATTTGGTTATACCATATAATATAAATTATTAATAGATTTAGAGAACGATTGTATAATTATCAAATAATTTTCCAGTTCCTCTATTTGTTTTAAAATTAAAAGTGTGTGAAGTAAGAAAACAAATCAGTCAAACAAAAAATAAGGAATTATTAGAATTGAAATTATCGTAAATCTTGTGAAATGATGGGAGTTTGAGTAAAATTATATGCGATTGTGACTAATCATTCATTGCCATTCTATAATAAAAAGATTTTTTTTCAAGAATTAAAATAAACGCAGTGTAAATTTAATTTATAAGCTTCAAATAGTCCCCCCCCCCACCGCAAATAAAGGCATGTAGGGGTTTTGAGAACCTCCCCTTGGATCCTTCGTAATTAATAAATGACCCCTTACGGATAAAGTCGATCCATTTTGGAAAAAGTAGAGCGGGATTAGTATATTATTTTTTACAAGCTCCATATCTGATTTTTACAATCCATAGTTGAAGAGCTGAGGATTGACCACATTGTTTTGTGGTCAATCCCCAGCTCTTCAGCTATTTAAAAAAAGTGACTCATTTAAAAAAAAGCTGGTTATACAAAAAAGCTCGATAATTGAGCTCACTGATAGAAATCTAATGAATCGTGTCCTCATTTGCGGTTCTTTATTGAAACGTAATGAAACCGAACGGTTTTTGACAAGATTGATCACTGGTGATGAAATATGGATTACCTATGACAAGAAAGTGCAAAAAAAGATCGTGGTCAAAAGGAGAACAAGCTCCACACACTATGGCGTAATCCATGATTAACACGCAATAAGTTGATGTTATGTGTATGTGTGGGATTGGAAGGGCATTATTCATGATGAATGAATTCGGATGAACGAACCATTAATTCGGATCTCTACTGCTAACAGCTGATGAGACTCAAGCAAAAAGTGAAAAAAAAAACGGTTGAAATTGATCAACAGAAAGGTTGTTGTTTTTTAGCATGATAAAGCTAGACTATACACATATTTAGCCACTTAGCAAATATTAAGAGAGTTTGGTTGGGAATCATTAATGCATCCACCACTAGTGCATAGCCCTGACCTTGTTTCCTCAGATTTTCACCTGTTTTGGTCTCTTCTGAATTCTTTAGGCAGTGTTACGTTAACAGTAAGAGAGAACTGTCAAAACCACTTGTGGCAGTTTTTTGATCAGAATTTCCAAAATTTCTACAGCAAAGGAATTATGTGAATACCCACAAAATGGTAACAGATTGTTGAATAAAATGACAAATGTATATTATAATGAAATGTAAATAAAATATTATGAAAAATAATTTTGAATTTGTGTATGAAATACGAAAAAACTTTTTCTCCGACCTAATATGTATGGTTTAGATAATTAGTTACAGAAAAAATTTACAAATAGCTTTAGTTTATTTTATTGTGTTTGAATACAGTCTTGTGTTTAAAATGACTAACTCCACTCTTACATATGGCTAGCCATAATATAGCTTAAATTTTATTTTTGTACTAGTATTTGTTCCAGTTTATTCCTAATTGAAAGAATATCGGAACACTACTCAATACTCCGTGGCGACCGATAGCGGAAGCTAAATCTTAAGCGGCGAGATGACGAGCAGAATCGAGTACGGTAAACGATTAGGATCATTATTGACAACGTTAACAGTCGGTACACAAAACGAAGGAATTCGTTCTGTATGCGGGCGAAGCCGCATCCGGAAGCTACTATACTATCTAAAAACATGTAAATACCTATATCGTTGCAGTTTTATCGTCAAAACTAAAACGAAATAAGTAGGGATGTTACCAGTCGCTTAAGACTGCCTCTTTGTAAATAAGTAGGTGCACCTACAAAACGTTTGAAAATTCTTTTTTCTCTGCTGCTTTTGATACCCGTTCTTGATGATCCCGTCCCTGCTCTCGAACTCGTTTCACATTCGTATCGCAGTTTCGGCTCCTTTCCTTTCCCGCTTTGGATCTGACATAAGAATTGAAAGCAGAATAGAACAGTTTGTCGGGTGAGAAGATCGTGCTTTTAGAACATTATCTATTAAAGATTCTTGCTCTTAATCCTATACTATTAAACGAGTAATTCTTGTGCATATTATACCACAACAATCTTGCAAACGGCCCTAACGATTGCAGTAAAATGTTTTATTATGAAAAAGGTCTACTTTTAAAACTTGTCAATATAGGTATCTTCCTTGGAAATAAATTATTATATGTAAAAAAATATTTTCCTAAATGTTCCATCTCGTACAATTTTTAGGTAATTACATTGTTACGTATGTTTTTGGTACTCAACAACAAATGGCACTCCATGATATAAATTATAGATAGCATAATGTAAATGTTGTTGTTTTGCATATGAAATTTTTGTCGTGGGAAGTATTTACATTCCCACGACAAACTGAAGAGACGCCTAGCAAGCTTGGCTCCCTAGGTACTATTGCTTAAACATAAAAAGAATTTTGATTTTATTTATGGTAGATGATCCGTGCGAATACATTGACAGTGGGCAATTACGTAATATATTCTAAAAAATACTAAGAAAATTAGTCTTACATTAATATTATATACAGAATTATACACAGTATTAATATTATATACAGAATTACACATAGACATTTTTTTTTATTTTCTCAAATTAATTTTAAAAAACTTCTTTATAAACAACGTCGGAGGTTACGACGTGGTCATCGTTCACTTTTTGCCCGTACGAATCTTTAAAACAAACAAAGATATCTTTAAACATACGGACTCGTAAAAAGCCACATATAATTATATTGTCCATGAAAAAAAACAGGTTCTGGTGAATACAATCTTATTTCCTTATTAACTTATTTTTCATCATTAGAGGAAAAAGCAATCTTTAAATGGGTATCAAACTATGTTTGGTTCTGTATTAAGAGAGACGGATATTTCAACCAACAAAAAATTGGATTATTATCACTGAATTATCATTATTTTGTATCATCTAGTAATGATAATTGTATAATCATGAGAGATACAAAATAATTATCATTTTGTATCTCTCTTCCACTCTATCGACCGATAGAGTGGAAGAGAGATAGAATAGAGATAGATAGAATAGAAATGGAATAGAGATCACACACATAGAGTCACAAGCTGAACGTTAAGACCGATCGTGCCTCTCTATCGCTTGTTCCGCGCTCTCGCTCGCACGCTCGCCTCAGCCGGAACGCGACAACGAGTCATGCTTTTTCGTACCTGCAGCCAGCGTTCAACGATTTATAAGACATTATTATGTCAAAAAACACTTTAGAGAAATAATAGATAATGATGCCAACAGATGGCGTTAAATAAACTTTTTAATTTTAAAATGTAAATATTAAAATTGCAATTGTTTAACGGGAATAAACTAAAACTTATGGGAATTTATTTTCATCATTAGAGAGAAAAATTATGTATCAAATGGCGTAGATATTTCATACCAACAAAAAAGGTATTTACAATAATCTATAATTTAATCCATGAATACCAATTCGAATTATATTATAAATGCCAAAGAAAGTTATTTTTGCACCTTGTATACATTACGTTTTCACCAGCTATTTGACTGGAATGAAAGCCACGGATATAGTTTTTCCTGGAAAAACAGATAAGACAATTGACCAATTTGTTTTAAGAACGGGACCAAAATTGTAAACTGAATCGCAAACATGACTTGTCTAAAAATTGAGACCAGAATCCAGACCGGAACTGAGACCATAATCGGCATCGCCATTGGAATCAGTATTAAGAGCGAGATCAGTAATGAAATTTGGATCGACCCAACATAATATATGAAGAAATTTATTCTATGCTTCAGGGCTGAAGTCATTCTTTAGAATGAACAAAAGAACTTCATTGTTTGTAGATATTTTAAAAATAGAATAACAAATTATTTTTTATACTTAAGCCAAATTTCCTTTCCTTTATACAGGTTGGCACTACTGATCAATGTATACGTGAATATTGAAGCTACTCATTTTATTTGTTTTATTTTGTTTTCATTTCACTTTGAGTGACATTTCGTTTATTCATGAGATCAACAGTGAGGAACCATCTGACATAGTCGAAGTGAATACTTCATGTAACTTCTTTATCGAAATAGGATCTACCTAATCGGACGGTTTGTTTTATGTAGACGTATTTGTCAACATTTGTCAACATTCCAGGTTGATTTCACTTGAAGATATTTAACTTTGCTGATAACGTTAGTTATATGTATTGACACAATATTCTTTTTTATCGATACAGCTAATTGCCGATTAAAGATTTTGATCTCCCCTGAAATTTTTGGTTTCAACGAGACAATTTCGTTCTTATCAGTCTTCAGCTGCGTCATCTGGCTTTGTGTAATAGGTCTTTGTTTCTCTAAGACCGTAGCCTAATGGCTCTGTTGGCTCTATACAATCTGTATTGTAGTGACGTAATTATGTCATATCGTAGAAATTTCGAAATCCGTCTAGATGTGTCTGTAATCGTACATACACATGTCAGTTGAAGAAAACAACCTGTCCTTTGCGCCATCAAATCCAAAGTATCATTTAAATGTTTTTAACTAGTAAAGTGGCTTAAAACAATTTTGACCCAAATGCATACACTACTTTTACAAATTTGATGTTTCGATCGTTCACAGTATTATATATTCGCCGAGGTATCCCAACGGATTTTGAAATACGAACATAAAACTTTGGGGGTTTCGATATTCGCATTTAAATAATTATAAGTCTTTCTAGAAGAGACCTTTTTAAACTTATAGTTAAACTAGCGGGCCCGGCAGACGTCAGTCTGCCCTTTTTTGTAGTTGGCTTACCCATATAGTTAATGTCCGCAGCTCCGCCAGTATGGACATAGAATGAATCACTTCCTATTTTGCATCGATCGATCGATATCGATCTATCCTGATCCCTCTTCCGATTCTACTGTCAGCCACAGTTCCAATTTGAACGAAACCGGGAGCAAATTCTATTATCAAAATAAAATATAAGCTATACTATTCGTGATACCGTAATAGTGTAGCTTTCTATAAACGAAAAGTCATTAAAATCGTCTTAGAAATATAAATTCATGAAATAAAGCCGGGGGTAATGTAGGCTACATAATTTATTCAGAAATGGTGTTGCTATTTATTAATGAAAATTTTTTTAAATCAGTTTAGTAGTTCGGTGTAGCGGTACTAGCGGTACAAATACGCAGATGAAACCGGTGACAAATGCTAGTTTTTTTTAAAAAAACCTTTCAGGCTCGCGTACAATATATCGTAAATATTGTAAATGTAAATGAATAACACTGCCCCACTTTTTCCCGTTATAATCATATTTTAATTACAATAAGCGTATAATATGGTGAACAAAGATATCTAATCGTCATATATCACCATAAATTTTTGTTTATCGAAAATAAGAAATACCATCCCTTTCGTAGCTTTTTATTTGTTATTTCGGCATTTTTTAACAGAATACTACGTCGTCATAACGAAAGGTACGACGAAATTACATTGAATTCAATGAGTGCTAAACTGTCTGTTTTAGCACTCATTTACTGCGGCCGTTTTTTAAAGCGGAACTGTGAATCTTCTCTCATTTATAAATCAATGAGGGTAGCTTATATAAAATTTATGTAAAAATAATTATTATTCAATGACGTAGAATATACAGAGCAGTTAATATTCATGGGCAACGTTGAACATGCACATACACAACGCCTTAAATGAATTGGCGACTTTCAAGTAAGTAAAGGCTTTATATTCGAAAGTTTACACATTTTTTTTTGCTTTCTGTTAAGGAAAAGGTTATTTGCAATAGATCACTTCGATTTTTTCTATAAATCAACTACGTTCCATGATTTAAACGAGTTTATTAAATATTTGATTTTTAGTCGTTTTAATAACGAATCTTTTTTTGCTACATTGATAAAGACGAAGTTTAATATATTCTTCGGTCTCACTTTAAAAAAAAAAAACGTAAGATTGAATGTCTTCGGTTGTTCAAGGGAACAATTCGAAATTCTCAAATATGTTTTAATAGAAATTTTTATTTCTGTTTCATACGAAAATCTATAGTAAACCCTTTTTGTTAATGCAGGTAAACACCAATATATATAATATATATATATATATATATGAAAAAAACAACAAAAATTTAGAATAATGAAGTTCTTTTCCATATTTTATAACTCTGTAGTCAAACAAACTAGTATCTAGGTACGATATATTTTATCATTTTTTTGGATAAGTGTCCGAATCAAAACAAAATACTGACTCATGTCAGATAATCCCAAATGCTTTGAAATCCTTTTCTGTTCTGGAATCGCAGTCTTTTACAATACAAGAAGATATTTTTGAACTAACAACTACCTCTTACGATCACGCACGTGGTCAATTGTCAAATGATATAACACGCGGCTGGATTTTAGTGGGACATCGCGCGGCATTGCTATAGATAGATATTTTTTGTGTTATTTAAACCTAGCAGTATTCATAATTAAAATGACAATAATAATGACCAGAATAATAAATATTTTTTATAAATTATTAATGGACAAACCTGTATAATTTATTGACGTGGCCTTAGTACGATGGTGCTGCTGCTCTCAGCCCACTACCTAACTTCATTCCTTAAGTCACGCGTCTTCAATGCCAGCGCAATGCGAAGTGGAAGCGCACGTGCATTACGCTTATGAAAAATCTCGTGAAGCTACATGAATTATGAGTTGATTTAGTGTCAGTGAGTATTTGGATATGGTGTTAGTGTACGCTTAGTGTGGATACGATACCGGTGGTAGTAACATGAACCTACTAAGGTTCCACGAAAATGAAACTTAGGTGCTAACCTAAGATTCATTTTCGTGGTGATTTCACGTCATAGGTTGGCTGCTCTTCGACAATTAACATTGTTATCAAAGCGTGTGCGCAACCAGGTGGCATTGACTGCACCCGGTACTTCATTTATTTTTCATATTAAATTGTTCGTGTTGATTTTACGAACAAAATTACCTTTAGAAGAATTAATAGGAATTTTATGTTCTATTAAGGAGTCAAGTAACGCGGACTGTTCATTTGTATCGTGTATTTTACTCCTCAACAAGTGTTCTCAACATTCTCTAAATGTAAAAAAAAAACAGAACTGTAAATCGTTTATAAAAACAAGCTATAAAAATATTACGTCCGACGTAAACAAACAAGATTTATTGCAATCTGAAACATTCTAATTAATCAAAATGCATTTAAAATGTAAAAGATAAAAAATGCTTGAAGATAGTTTACTTTTTAAAATTAATAAATATAGTTAACTCCTCGTACATTTTTTAGAGGAGTTGTTACGTTATTGAATTATTTCATATGGGAGTGTAGTTCACATTCGCAACAATACTTAGTGCAATTTCAAATTTAACTTGGTTTCGTTTCGTGCTCTGTTAAGGAACTCTGAAGGCGGAAATCTTGCCTTGGCGCCCTTTTCTACAATTATAGCAATAACACGCGGGCCAACATTGATCTATAAAATAAATAGTTTCTACATACATTCTCATATCGTGATTAGTAGAACTGACTTATGTATCTGATCTGAACTTATTTAATTTTGTGCTCTTAAATATATTTTGAATACCTATTTGCTAAAATATGTGAAATAATATATAAAATATATTAAAAAATATATAAAATAAAATATGTGAGTTTTGAACGCAAGCTTTTGTATCATTGTGATCGATATACGCATTGATTGTATTTATTTAATTAAAATATAATCTGAATAAAATACCTACAATCGAGGGGACTATATCTTTCGTAAAAATATTTCAAATAGCATGAAGAATGATAAATGCAAAGCTTCTCTGATTTATTTAGTAATGAATTCATTAAGGCTACGGTATGTCGATGTTACTAGGTACGTATACATAAACATTTTTATACAAGATAATACTTAAAGCACCTAAAACACTAACAGAAATTGTGAAATTAAAATAAATTATAATATTTTATGAGTTACTTATTTCCTGCCCCCGTTTTATTTTTAAGGGTTACGGAATAAGAAGAAATTGTGAAACCGTATGTTGAGAGTGTATTCATAATTTTGTAACCATTATTCTCTTTTGTCTTAGATGCATTCAAGTGCAAAATCTTTGATTTTATAACTAGTGCGTCTATGGTTACTATAATGTCATTAACAGAATGAACAAAAAATTACACGAACGATAATATCGATTTGTTAGATACGCATACATCTTTGTTAGTAACTTAGACGTTCAGGACATATTATAAATTTCTATTACATTTTTGGTCTTGACTTCGATTTAAATCTCAATTGCAATACTATTCCCAATTCTGACATATAGCTTTCTTTCGAAATTATTATTATTATTATTTACTTTCATTGCAAATCTAATAAATACGTCGAAATAAATGCATTAGAACTAAAGCTGAATGTGATCAAACAAAAACTAAATAATAGAAATAAGCAAATAAATTGAGCGCAATTAGGTTTTACAATTCTATTCAAATTGAATAAGTGGTTTTCAGATGACACAAATGATACAAATTCAGATTTTAAATGATACAAATGGGAAAATATTTCAAAAGCGATCATAGTCCATTGTTAACGCATAACGTCATTTGCGTTGCATTCTAAATTATATTTTGATCTGTATTCGATGGGATCAAATAACCACTGAAAACATTCGTGAGTATATTTCGACATTCGTTATATATATATAACGAATGTCGAAATAAAACTCACGAATATATATATATATATATATATATATATATATATATATATATATAAATATACGTGCGACTATACTATTGATCAATTGTATGCATTTGTAAAGACCAATATCACTTGTTGATCGTATGCGACTTGTTGTTATGTAAAAGTTAATCCTCACTAATGACTAAACTTACAACATTCGTAAAATATTTATTTTGCGAGATAACACATATAAATCTGTAGACAACTGTTTATTGTTCCAGTATTATTTGACACATTCAAATTTTAAACTCGCCAATCGTAAGTAAGCAACGCCCATCAATATATTCAATTATTCACTTTGTAACCTATTCGATCATTCGACACCAGTTGGTATAAGCTGATTTTTAAACATTTCAACTGTAGTACATATTTATTATGATATGGAAAATTTTGTTTTGGAACATTTTGTTGTAACGTAAGTGTGCGTACATATTTTTAAATAACTAAAATGATTCAATGGTAAGTAGTTATTTACGAGATGCATTTTGCATTCCACATCGTGAATTGGTTAAATCTTCTGAAATTATTTCACTTTTTTATTAAATACCAATAATCTTAACTAAAAGGAAAAAGGACATTCAACAATTAGTTAAATTCCTTTATGAAGTATGTTCTTGTAACCGAATATTATAAGAATAAGCCAATAAAAGTTCTTTGTTTAAAACTTTTGTATTGCTTAACATATTTTTATTTACAAGCGGACTAATTACATATATGATATTTTCATTTTTTATATTAGGTGAGACAATGGTATTTAAATTTTTTATAAATTCATACTTATATAAACATTTTTTTTTCTAAATTGTATTAATGTAGTTATTTTTACACACAAAATAGCAATTATATGTAATAACGTAACGTGCAATAACGTCTATTTGTCTATAATAATTTATTCATTAAACAACTGAAAATTCTTAAACAAGGGTTTCTATTAGCTTTTCCTGTAAGAATAGTATAGTTATAATAACATAATTTACAAAGCATTTTGTCAATATTTATTATATTTATTGTTAATTAAGTAGGTACGTTGATAAGTAATGGTTATGACAATTACAATGTATGCATTTATTAACTTTAGTTTTCAAAAAGTCTCTACGAAGTAAAATATTTTTTTTTATTTTGTTTAATAAGCACACAATGTGAAATATGAACTACATCTTCTAAATAATTACTTCGTATATATGTTTAACATGTATATTCATTTAGTTTAAAACTTCATTTAAAAAAATTTATGATTTTTTCCTTTAAATTTATAATGCTATAATTATCTCAAACCCTTATTTAAGTAAAACAGTAGAAACTATATATTTCACAGTCCGATTTGCGACTGCCTACCACCACAGAGTACTTACACAATTATATTCAAGAGAAACATTATTTTGAAAAAAAAAAAATTAATTTCTGAGATTTTGTAAAATTTGATACTAAATCAAAATTTACACACCAGTCAAGGATCGATAGTAACACAATAATTTTGTATTTCGAATTTTGAATAGCAAAGTTTTGAAAAAAAAATTTAATTTCTGAAATTTTGAAAAATTTTAAAGTAAAAAATAGTATACAAAATTATAAATTTCATAATTTTGGAAGAAAAATTTGAAAGGCAAATTTATGAATTAAATCAGCATCTTAAAAAAAATGGGAATACAAAATTTTGTAAAAATTTTGAAATTTTGTAAAAATTTTGAAATTTTTTTGTAAATTCAAAATTACAAAAATTATCTGACAAAATTTGAGAAAAAATATTAATTTAAAAATAAATCTAGACAGCTTTCAGCGCGCAGCATATTAAGATCCTGACTGACGATCTTAACCCCATGAAAAATACAACTGACTATTTCCTTTATTATTTTAGTCGTACGAAAATTCAGTTGCATAAATTTCATAAAGTATAAAATGGCTTTATACGTAATTTTTTTTAAATAGGCACTGTAAGTGATTAACATATAATCCTTTCTTTTCAATACAGTTGATCATTATTGGTTAATCAAAAGTTATCTAAAAACCCTTCTTATGAATTTTTGTATGGTCAGTATTCAAACTACTTTTTTAAAATAAATTTTAGATAATGATACTCTTACCTTTACCGCTACTGAAGCAGCTGACTTTAATTGATTTTTTTTGTTCTTTTTGTGTCTTTAAAATTGAGCTTTTGTTTAAAAATGGATTGATTATTTTTGTACTAATAAAAGTAAATTTTTCAGTGTAATGTTGAGGTATATTAATACCACCACGAACTTAATAAGTATGAAAAATATATTAAAATTTGGTTATTCAAAGTATAATGGGGCATTACTTTTATTAAATTAGATAATATAACTCTGATTGGAATTAAAATATGGTGTATTTTTATTGGTAATAAAAATTAAAAACAGTGACACTCCGAGAGTTCTGACATAAGTGAAAACTTGAACAATGTGTATTTCTTGAATTGTCAGGAAATATTTTATTGTGCAGGAAAAAACTTTTAAATTAAGTGTTATTTTATTCATTATTATAAACTACTACTACAAAAATTATATATTTTTTTTTATTTAATGCGCTATTGTACATGAAAAATAATGCATATTATTTTACATACAAAAGTTACAATCTATGGTTTAAAACAATTTTACAAATACAATACGAAAAGTTCCGACATGAATATATATCTATGTTGTACTCGTACGTATATACACAATACGTTTATATTATATATAGTTATATTTCAACCCAAACTCAACTCTCGTGTAAACGGGGCCAATATATGTACATACTTATATACAGAGGTGTCGGTTACGGTAACGCGTAATAGTGTCGCGAGTTCAATGGTTTTTTCCCATCTCAAAAAATGCCCAACGCGCATAAAGAAGTTTTCACTTCAAAAAGCGCCGTCAGTTGAATATTTATAAGGGTAAAGATCGTCAGTTTATTTGCCAAAGTGACCATCCAATGCTCAGACGCAACGAGCGCACATCACTTTATGATGCTTACCTCCGTTAAAAATACGATTGACGATTTTCTTCATTATGAAAAAGTATAAAAAAGTTACATAAACTTCATAAAGTATAAACTCACTTAATATTTAAAACTTTTTAAATATAGATTATGTACGTTACTGACGTATAATCCCCTCTTTTCATTGCAGTTATTAACAACTTCTTAGTTAAAAGTGATTTAATAATATGTCTTCTGAGCTTTTATATGTATGAATATACTCAAACTTCAATTTTTGATTATTAACATTCACATGTTGTCACCTTTAGCTTACCTTAACGTTCATTTTGCTGATTATTGAACATTAATCTAGAAATTAAATTTATTTGGTATGAAATTATTAGAAAAAATGCATGACCATCTCCCGTAGTATTACAGATCTATTGATATTTCTTTTAAAGAAGATAAATTAAGCTTTCGATGTAGGTATATGGTGTAAAAATTATTGTCATTGTCATCAATTATTTAATTTACAGTCCTTAACAATGAGTACAGGACTTTCAAGCATTTTGTCAGTTAGGTATATTTTTATGAGTCGTAAGTTTTGACCTACTAAGTATATGGTCCTCATAAAAGGTGACACTGCTGAATATCTAGTCTAGACCCCTCGACTAGAAGCAATAAAAGCACCTATAAAATTTAAAACTAGTCGTACAACAAGTTATTTTAATTAATTTAGGAAATTATTTTGACATAAGGAATCCCATCAAGAAAGTATTTAGCATAAAATAAATAAATATAGTCTAGCACAAAGGTTCCCAACAGGGGCGGTACCGCCTTAGTGGGCGCTGAAGTTTTTCGTGGGGGTTGTAGCGGGTCCAAAGGCAAATGGGGGGCGTTATGACAGTCAAGGGGGTGCTCGCGGCATACCTACCTAATTAGAAATTTAATATAATAAAATAATTTGAAAATACATCTATTTTGATGAAAAATCATTTTGTTTAGCCGTCTAAGATGTTTATCTTATTATTATAGCGTAAATAAACATTAAAACATTTAAATAAGTGTTAATAAACTAAGTAATTGATTCGATTTACGTTTATCGGTAACGAGTCTATGTAAGTTGGTAAACAAAGACGTGATTTACGCAATCAAGCATGTTTCGTCAAAAATACGGGAACTTGTAACAACCTGTTTGCAGGGCAAGTCCACCGGGGTACCGCAAACAAAAAAGGCATACAAGTTGTTGCGAGCTCGAAATCAAATCTTTAAAAGACAGGGATAGCTCTATTAATGTCTTATTGTTTTTGTGTGCTTTGCCAGTGATCCATACTCACGCGTGACTGATAAAGTAAAGAAGTTATGATAGCTATTAGTTTAATAGCTTTCTATAAATCGGTTGAAATGTTAACGTATTGAATTGTGAATTCAATTGTCTGAGACTAAGAAGAAATGTCAGCAGTACAACATTGTGTATTTAAAAATGACTTTTCGCAATCTCCAACAAACGAATTATTACCTATGTGTTTAATTTGTCAAAAAGTGTTTTCAAAAAAAGCCATGAAGCCAGTGCCGTAAATAGGGCGGGCGTAAAAGTAGGCTTATCCATAGCATTGCTCTAGCTAGGGTACCTATAATATCTAAAAAAAACATGGGCGCAGTTATAGAAGCTCGTACAGGGCGCAGAAAAGGTTATTTATGGCACAGCATGAAGCTTTCTAGGCTCGAAGCACATTTGAATAAAATATATGTTGATAAAAAAGACAAAGATTTATTTTATTTTCGAGGACTTGAAAAGAAATATTTAAAACAACCAACTATATCAAAGTTTATAGTATCGTGTTCTAAACAAGAAAATGATGGACTACGAGCTTCATATAATATTTCCTTATTAATCACAAAAGCGAGAAAACAACACACAATTGGTGAAGAATTATTTATGCCGGGAGTCAAAGAGATAATCGAAATTGTTCTTCATCATAAGACGCCATCAGATATCATCAAAAAAATTCCTTAGAGTAATAACACAATGCAAAGAAGAATTGATGAAATGGCTAAAGACGTTGAACTATCATTATGTGTTTACTTAAAGACTTCCAAATATTCCATTCAAACTCGATGAATTAACTTTACCAAATAACGAAGCACTACTCTTGTCTTACGTCCGAAAATAAAAGAAGAAAAAAATTGTCAAGAGTTTGTTTGCAAAATATTTGGAAACTGATACAAAGGGAGAAACCATATTTAATACCATGCACGTTTTTTTCAAGATAAAGAAATTCCGATTCAAAATATTTTGTCAGTTGCTACAAATGTTTCTCCAGCAATAACGGGGCGTCGTAAGGATTTCATTGCGCATTTAAAACAAGCAGTACCAAATGTACTCGCTGTACATTGTGTTATTCATCGTCAGTACTTGTTTGCAAAAAATCTTAATGAACACCTGCATGCGTCTCTCCATTACGTTATTAGAGCAGTCAACAAGATAAGAAGAGATTCATTAAACGAAAGATCAATTGGGCAAGTTTGTAGTGAAAATGATGAAGACTATAATTGCTTGCTGCTGTACACAGAAGGACGATGGCTCTCAAAAAGCTTTTGTCTGAATCGCTTTTTCAATCTATTTGACTCAGTTCGTGACTACCTTGAAAACAGAGAGTATGAACTTGATTGTGTCTAAAAATGACATCGCTTATTTGACAGACCTTTTTAAAATATTTAATTGCGGTAATTTACAATTGTAAGGTGATGAGTTGAATTTGATAAAAACCAAAAACGTCATAACTTTTTCTATTCAAACGAAATCTAGGAAGAGGTGAATACAACCACTCTCCGACATTATCAGCATTATCGTTAAAAAGGAAGATTTACGTACTTACTGCCAACACCTGGACGCTCTTCATGCTGATTTTACTGAGCGATTTTAGGATGTTTTAAATATGAACATATCAAGCTGGGTTTTAGACCATTTCGCGAAGGCAGATACGGTAGAATCATCAAATTTAGAAGAACTTGTAGAACTCACAACTAATGAAGAATTAAAAGTAAAATTAGAAATGGATACCTAGAGTTCTGGCTCCAAAAATCAATGTCATCTCTTCACCCTAGATATAGTATAGAAATTTTTAATTGCATTTCCTTCATCATATTTGGCTGAGCGTGGGTTTAGTACAGTAGTTAATTTATTGTTTAAGAAAAGGAATAGACTATAGATCACTGAGCGTGGTAGTTTCCGACTGATGATAATAAATTGAAACCCGACATGAACAAATTGTTAAAACTCCACCAGCCTCAACCGTCTCATTGATGTTTATGTTTCTTATTAAATGTTGTTTTTTTTGTTAATTTTTTTTTACGAATTTTGATTAATCGTCTTATCTTTGCCTTTATGCAGTGGCCCCAGTGCGGGGTGCTCCAGCTTTGTGTATTATTGTGTCTTGCATTTGTTGGTTAAGTTATAATTTTGTTCATAATACTTTGCATGGCCTTTGTCTGAATTAAATGTTTTTATAATAACATTCTTTTATATATTAACATCAGTTTTAGTATTTTTAAATAATTAATAATCACGACGTTCAGCCACGACTACGAGTAACACGATTACACAGAGAGAGAGAGAGAGAGAGAATTAATTTTTAATTTGTGATTATTAATAGATAATAGACAGACATAAAAAATAATATAATTAACTATTATGTAAAGGGGGCGTTGAAATTTTGTTTTCTTGTAAAGGAAGCGGTAGTCCATAAGAGATTGGGAAATTCTGGTCTGGTCATTTATTAGCCGAATAAACTCCTATCATAGGTTTGAGCTGATGTGCATCATTTTTTTAAATATCGGAAATAATGAAGTACTTTTTTATCTTATGCCAAAAATAGTAAATAATTTTATCCTACGATCATATTTTGTACTAAGATGGAGCGAAACGTATAGCATAAGGCATTCTACTCTATGTGATACATCTGTGGCACAACCTTCTCTCTACTCTATGTGGGACAACAGATATTTATGACATTTCTCTATGATTTACGGTTTACAAAACAATTGATAATCAGCTGACATCGATAGTAAACCACTGAGCATACCAACGAATAATAACAGACCAACAGAATAATAACAAACGATAGTAGCATGTATACATAACTATTTAATTCCTTGTAATTTATTTGCAGCTGCCTATAGGATTTGAAGCCGGTCACATAAAATTGGAACCGACATTTGACTCGGAACAATGTGTGGTTTCTATCACACACGTCAATAGTTCTAGTTCTGTGCCTTCACATTTACTGCAGCATTTACAACAGGTATATTTGATTAAATTGTATATTTCAGTTTCTAATTTTTATGTTCCGTACCAGTTCTTTAATCTCCAGATTATTTTGTTTTTACAATCATATGTTTGTTAAAAAGATTAATTTCCAAAAAATGTATCCATGACTGAATGCCATTCGCTAAGTACCTAAGTGTTATCTTCATTGTTGATATTTTTATGAAAATAAGATTGGAGAATAATTATTGTTATCTATAATTTTTATTAAGTTATTGTGGCATAGAATTTAAGCAGTTTAAGTTTATATGTTGTTTATGGTTCAATTTAAGTTGATGGTATGGATATAGAACCATCTTTATGTGTAAGACTAAATACTATTTTATAATGAGAAAATAAGTGTTATTTCTATGTGGTTTATTACTTATGAAAATTTTTTTATAAGTTGGTTATATATTATAATATACCACAGCCCAGTGATGGACTTGAGGAACTCACTCCACTGGCACCAACTGCAACACCGGTGTGTGTCAAACCTGATCCAGATGAGCCTGCTGCACAGCTGGAGACTTTGGAATCCACACGACATACTTTGTCTGCGGTATGAATTTTTTTACAAATTATTTTATTTATTCCCACACTTATTCCTGTTACTTCGTACAGGTATAATTGAAATTCGTACTGGAAAATGAGACTTGTTTATGAAGCTATTATGGTTTAATTAGAATATTAGTAATGCGAAAAATAATATTCTTGGAATTAACCCTTTAAGCTAATTAATCAAACAATCAATTCCAAAAACTAATCAATTGTATTCTCAAAAAAACTATGTTAAATGCTGCAAACATTAATTCACTCAAAATTTGACTTTGATTTATGGATAAAATTCTAATTATACTCGAATAAATGTTTTCAAACTTCTTTTAATCACTTGATGGTTACCAAAATCTAATCAGCTCTAATTGTCATGAAAATTTGTTGAATAGTGCATAGCCCATCAAAAGCTATCAAAATAATTTAAAGATATTGTTCATGGCAAAAAGTGTCTCCTTTTAAATAATTTGTGAACAAATTCATAGGCTAATGTCATGTTCATAGTATTCAGAAAGATTATTCATTTTAGATTGTCTTAAAACTTAATAGTAGCATTTAAATTGTTAGAAAATTTTGGCTAATATCAAAAAACTTATGTTAGCAATTTAAAAGCATTAATTTGTTTTTTTCTAAAATTTAATATAATAAACCTTAATCCCCAAAAACTTCTTTGCCACAAGGTCTAGTAAAATCAATCAATTTAATAAAGAGAATTGTTGGAGAAAAATTTTCAAACAATTTTTTTTTTAATGTATTTTATATGAATAGAATGATTGAGCCCAGTCCACAATATTTTTATTGCTTTGAGTAAGTTGGCTGATTTTTTTAAACGTTTTGTTTTAAATAACTTGTAAGCTACTGAAGCAATACATTCCAATGTCTAATTAGATTCAATCCTCGAGCAACTGTGTTAAGTGGTATAAATAGTATTAGAATTGTCTGTGACACTGGAAAAGCTCAATGACCAAAATCAATAAAACTTTTTCTCAAAATTTAGTGCTCATTTAATGCTAATTTAGTACCAAAATGCATGCTGATAGATATGCGTAATTCTTTTTTTGTTCAGAATCATAATAAATACCGGGATTCAGATTGATAATTGTTTTTATATAAAAAATGAAGGAATTCAAATATATAAAAATAGATGTTTGTCTCCTATAGTTATAGTTTTAATTTTGTGCCATAAATTTATGGAGTTAATGTTTTCCATGTATTTCTCAAGTTTGCTGTACTATGAAATGATTTAATGGAGATACCTTTTTAAGATGTGTCTTATTAAATATGAAAATATTTTTCAAGCAATCAAAATGTAAACAAGGGCTTTATTTGGATGTTGTACTTAGCACGATGGAGCTTGATGGGTCATCAAATTTTGTCATTTGTCAATGGGTCATCAAATATATACTGTAGTGAAATATTTTTACTCTCCATTACATATTTATAAATAATTTTTGAATTATAAACACTCATGTAACATATATATTTACATTGGTATAAAACAAACACTCTCTTCCATATACTTCATGTGAACATCCTTTTCTATTAAGTCAAATTTATTTTTAATATTTAGTATACAATAGTTTATTAAATATATTTTTCATGTTTTTAAATATTTCATATAAAAAAAAGATAAACTGGCTTGAGTGAAATAAAATTGCAGAAAAGAAGAAAAATATATTGATGTGTTCAGCTCTCAAGCTCACAGCTTGAGAGTGGTTGAATTAGGTAGGCATATTGACAATTGTGATGTTTCTCGAGCACAACTCATCTTGCTTTTTGAGTATGCCATTTAAATAATTTAATTTTAAAATCATAAGTTTCCATCAATCTTCAGTGAGTAATTAGTTAATAATTTCACTTTTTAGTATTCTGCACCTCTGAATGAAATATGGAATCCTTACAGGATCACTAGTGTGTCTGTCTGTCCATCTGTCACAACCAATTTGCTCTGAATCTCCTGGACTAATTAAGTTGAAGTTTGGTACACATATGTATGTCTGACCCAAACATGAATGTGTAAAGTAAATAAATGAATTTTAAAATTATAAAGTTATATTGTGTAAACGTTTGGTTTACACAATATAACTTTATAATTTTAATTTTGCATAAAATATGGATTTGTATTTTTATGTCCCACAGAGTTTAAGGCAAAATATGGGTAGACAAGCATTGCTGAATGGAACAGGTGCTGTTGAGTTTGCTCCATTATTACCAATTAAAGAAGAACCTATTGATGATGGAGGTAATAGTATCATATTTATTGATATATAATCTATAACATTAGTTGTAATGTCAAGATTTATTTTAATACGAATATCGCTATATAGATGCAAAAAGATAAGATATTTTTCAAATTTATACAAGTGTATGAAATTATTCATTATGGTATTTTAAAATACCATAAAATTACATTGTAATTACTTTAAAGGGCATTATTTAAAATAAAAAACTATATAGAAAAGATTTTGCTCAGTTGGATCATAACTGTCCATACATACATATAATACAAAACATGTTATATACAACATCTTTTCAGTAATGTATCAGCTAACTTATGTAACAGCTGTTTTCTGTAAGGAATGAAATTGTCTTTGCTCAGCTTATTGTTTTCAGCTTACTGTGGCTCTATGAACAGTTTCCATTAACAAATTTTATTGAATTGCTATGTATATTTATGTTATATCAAAATGGAGATGTGCACCCTAAACTTTTTGATTTATTTAAATAGTGTTCGAAAGAAGTTGATTTTCTTTTGCAAGTTATACTAACAGTCAAAGAAAATTTGGAGATTATTTAAATTGTTTTTTGATATAGAAATTTTTTTGGATATTTTATTTCCTATGAATATAGTGTATATTTTATACTCCAATATGAATATGAACTAATTATACATGTTGATGTAAACATTATAGATCAGCAGCATTTCAGTGGTGAAGATACCAATGACTCGTGCGGTGGAGGCGCTGAATCCGCCAAGTGCACTCCCAAGAGCTGGACGCAGCAGGATATGGAAAATGCGCTCGACGCTCTGAGGAACCATAACATGAGTCTTACTAAGGTAAAAATTATAGTGTATATTTTTTTTATCTATTGAAATAATTATTTTATTAAAATTATTATGTTGCAGCTATTCAGTATTGTTAAGAACAATAATCAAGAGTGTTGATGAGCTAGATTAGATATATTAAATATGTAACATAGTTTTGTGTAGCTTTATTTTCTTTTTCATTTTGAATAGACAGCTAACACATACATTTTTATTTTCCAGTGTGAATACTTTTAACATGTTATTTAAAATATTTTTTTTAATATTTGCTCTGATTTTCTTTGAAATAGAAAACTTCTGCATATCCTCTTCTTATTATTTATGAATATAAGGGAGAATTTATAATTTTTTTTGCTTTCTCAAGATATCTTTTTGAGAATTGTGTAGCCAAAAATTGTAATAAAAAATGTTCTCGAATATCTTAGAAATATCCCTTATGAATTGGTGCACCATTAGATATATTAAACAAAATACAATGTTTTAATACTTCCTTGTCTCCTAATTTTTTTTTTATTTCTAACTTATCCCCCAAAACTGACCCTCATATTTAAAATTTATTTATTTACGTCATATGTTCGTCGTATTTTATACATAAGTCATATGTCCGGTTGGTGTGTACGTGTACGTGTGCGTGCATGCGTGTATGTGTAACAAATGTTAACTCAATCGGTCTAGTAGTTTAGGAGTGAATTGGCTGTGACAGTAGAACAGACAGACATGCGAGTGATTCTATAAGAATATAGAATGAGTATGCCTTAAAATTTTGCTAGTAATTTTTTTGTATATACTTGCATACTTTAAGTTTTACTTCACTAATTACACATAAACGTCAAAAGTAATATTTTGTTGTCAGGCATCGGCGCGGTATGGCATCCCCTCGACGACGCTGTGGCAACGTGCGCACCGCCTGGGTATTGACACGCCCAAGAAGGAGGGCACCGCCAAGAGCTGGAGCGAAGCGGATCTGCGTGGCGCTCTGCACGCATTGCGCGCAGGTGCCATATCTGCCAACAAAGCCAGCAAAGCCTATGGTATTGTAATGTTACTTTTCCATAAATTACTACAAATTTTAGAGATTGTTTTCTCATATAATTGTAATTTGCTCAAAAAATATATAGTTGAATATAATGAACTTGAAACAGATCAAAACCACATTTTTTTGTAAAATTACTGCTAAATATAATAAAAATAACTTGCATTCTATGATACACATCATCTCTTGGCTTCTTATCTTCATGTTGCCAATAATTTTCATAGGTATTCCAAGCAGTACATTATACAAGATAGCGCGGCGCGAGGGCATTCGGTTGGCAGCACCGTTCAACGCCGCACCTACGAGCTGGCGGCCCTCCGACTTAGAACGCGCGCTGCACTCCATCCGCTGTGGTCTTAGTTCCGTGCAGCGCGCTTCAACTCAGTATGGCATACCTACTGGTACACTTTATTTTTCTACATATTGCCCGAGGGTAAATGACTTCCGGGATTAGCCGAGGCGATGCAAATGTCTGGATACTAACGCGTTGGTTAATGTCTATGATAATAGAGACCCATTATCATATATGATAATGACTTACAATAATAATGAAGATATAACCAACATGTTTCAGCAAGACAGCTTTTTATGAGCAGCATTTCCTAATCTTTTTTATCAATAACACTGTTTATTCTTAAAATTCAAAGACAATTTCATTTCTAAATTCAATCTACCACATAAATGGTTATATTATACATGTTAATTTAAATATTCATGTAGTCAAAAAATACATTTTTTTTTGATTTAATTTGTATACAAATTCAAGATAATTTTTCATCATATTTTATGTGTGGTTAATTATATGTATTCCATTTTGTTCAACCACTTATCATTTTGTAGGTAGTGACATAATCCCATTGCTGTACAAATTTTGAGACTTCTGATCAAAAAACTGCGACAATTAGTTTTAGCAGTCCTCTCCTGATGTTAACTTAACACTACTTAAAGAATTCTGAAAAGACAGAAACAGGTGAAAATCTGATAGTGTAAGGTCAGGGCTATATGGTGGATGCATTAACACTTACCAACCAAACTCTCTTAATATTTACTACTCGAATATGTATATATTCATACATACTTGATTCTGATCTCTGATCCTGCTTTCGGCACTTATTTGTCTCAGACTCGATTTAGATCATGGTCCCTTTTTTGATTCCGAACTCGGTCTTGATTTAAGTAAATTTCGATTTTGATCTGCTCTCGAGGCTGGTTTCACTATCAAATTTGTTTTCAGTACTGCTTGTTATTCCGATTCCAGCCACGCCTTAAATTTTAATTTTAGTCCCACACTTTAGACCAAAACAGGTGAAAATCTGAGGGTGCAAAAGGTCAAGGCTATATGGTGGATGGTGTGGATAGATGGTGGTGGACACTTCCCCACCCAAATTTTCTCAATACTTGCTGAGTGGCTAAAGATGTGTGTGGTCTAACATTATCATAGTGAAAAACCACATCCCCTCTGTTGATCAATTCTGACTGTTTTTTTCTCTACTTGCTTGAGTTCCAACAGCTGTTGGCAGGAGAGATCCTGATTGATAGTTTTGTCCGGCGGTAAAATCTCATAATAAATAATGTTGTTCAATCCTACATATACACATAGCCTCAACTTATTGCGAGTTAATCTGGATTTCGCTATAGTCTGTAGAATTTGTTTACGTTTTGACCATGATCTTTTTCCCACGCTCTTGTCATAAGTAACCATTTTTCATCACCAGTACGAAAATTTAAGCCTTTTAGATAATCCACAATTTCTAGTTTTCAATTGTAAAAATCTAGTCATTAACCCATATGGACATGCCATTCAAACTGATACTTGTGTTGATATTGTTTTAGATCAAATATTTTAAATTAATAAAGATTGTTACAATACACATTTATTATAAACTCATCCGATTCTCTTGTATATTTAGTGTCATTTCTTGAGTTTGTGGAACGCTGAACTTTCAACTATGGAACTCTGAATATGGGAGTCGGATTGTCATCTTAGTCTATTTTTTGAATCTTATTTGTGATTTTTTGGAATAATGTGCTAATTGATGTGATGATCTTAACCCAGGTACGTTATATGGGCGATGTAAGCGCGAGGGCATCGAGTTGTCGCGGTCTAGCCCTGCGCCGTGGTCCGAAGACGCCATGGGCGAGGCACTCGAGGCAGTCAGGTATTATTATATGTATATATAGTATCAAAAGTATATTCACTGAGAATCAGAAATAGTGACATGGGTTTGATGGGCTATGTTGTATAGTTCTTATTGTTTTTATTTATTTTTTTAAATTAGTGAAATAAACTAAAACATTTTAAAATGAACAAAATAGTCTTTCATTTTGGTAATATAGAGTTAGTATTTAACATTACATATAATTGATATCTAATCACTTGTTAAATTTAATGACTATTAAGTATCTGTAAAACTTTGCCAAATTTTATATTTTACAGTGCCTCTCTTTTGCACATTTAAATTTCATATTAACACCAAGACCATTTAGATATCCTACCAAACATAAAGGACATTCATAGTAAATGCATTGAAAAGTAACTATGCATAGGATTTGTTAAAAATTGACAGACAAACACCTTAATGATCACTAATTAATTATAAAACGAAGTGTTCATGACTACTCACTCACCACCTCTATGGCTATACGATTGATTTGATTAGAGCAAGATTGATTATGATATCACTTATCAGTCTTGAATGATAAGTGATATCATAACCAATAACTCCATTTTTAACATAACTCCTTTTTCCTTAACAACTGTTAAAGAAAAAGGAGTCTGGATAGGCCGTCGGCTTGTAATTATGTAGATGGTTGAGTGGATGTAGACAGTCCATCGCGTACTTGCTCGCGGTTGCCTTGTTTTGGTTTCTAATATAATCTCCAAATAGTTTTTCGTCATCCCTATGCTTCGTGCGTGTTCGATTGGTTTCATGTAGTCCCACTAGTAAGTGATTTGACCGCGAGATAAATATTAAGTTATTTCGTGACGACACATATATTTATTATTAGTAATATTATTTACCTGTAAGAAGAAAGACCGAAGGGTTTCTTGATTTTATTGCCTGACTGAATACTCATAGCCGAATTTGTAAAATAATAATTAATCTACCTTTTGTAAGCGCGTTTTTTCCAATCCCATAAGTATCAATTTAAAATAATGATGATGTTCTGATTTTCTGGATTTAAAATCAGAAATCTAATGAGTTCAACACAGCAGCTCGCCCTATGTGTCCGGTTCGTGGCGCCGCTCGGATGTAAAATGATCTTATCACATGACATTGTGAATACTGGCTTTTCCCATAATCCCACAATCCCACAAGTAAAAGTTGAACTGTCATTTCAGAGTTCGGTAATACAATTAGGAACTAATTGATTCAAATCAGTAAGATTGTTCAGAAATTACATAGTAATTGTAACAATATCCATACTGCTGTTGTCCCCAGTTCTATGGAGACATCGTCAAACTATATATATATATTTTTTTAAATTTATTATATTTATATAATATATTCATTTATTATTCATGCATGTTGTTATTTGTCTGGTAATATTAATCAACTTATCAAAAAATTTGATACCAATGATTATGGATAGTACAGGATGTTAATAATAGTTATTGGTTTTATCTTTTCAGAGTGGGTCACATGTCCATAAACCAGGCGGCCATACATTATAATCTGCCATATTCATCATTATACGGCCGATTCAAGCGAATCAAATGTCAACCACAGGTGACTGAAACATTGTACTTATCTATAATAGACAAAAATTGTCATACACATATTTTCTATAATTTTATAGAATTTCAATCTGAAAAATATATATTTTATTGTGAAAGTTTATAGTTCATAGAAATTCATAGTTAGACACGTGCCTGCAACATGGTATATAGCCGTTAGTACCTGCACAATAGATAAGTATATTAAAAAAATAATATCTTCAATACTACTAATAAATTTCTGCAAGATTAGTTCTTCAATTGAAATTTCTAGGAAACATTTCAAAAAGTTTTTATCTAAGTTTTTGAAATGTTTCCTAGAAATTTTCTACATGATTGTTAAGAAATTTGATTAAATATTAAAGAGTTTAATTCGTTGAGAAATTTTCTGATAAATGTATGTACAGTGGACCCCAGTAATGTAACAGACGTTTTGCAAGGCAATGTCAGACTATAGAATTTGTCGGATTATAGAGTACTGTCTTAGACCCCCTATAGTTTGGATTTTTTAATAAGAGTACCTTCTAATTCGACAAATTACAGATCAAAATAATAAGATTCTATCTGAACTACAAACCATACTACACATGTATGTCAGATTTAGTAGTTCAATTCAAATTGAGCAATAAAAATCAAAACAGTGCGTCGAGTACAATATGGTGTAGTGGTGGCTCATACAAGTTGCAACCTTTTTAATCATGCATTAATGAAGATTTGTCAAAATTATGTTTGTGTTTCTACATGCAACAGTTTCAGACATGTCGGATTACAAGGGGCGCCGGATTAGACGGGTCGGATTACCGGGGGTCCACTGTATTTCTAACTTATTTCTTGAAATTTACAACTTATTATTGAGGTACATATTATTTGGCCTAACAAGTTTTTTTCTTCATTTATTTTTGTATAAATATAATTTAATATTATAACTTATACTAATCTTTAAGTGCTTTTTTCGACCTGTATTAATTAGAAAACATAATCTCGTGATTCATGGTCTCGATGACCACTTGATAACATTGATAATTATTAAACAATTCAGCAAAAGTGAACTATGTATGTATTATTAAAAACAAAAATGCTTAAGTACGGCATTTTGCGGTGATAGACAAGCTCATCGGTGCAGTAATTTTATTGGACAAAATATTTTTCAAATTCCTTATTAAATTAGATTTTAAATGCATCGGATATTCGGCATATATCGATCACGCTCATTTGAAAGCGTAGCACTTTAGAAAAAAGTCATAAAGAGAAAGTTTGGTAGACTCACCAATAGGAACCCACTCACGAAGTTTTGATTATGTTCATTTAACAAGAAGGGTGCTGTCTCGCGGGCTAATAACATTTAGTGTGTACATTCAAATTCAAAAAAAATGTATCTTTTAAAATACATTAATCAACTATTGACCTTCCCTTTTACTTCTCTACTACGAATCTCGATCCAAGAGATTGAATATTGTTTAGTAAGATTAATAAGTAATAAACTTCTATGTAGGTTTTGTGCCAATATAATATATCATCAGGAATACTAGAATAACACATGCAACTACCTGCATGGGAATTTATTGATACCACAACCAAATAAACCTCTAATCACCATATGAGTTATGAGAAATAATAAAGTTGAGAAATCAAATTTTGCAAAACATTCAATAGAAACAGGTTTTAATGTTTTTGCAATGTTTGAGAAGAAGCTGCAGCTGAAAGTTTTTAAATTCAATTTTTTTTTATTTTATAGGTTATTAGATAGCTAATATTAAATAACACAAAAATTAATGTTATATAACAAAAATCACAAAAATAAAAACACACAATTAAAACATTAAAATGTGTAGTAATAATTTCTGGCCAATGTTTTAAAAACTTTTACATTAAGTCACCTAAGCATCAGATGCTCAATAATCGACTTCTGTAAGAACCCACAAATCTATATCTATGGAGAAGGTAAATAATACCTACTGCTATTAGGTATTATTTACCTTCAAAAAAAACACAATGATTTTATTAATGTTTTTTATTTAATTTGAAGTTTTGTAAGTGTTACATTTTTATTATTAACAAAAAATTATACATGAAGTTTCCATTATTCTCAGTCATCACCTGCCACTTATTTACTCCGCCCCTACCCTACTGACATTAATCTGTATGGATGAAATCAATGGCGTTACTGGTCAATCTATGAGTAGATATTTGTAAGAACCAGAAATAGATGTTGGTATGACAGTTTTTTTGTATTTCCAAGGTTACATGCTAATAAACTTCAGAGTATTGCACACAGAAATTTTTAAGATAACTACTAGAACCCTGGGTCGATAAAGATTTTCTAATAAACACCATCTGACTAATTTCATTTCTTTGCAGATATCTCAAGCCATACATCAGTGTCCGGTTCAACACGAGGGTATGGATGCTGACCATCACAACCTAGAATCGTATCAACAGTACGCGCCTCATCACCTCCCGCATTCTTTTCACCAACACGATCCTCATTTTCAGAATATGGATCCTGGAACATTCGATATGGCTCAAGTCAATTCACATCTGCATGTGAACCAATACCACGATGCGGCGCAGTTAGAGCCATGTCCTGGGGTATATTACTCGAGTCAAAATGGCATAGCCACCAGTTGAGACTCCGCCTAGCGTTTTGTTGATAGGTTTTCAGTGATTCTTTGCTTATTGTCAATGTTAACTAATTTAGTATGAGGTTGTTTTATAATCTGTAATATAATTTATTTTTCAATAAACAGGTCAAAAATCTATTTATATTGACTGAACAGATGGAGGTTATTATATGTTTCACCAATCGTAATTTCGAACTACAAGAAATTGATTGGCGAGCAGTAAAAAAAACTCAGAAAGTTGATGTAAAACAAATGACCCATTCATATAAAGAGGTTAATTCAAAAAACAATTCTATCTAATAATATTTTACTTTATTTACAAAAATCATGGAGGTGTTTTATTTGAATGTTGCAAACTTTACCATTACTAGTATTGCTTTTGAAACCAATTAAAGTGGGAGTGGGACTGCCTCATTCGGGGGTTTTCATCAATGGATTAAATGACGCGAAATTTTAAATTGCACCAAGTTTAAATCAAGTGGGTACGGCATTACTCTTTACTAATTTAAAAAATAATCTTAAAAAATATGGGCACAAATATAAGTGTGAATGGTAGGTACCTATTGTACTGAAGTCCACACGCATGCCTATGTGAGCCGGTGATTAGATTAACATTGACACTGTTGACAACTGAAAATTGTGAATATCAAAAAAAAACATATAAATGGATTTAGTTTAAAATAGTCTTTGTTGTATTTATTTATAAAGCTCTATTACTGTAATTTTGTCAGATATTTAAACTTCATGATTCAAAAGTTAAAAAGTGCAAACTTATACACTTTGAAGTAAAATGCACTTAAGATTTTTAATGTATTTTAAAATAGTCATCCAATGACAGCCCAAACACAACAGTTCGTAAAAAAAGATTTTTTATACCTGAATTACCAGAGATATAAGAGTGACAATACTGAGAGGTGACTAATTTTTTCTATACTTATTTGACATTTGGTGTATGCTGGTTCACATAAACCTACCTGTCAAATCTCATCAGAATCAAAGAAAAAGTGGCAGACTTTTGTGATTGTGACAGATGAACATTACAAAACTATAAGAGTTGCTTTTTGCCTTTGGCTATGGAATTGCCAGAAAGGAATAAATTTTTAAATATAATATATTTCAAAATGAGGCTCTATGAATATCCAAAAATTGTTTCAATTGCTATCTTGTTTGTTTTCAAAATAAGCTTCAAAAATACTTCATGCACAATTAAAAGAAACCACCATTTTGAGTAAAAAACGTACAAATAAAATCTTGACCTCATTCGTTTGATGTGATACCAACCATATTTTGATTTAGACTAAATTGCAAAGAAAACATCTGTACAAATCTTGAAAAAAAAAACAATCTAAATTATTGGTTTATCCACTTTTTAATTTTTTTAGTTGTAAGTAACGAAAAAATAAACGTCCAGAATAAAAAGAAAAATTGAAAAAGACCAATGGATGGTTTTTGATGAAATATTAGAAAAATGATCTTTTGAAATAATTTAAAATATGTATTGTCAACAAATTAATTAATGACTGATGATACTATGTTGTGATCATATTATTTAATATAATGATAATAGTCTTATCTCTCAATTTAGTTGAAATCTAAGGATTCTTTTTTTTTCAAATAAGTGCATTAATAATGGTTTAGAATAAATTATTAACATAAATAATGTAGATTATGTTGAATTTTTGTTTTCATTTGATGCAGATTCGGTCCTTTGTATAAAAGCGCGTGGTGATTGTAATGAAATGTTTTTAGTAATATTGAAGACATATTCAGCGTATTTTTATAGACTTTTTCGAGAATCGAATCTATGATGTAATATTTCTTCTGAAATACTATAGTTGGTGTCAACGTGGTTAGTGTTTTAATAGTAACTAATTGTCAATTGATAAATGTGGACTTTTGAATCACTTATTTTTTCTAGAATACACACTTATTATTTTATGTGAACTAAAGTGTAATTCATTTTATTGTTTTCATAGTGGTCATACAAAAAGATATATAACCGTTCTGGCTTCATGCCTTGTTATTTGTTTCTTTGCACCTAAAATATTAATCCTTTGATTACAAAAAATAGACATTTTTTTATTAAAGAAACAATTTGTGAAAATGAAAAATAATTAGAAAAAATAAGTAATATACAAAAACAGTGTGCTTAGCAGCAATTTCATTTTTTAAAAAGATTTGCTATAAATTAGAGTGTAATAACTTTTTAGACTGCTAGATTCGAGTAGAAATGCCATATTAAAAGTAGCATTAGTTAATCAAATGATTCATTGTATACGGAAATTAGGAATTTCGTCTAATGAAGTACTGGAATATGTTTCTATATTAAGTTAAATGAAATTGTTTTACTTAAGGAAGATACGAAGTGCAATTGTTTTTAAAATGATTAGGTTGTGACATTAAACTGCAGTAGCGCCATATAAAATGTATGTAGCGTCATATAAAACGCTTGTCTAGGAAAAAAAAATTTGATAGCATACAAATTTGTTGACTTTTCACGTTTTTTAAATCAGTATAGATTTTTGTTTCTTTATTTTCATCCGAAATATAAAACTGAGTATTAGTTAACTATCAGCTTATTAGACGTCGTTGAGAAAGTATATTATTGTATGAAAATATTTTTAAACATCTACTTGTTTTATGGGACTTTAATTTCAAACAAATTATAAAATATGATTTGAACAACATTTCAGACTCAGGGCGCTGTGAAGCTGTATTTGTTTCATTTTGTACTATCTAATCATGTGCGTATCATCACATCAAATGTTATATTTTAAAAGGCCGCGTTGTTATATATTGACACGTGCATTAGTTAGTTCACTAAGCTTGTTTGGTATTTATGATAGAAGTCTGAAATTTAGTGTGTGTAAGGACAGCTGGCTAAACACACTCCCGGGTTGAAGGCGCGGGACGCCGCTCAGGGACGCGACGGCGTGTTCCAGGACAACCGACACAAATTGTGCATTACATCGTCCTCGGCTCTGTAATTCCAATTTTGGAATGTATATGATCCGTTTAGATTTAGAAGTTCGACTGTTGATAGTAATTATTTATCAGGGCTGTTAATTTGACGTACGTTTTCAAAATTTGAAAATGGTCATTTAAATATTTGCTAGAAAGTTAACTATTATGAAACTTACCAGTAGGCGCGTCAGTCTTTGACATCACATGAAAGTTAAAATTAAAATGGACGCAAAACAATTTCCTTGCTTTTGTAAGCAAAGAAATAAATTATCACACTGTGCAGTAATAAAATTATGCTATTGAATATCGTTTATTTTGTTATATATAATTTATTTTTTATGTGCCCATTCAACAATAAGCGGACGTTTGTTTATTCTACAAATCGCCGGAATAGATTTGACCTCTGTGCTGATTGTGTTTTGTACTCAATAACAAGTTGTAACTTAATTTTTAAGGTATAAAGATATAATAACAATAGTTATTGTATGACTTAAATACTTTATAATTCAGTAGTCTTAATTTAGATACTTTATAATAGAAATCGTGATAAAAATAAACTTTGTCCACGCAACAATATACGTAATTCATTGTGATAGCGTTAGTGGTAGGAGAGTCACTGTCGGCTCGCGTCCATTGTGCAGATTATTTCGTAATTCTATTGTAAATAGAGACCGAGTGTGTTGTTCAGTCCAATGAATTTTGTCAACGCATTGTCTGTGACAGTGCGACTTGTGCTCTCCTTAAAAATATGCGTTTGGATTTTGGATCGTTGTTGACTTAACTTTTTTGTCTGTTTATTGTATAACTTATCGTAATTTACATGTTACTGCCTTCAATGAATGTAATAATAGCATACTAAATTGTATTTGCATATACCCAGTCTGTTCATTATTAAAGTCATTATTACTGACAATTTTCATTCATAAATGAACGCTAAATACTGCTTGGTTAAATAAACGATATTCATGTTGTTCATTTTGTCAGGAAACTGTATTCTAGAGTGAAAACCTCTATTGTAGCTAAAATGGTTTATTATATACTTTAACATGTTATTTAAAAAAATAGAAAAAGAAACTTTAATAGACAGCATTTGAAATCTTTTAAAATTGTTCTGAAAATGTCAATACAGACAAAAAGAATTTAACTGTTTTATTTCTTTTGAATTTCTATGGTCACAATTTAATAAACTTTAAAAAAATTCTTCTTTAACAAGAAAAGTAGTATACAGTGTTTTGACAAACCACTTTTTGTGATTACTATGCCATCTAGGTAGGCATTGTTTTTTTTAGAACTTTTTTTTTTAATATAACGTCTCTTTATTACTGACGTTGTATATGTAAATATAATGTTATAAACTAATTATCAGCTACCATTACACAAAATGATTTCAACCCTCCGTATAAAGCTATCTCATTCAGTCTGTTTCACTTTGAAGCCAGTGCTATGCAGGTTGTGGTTATTTAGTCAGATTTCTAGTAGCCAAGACATTTCATTAAGAATGTTAGGTATGACAATGTTCAAATTAGCAATAGACTGCTATGAATAACCATACTGTATAGATTTTGTAATTATGTCTTTAGTGCTTTTAGAAATAAAATCTCGATAGACTGAACATGTCTTTTATTTTAACAAAATCACCAGTTTTTTTCATATATGCAGTTTTAAAACACGTCCCTGCTATCCTGACCTCTATTTGTCAGGATTAAGAGTATTCTATATAGTTATCTTGTTTTACAATTCTTGACACAATTTCACAAAATAACTTCTTCAAACAAACTGTCAGTCATATACATGAAGTATATGTGTCTGACATTGTTGATATGAAATTTGGAATTTGATTTGAAAAAATGTATTTCTTCTACACGACATAGTCAACAATTTTTCTTTACCATGTGGTACTACAAATACTTTATCTAGTTACCACAAATATATTCGAATCTGATCTAAAAAATAAAGTTGTTAATGCAATTCTTTATAATATGGAAGTTTTTCCGAGTCAAGATGCACTTTACCAGTTTTTTGCACTCTGCCGAAATTCGTAAAAGAAACGGACACGATTAGATGGTTGTATCAGGTTTTAATCCTTTCGCTGCTGACATATATCCTCCCACAATCTTTTTTTTTACATATTCGAACGGCAAACAAAGGGGAGTCGCCGCCCTCTTGGGTAGGAATTATCTTAGACAGCGGAAGTGGGCTATCGGAACTCTCACTTCCTGGACGAAATACAACAGCAGCAACTGTTACTTCACGTACGTATTCTGTGAGTGTCGTGTCGTCTTGCCGGCCGAGCCGGCCCGTTTCCGTGTTGGCAGCCAAATCGATCACAGCACGGCTCTGCTGCATATAGAGCCGAGCTAAGTCGAGGGGCGTGGGGCTCGAGTCCCCCGCGCCCGCCGCCTGCCGCCCGCCGTCGCTAAAGCGGTGACAACACTCTAAACGCACTTCGAGGCACGAAGCGAGCGGCTTACTTGACCGCGTTAAAAAAGACATCGGTCAATTCGCCAGTAGTCAGGATCGAACCCAGTATCTGACGGTTCGATGACGATATTTGAACCATTGAACTCACTCCACTGATAACCGTCTATCCGTTTAATTAACTGAGTTAACCAAAATCTACTAAGTTAACCATTATCAATTCAATTTCTGAATACATATAAAAATTGAATCGGATGTAGTACATATCCAGTTATATACACTATGTAAAATTACTTGCTTATAATGATGTGTATATATAAATGAACGCACGCCCGTGCGTGATCATTACAAGCTTTTCTTACTTACGTCATTTAATTTATATGAAATGACAAGTTCTGTCGATTTCATGTTAACAGTCATCGCGAAACAAATGTCCACTTTTGGGACGACAACTCGTAGTTTAGGTTTTAAATTGCTAAAAATTGTGTATTTAAAAATATATTGACATTCGAAACTTTTTAGAAAGTGTACTCAATGTACGAGCTGACTGTAGATAAGTTTTATTTATTTATATCAATTATTTTATACCTATCTGATGACATCAGGCGGCTATTACTTCGTTTGGTATTTCTTGCCATTACAAGATTACGTCGTGTCTGGATAACTCACTTCCTTACAGTTTATGTCAAATCGGAAGACGTTGTCAATTTTTCATTATCACAATAGGTGGTAAGCCATTATTAGGCATTGTATCTTTTAATACTTATAATGTTTTAATCTGTTTGTGAAGCGAATAATGAATATCAATACTTTTTTTGTATTCATGTTACATACAATTTTAAAACGGAATACACGAAATAAAATCTAAAACAACTAGAAACTGCTTATTGTCTTAAACCTGTCAATAACTTATCTGTGAATCAAAACGATTTCAATTTATAAAGTTTTCATAAGATCAATATGTACGTACTTGGGGTAGGAATTAAATCGCTTAAAATTTTACATAAAAAAAAGTTTATTTAATATCTACACTTATTGTTATTTGTAAAATAAATTACGTAAAAGATTGTGGTGCGCCGGCGCCGCGGCGTCCGCGGGACGATACACTCCACCCGTACATATATTTAAATATTTTATTGCTTTTGAGAATGGACGCCGCGGCGGTCCGTGTTCTTACAGCTACTTACGTATGTCGCGCGCCGCGCGGGGTATACTAGGACTAGAGCCGCGCGGCGCCTGCCTCGCTAACGTCTATGCACATATATCACAAAGTACAAAGTTACCTTAAACTAGCAAACATTAAGCAGTCTTCCGAGTCGTTATTATGTTCGATAACTACCAGGTGAGGTATTTTTCGTGTTGATTTCAGTCGTTTTACACAGCACTGCGGATAGTTCGCTGGTGTAGCTCACTGTCGGGGCGGCGCGCGCCGGCCGCCAGACGAATGACATGGCACATGTTAATTTTCGGCAAAAGTTCGTTTCTCGATCGGTTCTAACACTGGACAAAACTTTGAAACCGTTACACTACGGCTTCTTATTATGAGATGCGGTACACGTATACCGGGCGACGGCGCCGTCTAGACGGGTCCGTAGTCGGACAGCGGTTGGCCGGAACGCGCAGAGGGCGCGGCGGGCGCGTGCGGCGGAGCGGCGCCGCCGTCCGCGCGTCACACGGCGCCCTTGACGAGGGCGCGGTGCGCGGGGGGCGGAGGCCGGCCGCCGCGCCACATGCGCCGCCACGATTCCAGCGTCTTGCCGGACCAGATCCAAACGCCGGAGGTGATGCCTACCGCGAGCGCCATGAAGTACTTGAGCATCAATGCCGAGTAGAGAGGGCGGTCACCGCAGCCGGGCCCGCAAGCCACACGACGCATCCAGGACTCACGTCCGCCCGCCTCGTATGCCAGGCAGCCGATGACCACGCCCGCCGGCACTGCGTACAACACGCTGAACACGCCGATCCGGATCATAAGCTTTTCCAGTTTGTCAGCCTTGGAGCCGGCGCCGACGCCGCCTTGCCGTTTGATCACCGACCGGATGCGGAACAGCGAAACGAAACCGGCCAACAAGAAGGTCGCACCGAGGGCGAAGTACACGACGAGCGGCGGATTGGTTCGGCTGACGAGTCCACGGCGCCCGCTACCAGCACGGCCATAGTTTTAGCGCCGGGCACCAACCACGCCGCCAAGTGGTAGTAATGCGCGTGACCCGCGATCGCCTCGTTGCCCCATTTGAGACCGGCCGCCAGGAACCATGCGAACGATAGCACCACCCACCAGATGGAAGACGCCATTCCGAAGAAATAAATGAGTAGAAAGACGAGAGTGCAGGCGCTAGGTCCGTCCGCGGAAGTTTTGAGTGCGAGTCCATCGCAAGCGATCTCGTCGTGGCCGAAGGCTAGACGCGCCAGATATCCCAGTGACACCATGAAGTAACACGCCGACAGGTATACGATCGGGCGTTCCGGGTACTTGAACCGCTGCGAGTCGATCAAAAACGTGGTGAGCGTCATAAGCGTGGAGGCGGCGCACAGGCCGCTCCACAGAGCGATCCACACGCCCGCGAACTCCTTCTCCTCGCGCGTGAAGAACGCGCCCGCGCACGGTGTGACGCAACCGGGGGGTAGCCCCGGCACCGTGCTGGTGTTGGCGCCGGCGCTGGCCGTGCGAGTCGCCATTGTGACCAGTGGCGGGCGGCAGGCGCACGCGCACTCGCGCTCGCCCGCGGCGCCGCCCGCGCCGGCACCCGGGCCGCCCTCGCAGTTTTTTGAGTCGCCGCCGGTGCAATGGAGCTTGGAGAGAGGGCGCGTGGGGCGCGTGGGCCGCGGCGGGTCGGGCTCGCGCGCCCGCTCCGGCTCCTCCATGCAAAGGTGGTCGGGGTCGCCGAGGCGCGGCAGACGCTCGCACGCCATGCGCTCGGGCCACTTGAACCCGTATTTCTGCATGAGCGGCGCGCAGCCGTCGCGCGCGCGCTCGCACACGCTGCGGCACGCCGGCAGCGGCTTCGCGTAGTCTTCGATGCAGATGGGCGTGTACACGGAACACAGGAAGAACTTGAGGTCCGCCGAACATTTGATCTCCACCAACGGCCAGTACTGGTGCACCTGTAATCCGATTAAAACATGTTTCATAATAATACTGCATATACTTAAAAAAGAAACTAAAAACTTATATACACTGAAAATACATGCATGAAAAATGATTATAAACTATGTATCGTGTGGTATGTCTTTTGTCTGCCCTTTGAATACGATCGGATGGGACTAGGACTATTATAACTAATATACAAAGGAGCATTTGATATCCCGACAGATGGCCCTTTCGTATATATTCAGCGTGATAAATCCGAAAAAGGAAGTCTGCTGAAAAATCAGAGTAACCGACGATGATTACAGAATCAGCAAATTAGTGATAGGCAGACCACCTCACTCGGAGAACATGGGTGGGAAAAAGTTCACAAGTGACGAGCCGAACTCGACGTGAGCCATAGTGTGCCATGAGCCACGCCGTCGCGCGAGTTGGCCTCACACACGGTTTGACAATCTGGTGAAAGTTGCGAGCCAGCGTTGGTTACGAGTGGCCCAGGGTCGCACGCCGTAGACACTCGCACCCAAGGGCCGCACTTAACGAACGCCTGATAGCACTTTAGTGACGACTAAGATATTTTTATGAATTCCAGAAACCAATGGATTTTTAACGAAATAATGACTCACTATAAAATATGCTACCTCATGAACACTATACCCCGTGCGACCGTCACAGACGTCGCCCGCGCAAGCGTGCGTTTCGTCCAAGCAAAGGCACTGCGGGTGTAATTCGTTCCAATTCCGATGCGTATCGAGAAGTGTATTATTAATTTCAATTATTATTGTTTATTACATCCCAAGCAGCAAAACTCAATTTTATAATAATCGCAAAACCATGGTGTCATCAGAACTATAAAGGATTTATAACCGCTTACAAGTCCGGAAAAAGGCTCATATTATAAGCCTATTTGCACTTGTAAGGTATTTATAATGCATCTGTGAATGCTACTTATGCCAATAATATGCCCACAATACAATAATACGCGCTCAGCTATGCTTTTATAAGTTCATTTATGAATAGTCGTGGATGGAACGCAATTGGTTTAGTCCATTATTTTTTTTTATTGTCTATCAGAGTAATTAAATCATAAATTATTATGTGGTTGAATTATTATTTTTGATGTAGTATATTCGCAGGGACACAAATTTTCTGTGTAATCTGTAATGTATTTGGTTAAAATCTTAACGCGCCTCTTGATATTGGAATATTTACATATTGTTTATCAATTTGTTTAGCAAATATTTAAGGCATTGCTATTTTCACAGCTAGCATTTTGCAATCCGTTATAATATTATAATAGACATACCTGGTTTAATAATGGCAAGTGTCAAACTGAAAGGATACGCCATGATTACCAAATTTAGAAAAAGTAGGGATAAGCTTATGGATATCGATCGATTTTTGATCAAAAATTATTTTCTGCTTTTAAGGAACTCACTTTTAGGCTAATGTAAAACCAAACAAGAAGTGGAAATGAATTTAAGTAATTTAACCTTATATTTACTTATAAAAGTTATAAAATATCGCTTTATAAACGATTATAAGTCTAAGTAACCTGAGCAATTACTCCTCGGTGCAATTGCTCTTGTTTTATGCTTTTATAGGAGCCTTGAGACTTTAACGGCCAGCAAATATGATCATGTAAACGGTTACAAGATAAAATTGTAGTAGTACTTAAGTAAAAACAGCATTTATTTATGCTGTTAAAAGCGCGAGAGCAAATACTGAAGCCATTATTGGAGCTTTATTTTATATGGCCTTATAAAGTACGCGTCTCAGGATAATTTTGCTAGTTGGAATACCGTATTATTAGCAGTGGAATGATTATATTTCTACAGCGTTGTATCGTATTGTTACAATTGAAGCTGAATAACTCGACCGGACACTATCAATATAAACTGGTACAAAAAAAATATTTAAAATACGAAATCTACAAGTGCAGATACGGTCACTTTCTTTGTGAAAATGTCTCAAAGGGCTAGTGTAGATATAGCAGAAAAGGTACCTCGAGGCCAGCCTCCTCCTGCGTGTCGTGGTCGAGCGCGTTGGGGAAGGCCGTGAGGTTGTAGCCGATGCCGCGGCACATGGGGATGGTGATCTCCTCGCAGCGCGGGTGCTCCAGTGCGCACACGCCGCGCCCCACGCCCGCGCACCACAGCGCCGCCAGCGCCGCCAGCGCGCTCGCCGCGTCCATTCCGTGCGGCTTTAGCACGCCCGGTTGTTCATCTGGGAAAGGACAACGCCGATGTAATTCATGGCCTTTGTGACTGGGAACAGCGTTGGCTGGCGCTAGAGCGCCTATTCGAAGGACGACGAATACGCCAATTATTTATCTCGTAGCCGAAATAATTATTTTCTACGTCCTCTTAAGTTTGTCGAAAATAATATTTTTCAGGTAATAGGAAATACGGCTCGTTTTCAAACTGATGGAACAGACGCGAGGGCCGGTCGGGCGCGGGCCCTGCCACCTGCGCGCCGACACGAGGTGCGCGCGCGCGTGCAGGCTTCCCGGAAGAGCGCTCGCCGCGCTCTGCGTTAGGTGTTCGTGTTTATATTTAAAGGCAAGCCGCCGCCGGTATATTTAGAGCGGTCCCTTGGCTATCGACGTTTTCGACCGAACCGATAATGCCGAACATAAAAATCACTAATAAATAAAAACTTATTGTGTCCAATGTATGTATACATGCTATATATAAACATACAATTTCCAATGCGCAGGTGTACATGTATTTTATAATACGCATACACGCATATCGAAAATTATTTTCTACCGTTTGAAGGTATATGGCAACGGAAAATGTTTTCCTCTTTTACTGCTGTAATGTGTGTATGTAAGTATAATGCGCACTGACACATAAAAATATTGTTCATTAATCATTATTCAATATCGCATTGCCATAATTTTAAGAATGTATAACTGACCTTAGAAAAACACATGTGAAAATTTGTCCGATTTGCAACAACGATGTTTGTTTTTAGATCTGCTATTTTGCTAGATTTAATGTTATCGCGGGAGACTTTTAGTTGAAATCAAAACAAGTAGTTTGGTCGCTGAGGTGAATGACTTTTTTGAAACGACGCCAAAGCTCTGACTATTTAATGCCACAACAGTATTCATTTTATTATACATCGATGACGGTATTGCGCTAAGATCTTTAAAAGTAACGATTTGCATAATAATAAATAACGGAGAAATACACAAAAGTAAGTTCAAATATAATAATTAATCGAACGAAATCGATCGACTACCTCGAAATATTTCATCATGTTGTATTCTTAAATAATATTAAAAAAATGAATCACATTTCAAATTTGCTATAATTTTCCTTGTTTCGTTTGTTTTACTTCGCGGGGGGCTTTTAGTATAAATTTAAAAGCTTCAGATTATGATTTTTTTATATCCAAATATACAACTACACTTTTTTAAAACTTTCATTTTTTTATTACATCAAGAATTTTTTATTTTTCAGTTCAGAGTAGGATCAATTGACGAGTTGACATATTAGTTAAACTATGTACATAAGGGAGTAAAAGGGCAGTTATTTGATGAAATTAAAATGGTTTTTGCATACTACGCTACTTGAAATGCTGGACCGGCTATGACAGCACAAAAAATTGGTTAAAAAAATATGGGAAATGCTTTTTGAAATTTCTTCTTATTAAAAAGACAAAGTAGTGGTCGTATTAATTGTATATAATCTAGTCGAACCGAACAACGTAGAATTATTAATGCAATTTTTCTATTTCATTGCAATAGACGCTAAATAATACCAGCGTCGAATGTTAATTTGAGTATGTAATTTATATTTATGGCATGAAATTAAAAGAATATTTCATGGCTCTCGAGCGCAAGTAGGTTTGAGCTTTTTAAGTAGATTTTTATCTATAACAATTTAATGTCTTAAAAAAGTATAAAAATTGTTATGAATTTAATAAGTGTGGTCAGGAGCCCATCGCGTTTAGGGTACAAAGACGAACAACGCGATATACTCTATGATTTTTTATAGTCAAAATCTAAAAAACTTGTAGCGCATTAAAAAAGGTGTCAGTGCATAAAGAGATCATTGCCGCTCGTCTCCGACCTGCTCTCGCGCAACAGGCGGCTTTCAGTAAAACTAGCGCGAACACAGCGCCGCGACCCTGCAGATGTATTTGAAAAGGAAAAATTGGGCATTATCCTAATACTCCAAGAAATAATATTCCAGCGAAAAGCAAAGTATTAATCATATGCTAACGAACTGAGAACAAGTTCAGATAATAAGGATGAAATAGGAGCGGTCGGTGAACTCGACGAGGGCTGGTACTTAAGTAGTGAATTATTAAAAAAATCGAAGTTTTTAGGTAGATTTTAATTTATCTGCTGAGGTGGATTAGAGGTTTGAAGTAAGCCAGATATCAAAAAAGTGAACGACGAGGAATCAATGCTGCGTCGTTATTGTTTTAATTACTGTACTTTTCGTTTCGTTGTATTGTACTGTATTGTATTGATAAATGAGTAATGGGCAGCCGATAATTTTTAAACTATTAAACGGAAATGCCAAAAATGCGACCTACGTAGTTCTGAAACGTTCGAAGACGCGTGGAACTCGTTTACCCTATGAATCAGCACTCGGGGTGGGTGGTAAAATTAATGTCGAAAAGAATTCATTAATGTCGTATTTGAGGTGTAGTTCCATCACCTACGAAATGAAGATATATTAGATTCGATTCGATTTAGTGTATGTTGTACGTTTGTAATTCGTCACGTATATACGTCCGGTATAATACGGGGAGAGCGAGCCCTTATTCAACAGTTAACAGCATCGAGCGGCTCCGCTAGTCCGTCCGGGGATCGCGACACATTCTCAAGCGCGCCCCTGGCCGTGCCATCGGAGTCGCTAATACTATTATAGAATCCCATATTGTTATACAAGGGGTATAACAATTCGGCCGTATCCGCTAGACGTATGTGGTCACTTAACTCGACGAGAGTCTGGCTCAAGTAAAAGCTCGGGCGTCCACGCGTGTGCCCGCGCCGGGCGGGCGCGCGGTTTACGACGGGCGTTTCCGCCGTGCGCTGCCGCAAGCCGTCTCGGCGAACTGTTTACCGAAATTACAGTTAGCCGGCGGCCGCCTGCGGTGCGACCCCTTTGGATATAAATCGCTATTTTCGACGTTAAATTCGATCGAAAGTCCTAATTGAAACGCACCATTTTATATAAAATTCAATTTGAATTATGCTGGGCTCAGAGATACAATATCGCCCGAAATTCCTTTTTTTTTGCACTTATTACGATTTTACCAAGAAACGTAATAAAGAAATAATAATTATTTTTGGACTTTCCAGTCTAGCACGGGTAACACGAAAAAGGTCAATATAGGGCTGGTCAACGGTAACGTGCATAGTGTGCGCGGGCGCACTTTAAGTTTCTGGAGCTGGTCACTTAAATAAATAATATTTGGCTGCAGAATACAATTTGTTTTGAATAAATAACTGGCGATTGTTTTTCCATTGTGCTGTCATTTTAAAAATTGCGTGTCTTCATCACTATGAATTTAAATCGTGAAAATTTTCGTAATATAATTTTCTAAGATTTCAAGTGTAATTTGACAGCTCGGCAGGGCCTCTCTCGGCTTCGAACTGCTTTTGGCGATGAAGCACCATGCAAGACGATAACTGGTTTTCAGAATCGAAGCGCGGTCGTGTCAATCTTAGTAGTGAGTATCGGCGGATGGTCGCTCGTCCATCCGTCGTGAACATAAAAACATTGATGCTGTGCGCTGCACGATCGAAACAGGCCTACCGACCTACCATGAGATTCGGGCATCCCTAGATATAGGTATGAGTCAAATACAATGAATTCTACACGAAAATTTGCGTATGAAAAATCTGTGCTAGCGGTGGATCCTACACAATTTGACTGAGGCTCAAAAAACGGATTGCATCATTTGGTGCAATGCAATGCTTACCAGATTCAAGGAAGGGGGGTCAAATTTGATGTGGAACATAGTAACAGATGACGAAATATGGATTTATTGCTACGACCCCAAAGCAAAGCAGTAAACCACCGTATGGGTCTGAGATGAACCGAAACCAACCAAAGTGAGCGAAGTGCTTCTAAGCGGAAGATTGCTGCTTTTCTTTCAACAAAACTGCATACGTGGTTCTACTTTTGCTTTTTAGAATTGTCGTACCGTGAATAGTGATTGGTCATGATCATTTGTTTGCCGGAAGTTATTGACGAACTCCATAAAATAACCGTAAACGTCGTATCATCTTGCACTACAACAATACTAGTTCTCGCACGGCCAAACCAAACAAAGATTTTCATAACTAAAATAGGCTGTCGAAGAATACGAAAAACATGTTCCGAGGTCACAAGGGAGAGTGGCGTAAATGTTTTAAAAGTGGTTTATTCGTAAAGTGCATTTATGTTAACGAAGAATACTTTGAGAAACAATAATTTAATTTTTACCATTCACAGTTTATTTCTTAATTATTCCAGAAATTTTCAGTGCGGCCTACGCATTCGAATACAAAACAAACGGTTAAGGCTGTCGTCAGATCGCGGGTTAGTAACTATTAGATACGAACTATTTTATAGCCCAAGAAGGGTTATAATGCCATTTGAATGAATGTGAGTAAGCGAGAAAACAATACTATCTTCCGGTTAAGCGTGGAATTACCTTAATAATAGAGTAAAAGCTAAAAGAAGTAACGTCTATAAATGAATACTCGTATATCTGTTCCTTCCGATGGTCTAATTAGTAAGCCGATTTCAACAGACCAGTTATACTAAATTCAGCAAGCAGGTCGATCCGAGTTACCACGATACTATTATAATTTGTCTATAAAATTCGAATGAATCGATACGGAACAGAGCACGATTCTAATAAACGTCGGTAGTGCACCCCGACGACTCTTTCGAGGATCAGCACAGCAGCCGAGGCTGAAGGCACGCGACCGAGGCGCCGATACACTGCACGTGTTCACTACGAGGCTAGAGCTCATTCCATAGAATTCCGTATACACTAGATACAACTTGTGTGAATCTGTATAAGGTTCAAGATCGGGGCTCTCGCGAGTGCGTTTGTCCGCCGCGCCGCATTATTACGTGCCGTATCAATAGCGGCCGTGGTTCTGTGGGAACGGAGCGGTCGGACAGCGCCGGGAGCGCCCCACTCGGTCTGCCGTCCTTGCCTTGTCCTTGTCCTGTCTGCTGTTCAGCTTGACGCAGGTGCAGATTGAAGGTGCCTGAAGACGTAACTTAATAACGTACCGGTGACTTGTTCGCGTTGTTGAGAACTAAAGGTGGCTAAGAATGCATTTTCGATTCAAATGAATGATAATAATATGCGGAAATAAAATTACTATCCGAAATTGTTTTAGGAATACCTAGTGAATTTAATTATTAAAGAAAATATCAATCGTAGCTGTAGAGACCTTGAGCAAAATGATTTGCTTCATTTTATTTTCGTTGACTCGAAAAGGTTTATTTTTTTGTGATTTGGAATGATACCGCAAATAAACGTAATTTAAAACATCAGTTTTCGTCACCGCCTGGTGAATGGAATGTCGTTTAATAGATTCCGTTCAAATAAATGTATACTAAGTAGCTTCTAAGAATAACCTAGCTAGGTAGCTCTACGAATAACCTAGCTAGGTAGGCGACCAGATGTTTATTTAGAGTTAGTTTATTACTTTAATTTGAGTTATTCTACGGTTGTCAACTTTCGCGTTTTCCTAGGATATGTCTCGATTTTTGCGGTTTTCTGCAGGAATTTTAAAAACGCTATGGAAGTGCTGAGTGCTAATTTTGTACTTTTGAATTAAACTAATTTGAAGTATTCACAATTCATATCACTAATTTGTTAAATGTATAGATAATGCAATACAACAAATACTATTAAAACAATTTGAAAAAAAAAAGAAATCTAAGTAAGACGATTTCAACATTTGTTTATCGATTTATTGCACCGTTATTTCAATTTCCATATTGAAATTGAATATTGAACACTTGTGGGGCGGGTCTTAAAAAATAGAATTCTACTAGCGTCGTTGAAAATACAAAAATTTACACGGTGTGGAATTGACGTGAGTAATGGAAAAGTTATGACGATCAATATTCTACAATTTACAATAATTTTATAAATTATGTGTCAATGTTTGTTAACAATTTTATTTAAAAATGTCCATAGCATGGGCGATAGCGGCAAGAAGAATCACTTGCATCATACAGATCTCGACCTTAAGGAATCATTTCACAGTCCGTTTACGAAAGGTTAGAGTTGATCTAATAACATCAATCGAGTCACAAAAATATAATTGTAGGATGAAATCGCAAATGAAACAGAAATCTGTGAAAGTTAAAAATGTTTTCGTGTTCGTCGTGCCCCGGACTCATAAAATCACGATGATGTTAAATTTGCAAAAGTTTTCTACAGATAAACAATAGTAAAAAAAGTCTAAAATCACTGTTTCCTGCTGTAATCTTTACGAGTTAAATATAGCACGAAAGCAGGCACGAATAAATGTATATTATATTACTTAACATGATCATAAAACCAAGAATAAGCATGTGATATGGGAGCACTGCGTTTGCGCAGTCTATTTCTTTTGGGTTCGCACACCGTCTTCGATGAGGCGCGGGGGCAACCCCGAGCGCGCGCCCGCCGCGGCGGCAAACAGCTCGCGGCGAGTGTTTAACCTTCGATGAACCGTAACCGAGCGCCGGACGCGGTCTCGTTTAAGTTTTACTTGAATAATTCCTTTGTGCCGCGAGAGGCGACGGCGCTACGCTCGCGCTATTCCTGTGTGGCGAATAACTGTCGTGCGAAACGGTACGTAGACTAGGGGACGAACGAGACGGACACTCGTCTTTGTGCTGCGCGCTGCAACAACATTATCACTGAAAAGAATGTGTATTTGCAGTTGGCTTGTGAGTCTCAGCGATATAATTCTATTTAGGGTTCCATATACGAAAAGCTCAAATAGAATCGTACTATTTTAGTATGATTCGTCCATTCGTTAGTGTATATGCCAGAGCGGTCTCATCGATCAAATAAAATAAATTTAAGATAAACGCGTGGATACGCGATTTGACTAAAAATAATCATAACTTAAATGTTACTTAAGTCTTTAACAACCCTAAACTCGCCATAGATCAGCGGAGTGCTTAGTCGTAGGCCTTAATTGCAATAAGATTGTGGGAAGATATGCTTTTGTAGTGGGGTGTAATATGAGATCTGAGATTACAGATGTCTTCATTAAGCTTATAAAGAAAATGTTTAAGTTCCCTCGTACAAATGTCTACATTGTTTACGTCGGTCAAACTGAAAGTCCTTAGAAAATGAAAAACGAGCAAACTAGAAAGTTATTTTTGTTGTTCTTTAAAATAGTGTCTGTCGAGATCAATACACACAATATACACACAGGTCGTAGTCGATGGAACTACTGAAAGAAACACTTTGCCCGCTCGCATTAAGGGGCTGACTTCGGCGGCTTTTTCATGTGCAGCCATTGCTTCCTCGACGTACGTTAACGACTTTCTAAAAGTTTTTTTAATTTTTATTTTAAAAAAACAAAGAAAAATTGCTTCGTGCCAGCTCGAGGCTGTAAGGCGGGTGTGTCAGTATTACTTTACCTAACGTTCTCAAAAAGTGAGTTGTTTGTCTAGCGGTATGAAGTAAGGCTTGTAATGATGAAGGATTGTCCTTCATAATGACAACGCCTCTGCGAGATAGTTTTTCCCAAAGCTTTTCCAAAACAAGGGTCAAACAATTATTAGTGTACCGCTCTATACTGACTGTTTTATTAACTCATAAATCAATTGTCGCATAATGACTTGTAGTTCCGAAGAAAGAAGCGACCATTTTTTTCTACGATTCGACCTCGTTTCATTTAAATAGACAACTCCTCAATAGGAAACAGCCGCCGAGCAGACTGTCTTTTGGTTTCGGGGTCGTAACAGGAAATAAAATTCTCGTCACCTGTGAGCACGTCGTGCACAGTGTTTGAGTCACCGCCGGCAAATCTTTGCATCATTTTGACGCGACGACCAACACGACGGAGTTTTTGAGCGTAGGTCAAATTATGAGGTGGTATCCACCGAATACAAAGCTTCCTTCCTGATCGCTAAATATTCATGAATGATTTTGTGCACTTGACCACATCGATGCCTAAGCTTGTCTGAATCTGCTGGTAGTTCACTCTTTTGTCAGTCTCTATCCGAGCCGCACAGCACTGATGTTGTCTCCGGTGGTGCCGTAGAAGGACGTCGCTCACGCAGATCGTCAGTCAGATTAGTACGACCACGTTTAAACTCGTTAAACCAGTTACAAACAGAGACAAGGGATGGAGCTTCATCATGAAAGGTTAACCGAAGTCTGTTATAACTTTCTTGTTGGTTTAAAAGCAACGGAATTCACAGAAAATCATTGCACGAAAATTTTGTCACGTTAAATTCATGTTCACGTTAGACAAATAACTTTCTTTTTGCCCGCCAATTTTAAAAAACAAACGACGGACGAATGCAGTATATGTAATAAAGTTGGCAGAGTTTAATTTTAAAAATTCAAATATGTTTTATTATTTTACAATCTATAAGAGGCCAATTCTAAAAATGTTAAGGATGACTTACGTAGTAATACTATAGAAGAGAAATCAGAGTAACTTTCACGCCAGAGGTGCTCACGCTACGCACGATGAGGTAACAGTAAAATGAGCTGTGACGTTAACATCCGACAGGCGGCGCGCGACGACCGCGAGCGAGAGCGGCCGAGTTGTCGGATTACGCTAGACGTCGCCGCGCACGCACCGTAAGAAAGTGTTACACGCTCCATCTGCTGCAGCGGAGGTGAGCGGAGAACGTGAGAGAATCTGAAGAGAAATCAATTTCTCGCCATTCGCTTTCCACCTTCATTCGTTGATATTAAACGCCTAAATTTAGTATCAATTTCATATTGTAATTAGAGTTGCAGTAGACGTGCCGTATTTAACAATGAGTTTATTTTTTAGTTAAGAACATGACAATACTGTGTCCTGCATACGCCGTAAATCGGCAGAATGATCTCTTTCCGCGCATTTATAATTTAAAAAGTGCTAATGGTTTTTATTGTTAGCTAAATAAACTAATGTTAAAGAGTAAACAGTATTCAATTTCTAGATTTATTCAGATTTAATTTTCTAGTTTATATTTTTATTATAATTATCACAATAATTAACTCAACAGGCACATAACCCCAAAACTTGTCTTATTTACACTTATATATTCTGTATTATTACATATTGATCAATCGGAAGCAGGCATTGTGTCTACATAAAAATATTACATCTACGTTTCTAACTTATAATATTAATTTTAGATCATGTTTTGCACTTAAATTGTTGATTTTTATTTTAATTTAAAAATTAATTAATCCTATTTTATAAATACAATTTGAGCCGTACCGTCCAGCTGTGGTCCTGAAATGCAACAAAAGCTGAGCTAAATTTATAACAGATATACTTTGATTTTCGGTTACATTAATTACTTTCCCACTCTACTTACCGAAACAAAACTTATTCCTTTTTATTTGTGACAAATCTGGATTCTACACTTGAACATTCCGTATACATGTTGTAAGCTTTAACATCGGTCCACAAAAAGTTGAACACTACTAGACAGGTAGTGTTCAACTTATTACGCACGGTTCTATATGAGACGCAACTGTTTTTCCACATTCACTTACCATTCTGAAATATTTCCGTTTTGATTTTCATACAAGCTTTCATAGAATTGTTACATGGGCTCGTCTATATTCGGTACCGGCTCAGTGTACATTTCGATGTTATCCACTGCTAAAATAGGGTTTCTTGTATGATTCCACATTCCTAACCGGCGATGTGTATAATGACGTCTTTGTTTAACTTAAGTGCCACTTATATACCGGCTAAAGCACCGCTTACAGGCTTGTACCTACAGCATCTTATCATTCCTTCCGGTGTGTGCTTTGCTCGTTTTCCCTCCAAAACGATTAGAAAGTATTTTTAGGATATTCCCACGCGACCATAAATTCCACATAAGTAAGTAATACGCTAAATTATTCCTAATGTGTTTTTTAGGTACGGCAGGTCGATCATAACCGTGTTCATTGTTCGTACTTAAGACGAAAGCTTTGTCGCTACAACGGCCCGAAAGTTATACAAGTTCTAAATGAATTAATGATAGGTCTTGACGTACCCAATCAATGGACGATCAGAAGAATTATAATCTGTTCATGTTTTACTGTGCGAAGAGTGTCTCATATGTGAACAGAACTCTAGGTGTGGACGCGGGCCCGACGCTTGCTGGGGATTGGAAACGGCCGTGGAGGTTATGACTCAATTTGCATTATACCGAAGAAAAATGAAAAATAAAAATTGTAAGGTGTCGCATACTCTTAATGAATGATTACTGGTGTGGAGATACGAGGGAAAAAATCAGAAAGAAATTTTTTGAGATCAATTTTTCGAAAGTCGTACTTTTTTATCTATTGTATTGAAGCCCATGTGTTATAATTGTTTAAATATGCATTAAAATAACGATACAATAGCTTTTTTTACATGAGTAGGATCTTAATAAATTTTTGAAATTCTGGATTCCTTTGTTTATTCAGTGATTTCACCATATAAACGTATATACACGACGTTTTCTTTCACCGTCAGAAGCGAATGATAATTTCATTCGTACCCTTTTGAAAATTTACAGATCTACAAAAGGTTTCCATAGATACCAGTCTCGTACCCGCGTTTTCTGCGCTCGAGACGGTTAAATTCGTAAGCTCCGTTTGGTGTAGGCTGACGCATTCACCGAAACGACTCGTCTATCTATTAAGCTTAAAACAATAATAAAAAAAAAACATACATCATTACATTTTCGAGATCCTACAACTTAAAATTATGTAGAATTGTAGATAGAGCGCAGCGTCGTGTTAATCTGTCGAGCGATTCGTCGCCGTCCGAGAGGTCTTAGTCCCGTTTGCCGTCACGACACGGCCTTCGGTGGCGGACGGCGGCGGCGCAGGTAGGCGGCGGCGCGCGAATCTGCCGGCCGCCCGCCGTGATTTACTGCACGGCCACTCGTAACAGCCCTCTAGGGCGGGACGTGGTCGGGGTTAGTGTCGGCCTTCGACGTCGATAAACTTTTCGAAGTTTTATCATCGCTTTTAGTAGATTACATAAAAATCTAACTATTGTATTTGTCCTATGACGAAATTTTTGAAAAAAATTGCTGTTTTCCGAATTAACTCGACGAGCTGAGTCAGAAAATCATATGGTTCAAAAGTTTATATATGTATACAGCATTTTAAAATTTTGAAAATCCGAAAATTACGTATTTCATATGAATTATATATGAAAATAAAATGAAATCTATTTTCATTTCGGCTGCCGAATAACCTTTTTTCGTAATGGAATCGTTTCGACTCTTTGAATTTAGGATATAATGAATTCCTCTACTTTATTTGTTTAGAGTTTTTTTTATTAGGACATTTTTGGAAAACTTTCGCTAATTATTAAGCGTTAGAGTAAATATTTTTAATGACGTATTGTCAAAGAGTAGATTACTAAATTAAAAAAAAAAATCTTAACTGTATTTTATATCGCAACAAAGATATAGATAGCAATTAAAAAATAGACCGGTAAAGCGAATATTACATTAAACGGATTACATAAATTAGGCCATCTCATTATCTTGATAAATTAAAGAGAAACAAAAGCCTACTATTCACACCAGAGATAGCTTGTGTATTTATTACTCATTGTGATGATTATCAGCTCAAAGTACAAACATTACATTTTTTTTTAACATTATTTAGAAAAAATACAAAAAGAGGAGTTCCGTGTTCGTCTGTGTGAATGGCGTTTTTTTCATTCTGAAATCTGTTTGATGTCGAAAATTAATTGGTAACGGCCCAAAATATTAAAAAAAAAAGAAATATATTCACAAAAGTATCGATAAAAAAACCAAAACGGAAAGTTCTATACAGCGCACGATTATTTAAGGCATTTGAGATCCTTCAAAGACTATTTTAAGGTCACTTAAAATTATTAAACATTTAATACATTTTACGATTATTTGAATGAACAAAATAGAAACACAAAAGACGTAAATAGCATTACATAATATAGTACTTGATATTCGTAAAACTCGAAGATCGTCATTTCCTGGTGGTTTTATGAAGTGTTTATTGTTCCACTTATTTTGAAGAAAAAAAAAACAGCTGTCTGTATATTATAATAAAACAGTACCGAAAAAAATCGGTAAATACGTTAAAGATATTTAAGAAAAGTACTACGGAGGTTATTAGAAACGTAGAAAATATACATATCAATGGTTTTTTAGGACTCTTATCTGTTTGTCTGTGTGTACATTTGTCCACGAACTCCGCAAGAATTACTGGTCAGAATGTGACGAAACTCGATATGTTTAATAGTTTGCACTTCGGAGTAACACATAGAACAATTTTTGTTTTGTTTCGTTGCTAATTTCTTTACGTTAAATGTATTTTAAATAGAATCGAAATTTGGATCAAGACCAAAATCGGCATCAAAAGCAGGGCCAAGATTGAAATCGAAATCAAGAACAAAATGGGCATCACGGCTGCCAGCGTGATTGGTCGATATAAAAGACGTAGGGATTAATTGTATGTCCACGTGGGCGGAGCTGCGAGCGAAAACTAATTTATTGATTAGTGTTGCATTTACAGAAAATTTTCATAGCTCTTAGACAGTTTTGTTATCGACTATTAGTTTTTATGATCTTCAACTTGTTTACAACAAATTTGCCTAATCTCGTTATAGACCAACGTCATAAATGCTGTATCAAGTTTTTATCACTTCACTGCAAAAGCTATACCCTCCCAGAAACCTTTTGGTTTAGATGGTTACGTTATCTAAATTGGTTTCATATGGTTACGTTATAATTAAAGAAAATCAGTACAGAGTACTAATCATGCGAATGTGACTTAGGGTGCTTGCATAAAGAAACAAGTTTTACCGGGTCGACTTGTCGGTGCAGCTCCATCTCATATCGACAAACGTTCAAATCCAACATGTGGACGTGAGGGCTGCAGGACTTGGCTGTACTGGGAATTCGTTTCCTTATGAAAGCAACTTTATATTATTTCTAGAATACTATACAAAATATCATTATTGTCGCCGTTCAAAACTAGAATTTTGTTTATTAATCTATAACCATCAATTTGTTCATCAGTCATGACATATCATTAATACACAGAAGCAGATACGGAACACTGAGCCATAAAAAAAATGTTAGTGAACCACTATAATATTCTGTTGCTTTAAGCACTAAGTTAATTGGAATTCCAGTTTTGTTTCTTGCGTTTTGGTAACAAAAATATGCATTCGTAAGATGTCGACACGTTTTTCTTGTTTTTGAGAAAATATGTTATATCGATATAATACAATATACACATCTCTAGCCGATGGCTTTGTTTTAACGCGACGATGGATGGCGGGGCAGGCGCAGGTAGGCGGAGCGCATGATTTATCGACTGCACTGTTTGTTCAAATAATCGATCCCCTCAAAAGCGCTCTCTCGAGTTGCTTCAGAACTAGAACTTAGGCGTGTCGAGCCGATCGGGTTTTGGAAGTCGTAGGTATGCAACGAAGTATCTTTTCCTTGAAAATGAAGATATTAAGTAAGCTTTGCGTTAGACTACGAATTGAAAAAAGTCGGTCAAGCGTCAAGGTCAAATTTGTGTGACGAATTACTTCCAGTGAAACATTAAAAAAATTGGTTGTCTGTAAAGTCGGTTTACGGACGATACGTGATAACGTCATAAGAAAACATTGATGAAAAATTTCATACTTTTATGAATTGAATTGAATTATTATTACTGAAATAACATTATTTTGTATCATTTAGTAATGATAATTATTTTGTATCATCATGAGAGATACAAAATAATTATCATTATCTTGTATCTCTCTTCCACTCCATCGCTCGTACGCTCGGCTCAGGCGTAACGCGACAACGAGTCATGCTTTTTCGTGCGTGCAGCCGGCGTTCATCGATTTGTAAGATTAAGAAGTTATCACGTCAAAAAGTGTTGGGTTAGAAATTCACAAATAAAGAAGTTAGAATGAGGAAAAAAATTAGAGTATTCTTATTTTCTTAGGAAAAGTTAAATGGTTGGAATTTTATTTAATCGTAATATGTAAGAGAACTTCTACGTTTAAGAATTATTTCATACAGATGGACCACAAATTTGCAAGACAAGGTATCCGCCCTGGCTAAGAAATTTGCAGTCACACGACAGGGTTGCAGTTACACACTTGTGCATTTACGTATTAAGCCTTATTTCAATTGTGATACGGCTGTAGCGACCTTCTCCAATCACTCTCCCTGGCTGGATGGTCACCAGATCGTACAAACGAGAGCGAAATCAAGGCTTACAGTCGGACCTTACAGTCGACTCCAGAACATATTTCTCTTTTGTGCGTTAGTTTTTCTATATTACCTATATTTACTTATATTTAAAATTTTGTATAAGCTGTTTGTGTTGAAGTATATGTGGATGTGTTGAAGTATATGTGGAGAGTAATTATGATCTATCGAATGACGTAAAAAAAAATACATCAATGTACACTACCATCAACAAAATCATCGATTTTGAAATATTTAGGTAGGACTAGACTAGAATTTTCAATTTTAATACAAAATAAACGCCAGTAACTTTCGACTACCCTGGATTAGAACAGTTTTAGTCAGGTAACGGAGCACGTACACGCATGTGAAATATCGCTGCAATTGATTACGGCATTAAATCGGGTGCGGTAGGTGGCGCGTGCGCCCGCGCACCCGTTGTTTACCGCGTTAGCATCGGCTGCTTGTGTTAGCAAATATTTATGGATCCGTTACGGTGGCTTGTATACGCGTAGCAGCCCCGACTCCGTGCTCGTAATTAAGCTGCGTCTACATTGTTAACATATCGAAATTATTGCGCTAGTATATTTTTCAGTAGTTTCAAACTTAGCTGTAGGTTACATAAAAATATTTAGTTAAAAGTTTATATCAGCTCAATATCGAGGCATATTCCGTCCGCTCTTTTTACTTTAGTTTGACCGATTTAAATCTTAACCCCTGAATTGCATGTATTTAATTTTATGATTAACTTGAGACTATACATATCTGCTGTATGTCTATATTGTCTCATTTGTCTCTTCATCTACTTCAACGAATTTGTATTATTCTTATACTTCGTACTTAAAACATAGGAAGGTAGTGACAGACCGATGTCTGTCCACATGTTACAGTCTCTCATTGGTTGAGATTGTGGTTAAAGAAGAAATTTCAGGTTAATGTAACAAAAGATGAAGTATTGTAAGAAAAATACTGTTTTCTTTTTAAATGCCGCATTGAGCATTTATCTGTAAGGGTGTGCTTTAAATTTTCATATTCTTATTTGAATTAAACATATTTGAAAATGTGCGAAAAAAGACTATTTACTTCCAAAGGTTACAAGTCCGAAGACTTGAAATTATTTGTCAGTACGAAGCCAGATTGATACAATAAAAAATAAAATAAAACACAGTTTCAGAAATTTACAGTTTTACAAAAAGTAAACAAAAAATAATTATTTTTATTCCTTTTGAACCTGTTTTGTATATTTAACGACACGGCTCAACCCATTCTATTTTTGGTTGACCGCTTTTGTTTATCGTGGAAATCGCATTGTTATCGCATTTGGAACTGAATTTCAAATTTTGTTTTGTCATAGACAAAATTAACTCATTAGCAGATATTAAAAAAAATTAACACGCCGAAAGCGTAAGTCCAGAGAATGACTATTAACTTTAATATCCAAAATAGACGGACCAACAAGGAGTTCTAGAATCTACGATTTCAGTCGATACTAGAGCTGTCTTGGCTTTACGTTTTGCCTATGAATTCATTCTTTATTTCGTAATTACGTCATTCATCATTCCTATGAATTTTGGTCATTCGCAAATTCATCGTCGACGGCTTCGTTCATGGTTACTAATGCATGCACAGTTCGCATGGAGAGTTCAGCAAAGACACATGTTGCACGCGACGCCCACGAGAGTGCGCGGCGGGACCCCTCGCCTCGCGGTCGGAACTGGCCGGTGGCGCGTGTCCGCTGTCTGTGGCTTTATCCGCGAATACAATGGCCGCCGTGTCTACCTCTCATTACGCGCGTACAATGAACCTTGTACGTCCGTGTTTCTGTGCGGTACGCGGGTATGTTGTCGCCGCGGCTGTTGTTTAACGCGCCTTGCGGATAAAAAAATCATTGTTCGAAATCCGAACGTCGTAAAGAAATAAACCGGACAAGTGCGAATTGAACTTGCGTCGAGAGGGTTCCGTACGATTAATATGTTATCCGCCAGGTTTTTTTTTAATCTGGCCCATAATTGTTTGTGGTAGCAAAAAGCAACTGCAAATACAAGTTTGTTTGCATACTATTCAGAGATTCACCATGTTATTTCAATACTAGTATTACAAGACCAGAATTTCTTATGAGTTTTCCTGAAATTTATTAGTAAAGAACTACCTTCAAAGTTTTTTTCTTAGTTTTTGGCTCAGTAGTTCCAGAGAAAAGAAGAAGAGAATGGTCAATTTTCATCTATTATCTAGATTCTTAAACTATTTCTTAAAATATATATGAGATCTCACAACTAACTCTTTCATTTGATATGTCACATGGTACAATTTGGAAAATTATTTTCTATTTTCTAATTTGCCCTTCAAAAGTTAGTTCCATATTTAAAATTCGTTTATTTGCATTATAGTCTATGGTTGGGTCACAGAAATTTATATGTATCAACTTTTCAACTTAATCGGTCCAGTAGATGTGGTCATATTGTCTGTGATAGATGATCAGACAGACACATGAATAATTCTATAAAGGTTTCTATTTTTTTTCATTCACACGTATGGAATTCTAATAAATAGCGTAGAAGAGATAGTCAGATAGGATTACAAAAAAAAAATGGGACAGATGCAAGTCAGAGTTGCGATACCTAATTACTTAAATATATATTTTCAGCGGTGTGCTTGAAACTCTCATTTGCAATAGTTAACTGCTAACTGTTAAAGTTAAAAACTAAACATCTCAAAATATCGGTAATCTTAGAGATATTGACATATGTGACATTAAACTAATGTCACATATGTTATTATCTCTAAGGCTTAGTCAACTGCCAATTGCGAAATTAAAATAATATATTTGAACGTGTTTAGTTATTAACTTTAACAGTTAACTATTTCAAAGGAGAGTTTGAAGCACACCGCCGCTAATGTATCTAGTTATCCACCAATATTTACACATAATCTATAGAGTTAACAATACACGAAAGGTTAAGAACCACTGATCTATTGGATTCGATGGGTCGCTGGTAAGTTGACATTCATGAGGCACGTTGAATAGTGGGAGTGTCTAACATAACATTTTTAATGTTTATAGTTAGTTATGTTATTAATTTATAATATTTTGACAGTTCTCCTGTCGGTACGTAATCCATGACATGCACGCTAACGGTCACGATCGTGTTTATGTAGTGCAAACATTCAGTACGGCTGCGTCTAGGGTTGCCTAGCCCAGAGATAGCAAAACTGATATCAGTCCTTTGATTATTTAGTAGTAATTAACTAAAGCTTGTATTAAAAAATTAACATTATTGAATAATTGAGATATCAATTAGATGATTTCTTGGTCTGTTTATTGGAATATTAAGTCGAGCGATCGTATTAAATTCATACATACAACATGATAAGCGAAATTAGGTTTCTCGTAATGGAATAATTAAAAGTTCTTTATACAAAAAAAAAAAAAACCAAAATAAGAAATAAACCATTTTAGCCCGTAAAATCAAAAGATTTTTAATATAATTATAAAAACCGCATACTTATATTTGGTTCCGATTTGAACTGAGAAAAGAAAATTTGTAAAAAGAGTAAGAAACATTTGAAAAGATTTTGTTTTGTTTGGAAATTGTTTCTATGTTAGTCAATTCAAACTATTTGATTGACAAGCAGCCGAACAGACCGGACATAGTCATGAAAAAGCAAACACGGCGATTTTCATCGCCTATTGCAATATGAGGTCATATTGAAGAGTATGTTTTTCTCTGTTTAACCCTTAAATGTTACTTCGTCTGTGAGTAGGCTGCAACTGCCCGTTCCGCACTCTGCGCACGCGCCGGTTCGCGTCGGCCCTTAACGCGGCTTTCAGTGATAACCTTCAAAGGAAGCCCAGTATTCGGGCGTAGGGCCGGGGCCCGCGGCGTTATCGGGGTCGGGGCAGTCCGCGCGTCGGCCGGTAGCGGCCGATAGTCGTGATCGATCACCGAGTTAATGAGCCCCCTTATCGCCGCCATGATTTATTGATATTGGGACGGACCGATAACGCCGTCGACTTATGGTTGTCGAGTTGTCCGACTTCAAGGTAAGATGCCGGGAATTAATCAAGGGGACGTATCTGATGCAGAGAGACAATTGTTGGCGCCGTCAACTCTTCACGAGGCGCTCGTAGAATAGGATTAATTGAAATAATAGACTGTCTGACCATAAATATTCTAGCATCGTAACGCGGTAGATATAAGAGTGATAACTAATCTATATCAGTATGGTTAGTAGATAGGATATGGCATGGTGAGTGTCGCATTTCTTGGACATAGCTCGTTTGCACACAATATACTGGAGAAAGTTCACTAGAAATTTGAAAGTAATTTGGAAAATTAAGTCAAAGCCGGGACTTTTGATTCTATGCCGCTAGATTACAAGAGATTTGTGCTTCGAATTTCTGGACTTTTAAAAGCTCTACGACTAGACGTTGTGCAACAACAGCTTAACTACGTTTACAATGCCACAAACTTGTTAGTATTCCACTGATTTTACGGAGTCTTCATACAGTTTAAGTACGATTTAAATACCTTTATATTGTTCCTTTTAATACCCGAATACTTATGACGAGACCCATTAAAATACATTTAATCACTTCAAAGATAAATTCACCATAATTCGCCTGTTTTACAGCAAAAATTTACATTTGAAATTCTATTTAAAACAACTTTTGACACGGGCCAGCCCGAATTAAATACGCGAGGTGACAACCCTAATCGGCGAGCCGCTCGGTAAGCTTATCGGGCCTTCTTGTAAGAATTCGTGTACCGACGCAAATAGATAAACCGTTACATGAAAATAACGATAAGATCCTTGTAATTCGATCATGTCTATGGGCCGCACTTATATTATCGTCTCCGGGCGTACATGCCCACTGTGAATACATAGACAATTAGAGATATCTACCGGTGTTGCTAGACTGTATCTCTCGAGTGCTGTACGTACGATTTTTAGAAACGGTCGCGATGATAAAGAAATTAGGGGTACGTCATCGCAGAGATAAAAATCTAAGTATACTTTTCATATAGACTATACAAACGTGTAATTAATACAGGTCGTTGGGCTAGGTTTTTATCATAGTTGACTAATATTCTGCAATTTTTATGCGACACTTTAGTAGCTGTTGCCTGCGGCTCCGCCCGCGTGGACGAGCTTCTCCCGTTTATTCCGATACTGCACAGGTGTGGATTTCTTCTTAGTTTTTTTTAAATATTTTGCGAGATCGTCATCTGCAATAAAGAGAAATACATGGCCGTCTTCACGATCCAAACTGTACTTGCTGACGAATTTCATCAAAATGCAGTCAGCGGTTTAGTCATGGAAGTATAAATATACACTATCCCCCGCGGCTCCGCCCGTTTGAAGGGAAGCGTTCTCCATTCCGTCCCTAGGTACCAAGCGCGATAAAATGTACCTTTTATATTACACTCTGGGTTATACATTACAAAAAGTTTTATTGAAATCGGTTTAGTTGCTTCCTGAGTTCATGCACACTGACAAGAAGTCCAAAAATGATTCCTTTGACTTCAGTTTCGTCGCCGAAACTTTATGAATTCGACCGCATGTAGGTACAACTGTAGGGATGTGTGCACTGTTCTACTCGAATAAATACATAATTACTTGGAGAAGCAAACTCGTTTCCTTTAAACCATCTTTTTACTACACACTATGTATTATAAATTTCAATATAAATACATGCGTATTTCAATCAAATTACATGCTTTAAATACATAAAAACTATAAATTAAAATATATCAACGTCTCCAAATAGTATTGATTGCGTTTTTAACAATTGAACTTTTTCTGAAATTGTGTACATCATGTAATTATTACACAGTATGTTAGAAGTGAAAGATTAAATGTTATTGGAAATATTGTCTTACAATCTCTGCTCACTCACAGAAGTAAGTAAAGATTAGACACAGAGATATTAGACTGAACCTTCAATTCAGATAAATAGTTTGTATAGAGGAAATTTACGATTGCGTTCGTCGTCGACACCGTCTAAGTATTAGACCTTCGGGGGAGACAGGACAGATGGACATTCATTACATGTCCACGCGGACACCGAGTGGGGATACTTTAAGCGGGGTTAAAGAGTAAACTTCATTAATAACAGTTTTAATGGTAAATAAAACGAGGCCCGCAATTAAAATAACGACAACGGACCGTTAAGAAATCAAAATAATATAAAACAAATAAAGATAATTAATACAAGAAGCATTTTTGACGCAATCGCAATACAGTAATCGAATTGTTATTAAATTTATCGCTTAATTACTTTGAAATAATGAGCCCGGCGGTACGTGACCTCGTCGATGGTTTAATTTATAGTCGAGATACGTTCGAATGGAATTAATTTATTATTTATTAACTATTTTAATGGAGATGATAAATGAAGTTGACGTTTTGAGATAGGCACGTTGTCCTTATTATTTATAATGACATAGAAAAAACAAGATGAGCACGTGCATAATGCATTCCGATAATATTTATTTATTGTCTTCGTGTCGATGTTTTTAAGTCCATAAAACAAATCTAGAATCTTCTGTAGGAATAACTAGAAAGCTCTACTCAGAACATGTTCTTATAAAAAGTAAGTTTTTTCTTCTAATTACTTCGCCCTACTGCAACCTCACCTCTGATAGAGAAAGAAACAGGATTTCTCTTTTTCAGAAAAATAATTATATGAAATGGATTATTAGCGTGTCTTTATCATCGCGATAACTTACGAACTTTAATGTAAGTAGCGAGAATCGATATGAGACGAGATATAGAGACCAAAGACAGAGTTATATATAAGAGCAACGCCGTCTATCTGCGTCTCCCGCGCACCGTATCAGCTGTGGCCGGGGCGGCCGTAAACGCGATATCATAACGAAATAAAAGCGCTTTTTTATAGTGACAAATATGGAATTACAAAATCGCAGTAGAAATTACAAAGCCACAGTTTGTAATCCATAAGTTCATTACACATATTCGGATACATTACAGCGGTGTCGGCGCGCCTGAGACCAGTCTGATCTCACGTCAGCACCGACGAGTGTTTTATGTAAAACTAGGTTTATCCTGCGGTTTTGCCGGTCTAGAATGAATTCCTTCATTATTCAGCCCGACCACACTGTCAATCATGATCGCGATACTGGTTCCGCCCACGATTCTACTCTCGATTCAGGGCAGGGTTGATCGTTCTAGAGTAACGTGAGCTCTCGCTCTCGATCCAGAATTCAGCCTTCTTCGTAAATCGAGTCACGAACCGGCGTTGATCTTGTTCTTAAACGATAGGTATAAAGAAGCACGGAATTCGACCTGTATTTAAACGAGCGAAAGCTTTCGTAATACGAAAGGATATACTATTACAGTTCCAATTTCCACTTTAAATTATACAAAAGGGAATGAAAGTCACGTCTTCATGTTTGTCAATATTCACCACGAACCCAAGAACCCTATTTCCCATTGCGTCCCATTTCGCACACGACTTCACCGTGTTCTGTCGAAGGCAATATAATTGTTATTTTCTTAAATAGATGTTTATTAGCGCACGAATCGCATATATCATGATCGCAAAGCATTCACGGATTGCGGGAAATCCTGTAGGACGAATGAAAATTATTTATTTTGTCATTATGCGTACAACACTGCTCGCTTTTTACATATCTCCGCCTAGATACTAAACTTGCCTTGCGCATTTTTGGTTCCGTAGACGGGTCTCTCGCGCGACAATCTTATCTCGACAACGCGACGGCGGCGACAACATATAAAAACATATCGCCGTATGTTAAACATGACAATTAAGAGCGAAGGCTGGGCAAACTGTGATTACGGCGGCGTCGTCGCCGGGTCTGATAGCCGACACGTGACCGCAGATGTCGCCGTGGAGCGCGCGTCTCTCGCTGCGTCGGCCGCGGTTGCATCGGAGACCGACCGCGTCCTTACACGGTTGCACCGATTAGCGTGCATTCCCTTCGGGATTTATACATGACCAATCATTGCAACATAACGGGAATTTTCTGCCGCATGTCAAATAACTAAGACATTGACATTGATAAAATAGTTAATTTCAATTACGATTCCCTACTTGTAGAGAGGAATACGCAATAGCATAACTTTTTTCGATTGGAAATTGATGAAATAACGTTGTTTTCAAAAGAGATTTTGAACGTCTTTCATTTTTCATTGAAATACGTAAACCTTCATTTTTATATTTAAACTTATTGGATCATACTTACACCATCCGTTGTGAAAAGAACACTATTTTAATAGATATCTGCTCATTCGACGCACAGACATCCCGGCATCGTATCGTCACCATTTCAGTGGCCGGTTTGATGCGCAATGCCCTGCTACATATGACGGGACTCTAGGATTATCTAGCATCAGCGGCTCGACGTATCAACTACAACAAGGGGGTCTTCTAGAAAAAGAACTAGTAATCCTCTGGGGGTCGCTTTGGCGGCGATCACCTATCTTCTGGTGGGTAGCGTGCTCGTTTGCCCCTTAAAAATGAAATTGCACTTGCTCTGAACGGGTGCAGCGCATTAAGAAGTTCTTTATCTTCACGTCATCACACCAATTAACGTTTAATTCAAAATTAATGAGGAGAGAGGACGCAAATTATTCTCGTAAATTTGACAACAGTACTTTTAAAATTGTCAAATTGTAGTTGTAAGTTTCTAGGACTGTAATCGAGTAACACATGTGAAGTCATATCAGCATCTGGCAACTGTAATAAATTTCCTTGTACATATATGCAATGGCTCTTTTAACAAAACTACTGTCGACTTAAAATACGTCATTTAATTATAACCTTAAGCCATGATTAAATTCCTACGGTAAATATTATACAGGGTTTCATAACCAATTAACATTTTAATAAATATGTCACTTAACTTTCCTAAAAAAGAAATAGATTTTAAGTATACACTGTATACCCAAGTATAATACAGAATTTTATTACTACTATGTAACCATTTCTGATAATTCCTAGAATACTTCAAGTCACACGAGAGGTCCCGATTTCTGCAGAACTTTCTAAAAGCCTCATCCAAATCATAAAATTTCTATGTTATTGCAGCTACGAGAGATTTATTTAGTTAATTAATATAAACTAACAAACCGATTTAGTTATTAGTGTGCGGACCGGCCGCCGGGCGGGCGCGGCGCGGGCGCTCGCGTGCACGCCGTATCAATTTATCAAATTATTTTTGTACGCAGCCCACTTTATATTAGGTGTGCGCACACTGAGCCGCAATCTCATGTTAGTCGGATAAAATTTCAATTTACAATGTCCTTAAATAAACGTGACCGTTTTCGGATGAACTAACACGAAGTTTTTAGTCAAAAATAAATAAGAGTGCCGGTGCCGGCAAAATTTATATATCAATAGCGTAAAAAAACTGTTGAAAATCCATTTATTAAAAGTGTTAATATGCCCAGCAAAATATACGGAGCTAGTAATAGATCTATTTATTTGCATATAAAATATACGTATACACTGTCATGCATAAAATGTACGTATATTATTATATTCAAAAATACACATGGGTTTCTCATGCTCAAAATATTTACAAGATTGTGGTCTATTACCGCTCGAAAAATAATTATAGCATAAACTGGAAAGTATTTAAGACTGTCTTAAAATAAGTTTTCTCTAGTTTTTGAAAGGAAGATGGCGCGCGCGGCCGCCGGCCCGCCGGGCTTCTTTTATGACCACGTGCGCATAAACATGGAATTTTTAATGTATCAACGTATATTTTTATTTTTTCCCCGCTCGCCGCTCGAGTGGCGCACCGTGCTGTGAGAACGTTTCGTAACCGATGTCGTTATTCATACTAATGAATTATTTACAATGTTAGTTTTATAGTTAAATTATGTGTCCGATAAATTATATTTGTAACGTCCGCGATATAAAAAAAAAACAACAAGCACATGCTGTTCATAAGCAGTTGATTTCCAACGAACTCGGCAGAACAAAAAAAACTTTTGAGAAGGCAAAAAATCAATAAACATGGCAGGTCGGACGTCGCCTCGTTTAGTTTATTCGGGCGGTGTACGTGTTTACCCACAGCGATTAAGCGCGAGCTACTCGTGAACATTATTTTGTTCGGGTTTCTGAATATTTGACGATTTTTAAAGATAAATAAGATTTTAGCCTTGACATATATACGTTAGATGTTCAACAAACACGCGGCACAGGCGACAGAGGCGCAGCGGCGCGCAGCCCTTCGCGAGGCGCGGGATCGATACCCGCCCTAGTCCCTTCAGACTGCTCCTCCCTGCCCCTGCGCTCTCGCTGAGGAATTTGGAGAGAACTTTGAGCGAATCATAATAAGCAGACTAAATTGAACACACAGTAATATATTTTTCCATTAAAGCGGTAAGCTCATTATTTAAGCGTTCCGTAGCAATATTGGACAAACTGTTTCAAGGGCGTACGCAGCCGGCGTCGGGCGGCCCTCGGCGGCGGAGGACCACTCTGTGATAGGCAGCTAACTTGCACATCAATACCAACTAATTATAGTTCCTCTTACGGGAACATAGATACATAGTTTCTTTATCTCGTTAAAAGTTCAAAACGGTACCCTTCTATTAGATTTCAATGTATATCTATGACTATATATTATAGGATGAGTAGTTTTGTTTCTCGTGAGTTCTACGTAAATATGCTATCGTCTTAAAATTTAATATAACGGCAAAAATCATTCATCCGCCCCTGTTAAAGGTCAAAGAATTTTATTTAAGGTTATTTTTATAAGAATATTATTGAGCACTTCATTATTTAAAAAACGAAAACGGTTTTTCATTATTTTATATATGTATGGGTGACATTTAAAACAAGGTTTGCTTTAAGAACGCAAGATGCACTTTGGACGAGTGCATTGTAATAGACATGCTTGTTGTATGAATTTTTAAACGGTCGATCGACTGAGACGGCTGTACTCAAGAGAATTCAATATTAGCCGGCATCATTAATTCAAATTTAGCATAATTCTTCATTGGATTCGAATTCAATTAAAAACTTAAATACATGTCCAAGTTTTTTTTCGATACGTTACAAATTACTTGACTAATCATTTTTTTTTTAATTCTATTTAATAAATAAAAACTATAAACATCGATTAATTCGTTGGAAAGAAATTGTATATGAAAAAAAAATTAAATTAAAAAAATATATTAGTTTTATATTAAGCATTGTAATTAAACAAAAATTATTTCATTATGAGCGGCGCCTAATGTCACCGTACGATACGGGTAGAGCGGAATACGTACATTAGAATATAGACCTTTGGGAAAAGTATAATTGATTGTTTCCTTTAACATCTACACATATAATAAAACAGTAGAGTCCGGTGTGTATTTCTCATTATTTGGAAAATCTAGAAGGGACGATGAAGATAAATGTAATATAAGAGAAAACATAGATTATTTAATTGTTTTGTCTGCGTATCTGTGAAATTACTGAACGGATTTTAAAGCGGGTTCAACGTAGATAAAGCTTGTTTTGGAACAGAATGTAGGCTTTATTTAATTTAAATCAGATCTTAGAAGAAAACTATATTCAGAGAGGGATAGTGGGGTTGAATGAAGTATAAAAATTCTGTCAAACATTGCAAGCTACACATCCCAGAGTAATGTAACCTATATTCTATTTTGATACTAACATTTTTACTAGCTTTGTACAAAATAGAACCGTTTGCGGTGCGGGAATTGAAAGTGCGACGGGGAGTAGCAGAATCGAGTCAGGATGGGGATCGAAACTGAGTACGGGAACGGGCCGACGCTGAGTGTCGGATCAGAATCAGCAGTAAGGTTGCGATCGAGATCGAAATTAAGAATGGTGTCGGAACCAGAAACGAAAGCTGGAATGAGATTGGATTGAGAGCGAGATCTTTCCATATAAAAGATGAAGGAACTAATTCTATGTCCACGCGGACAAAGCCGCGGGCGGAGAGCTAGTTTAAATTTATTTTCCACATAAATGTACAACCCACATAAATCTCACCGGACGACTCAGGCTTTGTATGTTAGTCGTCACGTTGTTGATGAGTTTAGTAAATCTTCTTCGACGTGCAGCTTTCATTTCATCATTGACTTCCTTCGTCGTCGAAGCTCATTAGGGCTTTTGGTGGTGAGGGAGAACATCACGTAAAGCAATACCTTTTTATCAGATAAGCCCTATGCCCGCGGTGACGTTCTCATCGATTACCACTGCTTCAATTGTACAGCTGATGCAGATCGCATAAGTGAAATAATAGAGGAAGATCCCAGAGCCCCCAGACGTCACTCATTTTCTGATGGACAAAATAAATACGAGTGAGTAGTGGTGGGGTGTACTATGATCATATGACTAGTCGCTACCTTGGCCAGACGGCCAATTTTCAGGTAGCAATTAATCAAGGTACATAAAAACACTGCTCACCTCACTTAAATTCTGATAGCTGATTTTAACATATATTTTACACAATATCGTTAAAAATCAGTATTCATTACTCCCAGACACATGCGGTCGGCGGTTTTACCTTGCAGACGCTTTAAAGCTCGGAAAAAATTTAATTAAGATTACTTATTTTCTGATGCTTGATTTTTATATATGTTCTTCAGACAACTATTTTAAAACGTTTTGCAAACCGGCAGACCGATCCAAGGGGCCAAACATTTCCTAGACCCAATTTTAAAGTCGCTGAGAGTATGGGCGCGGGCATTATCCGTGCGTATTATGCGTGTATGTAGCATGTCTAATCGAAGTCGGAATTAATATTGAAATGTAAATAAAAATGCATACCCATTAGTAATTAACGCCTGTCATTTTAAAATATACTTTTTCGTATTCGTTTTATTTAATAGAGAATTAATTTTTAATTGGAATTGGAAATTCCACCACACACACTACTGGAATTCAACATTACTGGACCAGATCAAGTTCGTCCATCAGATTTCACGAAAGAGTTAAAAAATATTCACTTCAAACAGGCTCTCGTTGACTTCTTCATATTGCACTGGACTAGTGAGGAGATGATTCCATTCATTGGTAATAATCAAGTTTTCATTAATTTTCGACAATGCTACTCTTTCACCGTGATTAATAATAAAGTTATGTCTGAAATCGATGAAGATTTATCGTGTCCCCAGCATGAGGAAGCTGATACAAAGATTGTATATCATGTTTGCAACACTGATGCTCGAGCTAATTTTGTGATACGATGTTCAGATACGGATATTGCAGCGATAATGCTAGGAAATATGCATCATTTAAAAAATGATGATTCCCACGTGTGGATATTAACCGGCACTGGTAACAATCAGAGATATGTTGATATTAGCAGTATCTACAAACAGTTAGGACCGTCGTTATGTCGAAGTTTACCAGGATTTCATGCTATTACTGGATGCGATTATAATCCCGCATTTTTCAAAAAGGGAAAGCAAAGGCCGTTTAGTATCCTTAAAAAAAATAAAGAATATCAACAAGCATTTCTCACTCTTGGCACGTTGAATTTAATCGATGATGTAGACGAAGAAGAACGTGTATTTAACATAGTACAAAAATTTATATGTGATGTTTACAACGTACCAGGAATAACCGATGTAAATGCTGCCAGACTTCAGCTGTTTATTAGTACATATATGGTATGTGATGTTAATGAAAATTTCTGCAAAAATATGAGAAACTTCGATGCTACTAACTTACCACCTTGTAAAGCGAACTTTGGCAACAGTTTCGACGAGCTAACTATATTGCTAGTGTTTGGAACAATGCTAGTACAAAAATGATTATATTCTCAATCCCGAAAATAATGGCTGGACATTAGAAGATGATAAATATCATTTTCATTGGTTTGATGGAGATCAATTGCCGGATTTTGTCAGTCAGTCGCTGGAGGAAGAATTAGGTAATTTATGTTTGCTTCTCATAATTTTGATATCTCTTTAGTTTTCCGAATCTTAATTGGTTGGTTTGTTTTTTACAGCCGAAAAGCCCGAAGAAAACACTGATGAACAAGATGACGATTTAGACATTCAATATCAAGATTGGCTCGATGATGAATTACCTGACTTCAACGACGATGACAATGAAAATTAGAAGCCAGTCAAATATTTACAAATTAAATTAACAAAATTATGTAAAAAAATATTTTTCCGATTTTTTGTAGTCTTGTAAGGTTCGTTACCAATAAATAATTATTTGAAAAGGTTGCTGTTATTTAATTAAATTATTAATACTTTGTAAACCTCTTGATATTTACTTTAAAAAATTGAAATTAATTCGATTAAAAAAAATTAACATTCATGAAACAGTCCGTAAGGCACGATTCTATAATTATTGCGGTCAGACGAGCACTTTTCTCAAAGTTAGTCTTTAATTATTTACGTGATTTTCAAATTAATACCTTTAAAAATTAATTCTCTATTAAATAAAACGAATACGAAAAAGTATATTTTAAAATGACAGGCGTTAATTACTAATGGGTATGCATTTTTATTTACATTTCAATATTAATTCCGACTTCGATTAGACATGCTACATACACGCATAATACGCACGGATAATGCCCGCGCCCATACTCTCAGCGACTTTAAAATTGGGTCTAGGAAATGTTTGGCCCCTTGGATCGGTCTGCCGGTTTGCAAAACGTTTTAAAATAGTTGTCTGAAGAACATATATAAAAATCAAGCATCAGAAAATAAGTGATCTTAATTAAATTTTTTCCGAGCTTTAAAGCGTCTGCAAGGTAAAACCGCCGACCGCATGTGTCTGGGAGTAATGAATACTGATTTTTAACGATATTGTGTAAAATATATGTTAAAATCAGCTATCAGAATTTAAGTGAGGTGAGCAGTGTTTTTATGTACCTTGATTAATTGCTACCTGAAAATTGGCCGTCTGGCCAAGGTAGCGACTAGTCATATGATCATAGTACACCCCACCACTACTCACTCGTATTTATTTTGTCCATCAGAAAATGAGTGACGTCTGGGGGCTCTGGGATCTTGGTCTATAACTTCTAAAACAAAAAAAAATCAAGAGTTTTTGATAATGAAATTTCAAAAAAAGATTTATCAAATTCAAATTTCGCGCCATTTCGTGAGATATTTATAATGGAGCATGCGCTGATCTCAACTTTTCACATATGGCTTAAGGCTAATCTTCATTTGTATATAAATATAGATATACAAACACCTCAACGCTCCGCTTGTGAGGCGTGCAATTCACAGTCGTTTTTTAGTTTTTTGTAAATTATAATTAAACGACAGTACCTAGAACGCTAATATTAACTAGGAATCAGCACAGGGTATAACTTTATATAATAAAAAAAAAGTATTCCGGTAAGATACATTTTCGACCAATTTCTACCACATTCATGGATCCATAAACACAGACTGACGGACGTCCAACAATGATTGATTTTAATGTTATTATTTACTATATTAAACAAAATAATTATTTATAAAATATACCATAAGTGCTACACAGATTATTTAACTTGATATTAGTGCACTCATATTACCCTGTAAGTGTTATATTAGTAAAAAAGTCATTTAAGTTTCGAAATACTGGGTTTTTTGACATGTCGAGAGTAGAGTACCACCTCAACGCTCCGCTTGTGAGGCGTGCAATAAATATGGAATTATTTCTAGAAAAACCGCATACAGGTTTCCTCGCGAAATCTGACCAAAATTGACAATTACTCCAATGAGTGCATAATCTCTGGATGATACTGTTCAAATATAATTAAAAGCATCTTGGGGCTTTATCATATATTAATCGATGGTTTATAATAAGTACTTTGTTATTTTAAAATAATCACTTTTAGAGAGATAAAGTATTGGTTAAATTATTAACAGCCTGTTACCTACATCATGTATAATAGAATAATATACATCAAATTAAAACAATATAATTATGACGTTGAATAAGCTTATATTATTCTTTGTATATTAGTGATTTTAAATAAATTATTGGATCAACATCTTACGAAATTACGTAATTTTCAAATAAAAAAATAACCGATTATTGTACTAAACCATTTCAAATAACAACAAACAATAACTTTGTGTAATTTCGTGTAACGATGCAGTGCAAGCACATACACGACACTATCAAAATGCTGATGAAAAATAATAAAACGTACAAAGCCAGTCACAATGTTATGTTATCGTGGTTATTGGACCTCATAACAAGGTATCGAAGATGCACTTGACTTTTTTCTGGTCAATTATTATATTTGCTATATAAGAGATTTTAATAAGTAGATATCCTCAACAATTTTAAAAATATTTATCTTTTAAATATATGTAAATGCTAATGTTGATCAATATTTTTAGTCGCGGCGCGTAACGTCAAGATGTTGCGCCTGCGCGGCCGTCCGATACGGCTTTATTAAAAGCCGCCATATTTCAGAGGCCGTTTGAAAGGCGCGTCGAATTAAATCATATAAAATCGCGTGCGCCGTTCACGTATACAACGTAGTTTGTTTTAAAATAACTTTTTAGACTAGAATGTAATTTACAAACGATCGATTTTTCAAATCATCTTTTCGAGTGTGACCGTGGAGTCGGCGGGCCGTTTGTGCCAAGTATAAAGCTCGTGGTTTCAATTTAGCGGCGTCGTCGAAGTACCTGTACTTAAACTTGAATACCTATTCAATTACCGCCTTTACGATTAGAATCGGCCAGCCTGCCTGTTCGTCAGTGACGTATTTGAAAAGTCTTGAAATGTTTTTAAGAATTCGTGATTTTACTAATCGGGTTTACGAGATAGTTTACAGTGATGAAAACTAAATCAGCATGGTGGAAATAACGAATCCGGTGAAGAGGGCAAAGCCGGGAAAGTTGCTAAATGTGATACATAGGTTTCGTCAGATAGGTGAAGTCGAGGTGTAATAGCAAGCCTTCTGCAACTACTGTTTAATAAACTGTATAAGAGCGGTAGGACACCTAACGATAGGCCAGCCATCATAGCGCAATGTATAGGTACAAAGGGCAAGTGTCACGCGCCAGAATTGCGGAAATTACCGCGTCGTACATGTCCCCTCGGCGTCGCTTCATTGACAAATTATGTGCAATATTTTTTTATGATCGAAAGGGTCGTGAATAGGACAAGGGCGAAAAGTTGCGGGGGATGGGGGAGAGCGTCACTCATACGAGGTTCAGTCCAGACTGGTTCCAATTCGATTACAAGAGTAAGACAAAGAGCCAGCCCTCAAGGTAGTCATGATCTTCATAAACCCCCTCCGGGTCCGACTTAAATCGATATGGTATGCAAACCAATCGCGAGGTTTTTTTTTTGTCAGAAGTAAGTTTTGGTCAAGGACCAAACGAATTTGCTCGTTTGTAGATTTGAAGAAATTTTACGCCATCAACTTGGTGAGGTTGGCGATTTGTGGAGGATATTGCTCATCTAAGATTAGTCTCGACACCGTACGTTCTACGTGCAATTTTTGTAATGAACTCAATTGTGAAAAAGATTTATTTGGCATAAGTGGTTTTCTTTTTTTACAATTTTACACGTATAATGAATTTTGTCGCTTTATTATTAGCACATATATTTTAAACACGCGTTAAAAATGTATATTTTACAAAAAACTTGAAGTTTAAAGTTTATAAAGAAATGTTAATTTTGTTTTCAATAGTTTAGGATTTTAGAATCTGTGATAGCTGTATTTGATTACGTATTACGCACGCGATTCAAACTATTAAAATTACAAATAGACAGCTTACGTGATTCCGGGTATTACACGACAGACGGACAGTTACCTCTGTAAATAACGGAAACTTAAAATCGTATACGAAATTGTATATCTAAAAGAGCGGGCGGCGCGGGGCGAGCGTGCGCATGTCCGGTACCTGGGCGCAGTCGGTGTACGCACGCGGGTGCGCGGGCCGGCCGTCGAACCCGCGCGTACGGCCGCACGGAATGACTCTAATTACAAACATCGAATGCGCTTTACGCGTAATTAGCGCGCGAGAGGCGCGGATCCGCGCCAGCGAGGGGTTAACGGTCATGCCAATGCTCGTGTTACCTACGGACCGAACGATTTCACCGCTCTCGTTTTTGTTCGGGTCTCGTATTGCGCAAGTAACAATCGATCTATTCCGAGTTGCGGAAGTTACACGACGCAATTTTAACGGACAAGCGACAGGGCACGGAGCGGGCGCCGCCCGAGCCGCACGGCCACGCCGACGCGCGGGGGCAGGATAGGGTTGCCGTTTCCGAGTTTTATAAGCGGGACCCGAAGGTGACGCCAGAATTTGTAATCGTACATTCCGTGTCCTGCGCCGGCGCGTGCTCGGCGCACCGTCGCCGAGAATTCTGTGGTGGCCCCGCCTCGGCTTGCGAGTCGCTCGCGACATCTCAGGTTCCCTTTATCACGATACTTCGATCTGCACAAGAGTCACACGAGGGTGAATTTTATTTCAATTAATTTATTTCTTGGAGTCAATATTTCTGCAACTTCATGAAAACTTACGCGCAAAGTGACGTATAAAAGAATTATTCCAATAAATCGAACATACAAATATTCAATAAATAACGAAATAACATAAAACCACATGATTATCAGAGAATCGTGTGCTTTGATTTACAAATAAAAACTCAGATTTTACACAAGTATTTTAAGAGCACCCAGGCCATTTCTTAAAAATTATTTAAATGCATTAAGAAACGAAATATGTCGTAGCAAAACAGTAAAGTTGGCAACACTAAGGTAGTTTGATATCCGGCAGCTATTTCTATAACGAAGTACCGTAACCAGTTCTGTATGTATGTTATTGTCTTGTCTCTATATCGATACAGTCAATAATATAGAAACGGAAAGTACATAGCCAGTAGATTTTGTGTCACTCTTGCGCAGGCTTAAACGTAAATTCATTTAAAATAAGTAATTGAAAATGTTATGGAGAAAAATTTTTAAAGCAAAAATACCAAAAAAAAAAGGTTTAATAATATGGAAACCTATAATATTTTACATATTTCTTTTCCAATTTTTTTCAACAGTATGAAACCATAATATATAAACTTTTTAACAATAAAAAAAAGGGTCCACAAAAGTTGATAGATTTATCACATTATGATACGAATTTTCTTAATAAAGAGTCATAATGAAAAATCGTCCCTTAGAAAATAACATTTTATTTAAAGGACTTTTGAGTGGGTAGGTGATAAAATAGTTACAGCGAACACAGCGATTACATTACAACTCAAAAGAAATAAAAGTTAAGGATTTATTCACACGTTGACTTCCCCTCCTGACTGAGCTCATTTATTTCTGGCCAGACAGATGGACAGAAAGAGATCTTCCCCCTGAAAAGGCTCAAAGATGCAGGTGTCTGCAAAAGGTACTGCAAGAAAGGCGGCCGGCAGAGGGCGCGTTGACTCAGCGGGCTATTTGCGACTCGCTAATAAGAAAGTGCTCCGCATCGACGGGGACCGCCTCGAGCAGCGAACGCGCCTACACGTGCCTACTACCTGCAATTAGGGCACATAATTGGTGGACTGCCGAGGACGGGGCAGTGAAATGAGAGGCGGCGCCGGGGAAGCAGAAACAGGTCGCAGTCGGTTCATAGATAATTTCAGCTGTGAGTTCTGTTTAAAGGTGCTGAGCGAACGTTAATTTGTACCGAAACTCATACAAGTGCGACAAAGCTATATTCGTCTATATGACTAAACCATAGACACTGAATTGTTTTTTCTACCCTCGTTCAATGCACGTACTTCGCACATCTTTAAATTTTAATGCACATTCTCCGATGCGCAAATTGATTGTCATGTTTGCCTTCACCTTCAAAGTAAGGGGCAACGATATTCCGCTTACGGAGTAATAATTGTGGTTTCTTATTTTAAGACTACTGTATTGAAGCGGCATATCTTTATTATGAAGATAACTTTATTTGAAAATGGATTTTCATATTCTTAATCTTGAATTCTTTTAATTACAACTACAGTGCGATGTACGCCATAACATGTATTACTCCAGTAGTTTTTCCTAAACTAGAAAATAGTATTGCAAAGAGTATCAAGTAAATGTTAATCTATAATATAAATGAAGATGCAAAAGATATGTAACACTATAATATATATTTTTAATTCTATACAATACATTATTCAATATTGTCAAATTAACAAACTCGAGCGACATATACCTAGATAGCGAATTTTAAGAATATACTTATATAATAATTTAATCTTCGGCAGACACGGACTAACATCATAGATTAACTAGGGTATTAGATTGCAAAATATTTTCCTTAAAATAAAAAATATGCAATGTTTAAGATACGACAGCATTCGGGAGCTTCCAACGAAAATGTCGATGGGGTGAAAGGTAATTTTGTCAATTTTTGTGATAGACCGGTCACAGATTAGAAATTAATATTTATACCTAATACAGAGGTAGTACGATGCGCTTATATGTAAGAGATGCTGACATTTTGGATTACCGTTTTACATAGATAATTCTCGAAACTCTTGCTTACATCACGTAAAATATGGCGAACGGTCGGAGAATGACCCCAGGCTATTGGCAAATTGTTTTTCCTAAAGACAAACATTGCTACACCTACCTACCTAATGTTCATCAACTGTTTGCCTCCTTGTGCCAATAACATGTAAACAAGGAAGAATTAACAATATACCTACTTGTTTACTTATTTACCGGTGACGTACTCTCAACTGGCAAATGTAGGTGTGTAAGCTTTGCGTAATAAGTGTCCATTAGACAAAATTAAATTGTAATACGTCGACACTACGACCTAAAATAACTATCTCATTTATTTGTTGAATTTTCTGTTTATTATACGAACTATATTACTCGTGTAGACTAGATAGGTAGGTACTTACTTAGTAATAAATTGATTTGAAACGCCCATTAAAAGTTGTTAACTGCTTTTTGAAATTGTTATTAGAATGCAAATACGCAAGTATATATATACATTTTTGAAAACAAAATTTTACTAATAACTTGTGAAAATCAGATCGATGAATTAGTGCCTACCTAGGCACTAACCTTTGCTATTGTAATAGACGTACCTACCTAGGTACGTCTATTACACTAGCAAATTTTGTAATGTATATCATTGCTGTTCCCTGTGATGTGTTTTTAGTCAGCCCGCAATGAGGTCAAGTAATAGTCATTTTATGTTAAGCAGTCATTTCGCATTATATAAAATAAAAAAAAGTCATAAATGTTTAATTTACGGTAAGTATTCTACTTCTAAATCGACGTGAACATATAGAAAAATTAGATAATTTTCTGAACTTTTTGAACCAAAAACACTTGCAAAAGTAGTTTTCTTCTTTGGAGATCGATCCGTGAGACAATAGTCTAAAAGGATTTCATCAAAAATCACTGCTTAAATATGTTAGGAACATGCTAATCTTTTTGCTTACCTTCATCCTTTTCTTACCAATTGTAAATGCCTTTCGATACCTATTTAAATTTGCATTTTATATACTTATAAATGTCATATATTAAAGGAATTTCATAAAAATTATTGTAATAAACGGACGGACAGGGAAATGATTCGATACGTTCCGTTTTTCTTGCATCTGTACTTCTTACCTACTTATGGACCGATAAAAACGAGAGTAAATAACCGTTTCATTCGAGATTTTTACAGTCGGCACCTAGTCGCAAAACTAATTATATGTTTACTGTGTAGCTATCACGTTTTACGGCTCCGATATATCGCATTATCTGGGTAATAAATCCCGGCAACGCGTTATCGCGTTACGCGGCCCGGCCGCCGCGGCCCTGAACCTGAATCGATAGGTACCAGATTTTGGACCGATGCATTTCCTCACCTGGTCCCATACAGTTATCCCCGGGGAAAATACAGATATCCCACAAGATCCCCACGGTTTTTTTTTTAATGTAAATATGAACACGTCTGTAAGCGTTTATCTATATTGTGTCAAGCGTTCAGTTCGTGGGCGAATTCCTTGCCCGCTGTAAGATTAATAATCAGATAATCCACAGAGAAACTTTACCGGGAGCCGGCGAGGTGAACGCCGTCAGGGCAGCACAGAGCGACACCGCGCCGCCCAACAGCCGGCGGCCGGTCAGCCTCCGCGACACCGCGCGCTGACGCTGTCCATCTTATCAATTTATCATTTAAAGTATCGATCAGGGCACACGCGTGCACTCGCCCGCCGCCCGCCGACGACGCACAGTATATTTTTACATTACAGAGTATATTCGAAGGGCAATACGCCGGCCGCGGCGGATATTCGCGGGGATGTCGACCCTTTTAATTGTCACTCGGTGAATAAACTCACTGTTGTGTGAAAACGTTCACTGTTAGAAATGACGATCAGCTGAGATCCACCACTATAATAGTTTATGACAATATTAACCACACAACTCCCCACGACGGCACGTCGAGCGAGACTGACTGGCCGCCAAAAAAGAACGGAACTATAGGGAATGAACGAACGCGCCGCGGCGGGAGGGGCGGGGCGCGCGAGGGACAGTTCGTACAGCGACGGACTATCCGCTAGATGGCGGTAGCAGATGTTTGAAAGTACTGCTATTTCCGATTTAGGATTATATTAAAATAAAACCTACGTGTTTTTTAGTATAATTGCATGTATACTAACGCAACCTCACTTCTATTTCCCAGAGAAAGAGGCAGAGCCCTCAGATCTCCACATGCACCTTACCTATAACTAACAATGCAGGCAATATATTTATGTATATGAAATAATTTTAAATAATATTTCATATAATTTATTTATATATTAGTACTATTATTCATACTAATAGACTTAGATTTTTATACTTCGTAATCAAACACAAGCGTTATAATACTTATATAATTATTTAAGTATTATAATAATCGAAAAAAACCATTTTTAAAATTATTTGAATTATATTGCTGAAATACGGCACAAATATAAAAATTTACAGGAAACGTTCGATTTAATATGAAACATTGGTTTACTTACCATTCAAAAGAGTTTTTACTGAATAAATCTTTTAAACGTAAATATTTTGTCTTCTTTTGGGATCTGTTAAGGCAACAAGTTTCATAGTAGCATGTTTTACAGCAATGTACTACAAATTTTAATAAACATTATCCGTATAAATTGCTTTGATAGATCAACGTAAGCAAAGTGTATGTATCAGTTCACGTCTCTGATATAGACAGCTATTGCTATACACAGGTAGATATGTATGGCTCATAGCTATACTCTCATCGGCGTACGATTACGGCTGGAAATTACGCGCTACCAGCGTGCAGCCTTCCGCCGACGCGCGCTCCATCAACGCTTAAATTAGGTAAACGTTTTCGAATACACTCTCCATCGGAAAGCTTGCGCAAAGATTTATCGAGTTCGCCCGCATTCGGAATATTTCAAGTTTCTTTCGATTTCCCCGGTCCGATTTCCGCGCGACGATCGACGGAATTTCCGCCGAGTGCCGTCTAGGTATTTTCATTGCTCTCGGGGCCGGACGACGTTTTAGGAAATTAATCGCGCGCCGTTTTCGCAAATACGTGGAAGGTAAAAAAAATCCATTAAGCCTCGGGTACGTAGAGAGGGCTCTCGCAATCGGGACCGAAATCGATTAAAACCCTACGAGCTCGGACAGCGATTCGCGGACTATCTCGAGAGCTGATCGTCCCTGGAAACTCGTTCTCGTTAGGAGGGCTTTAAGGTTAAGGAACAGAATGGAGATATTAGTTCTAGATGAGGTTAAAAAAGAAAACGCAAGAGCATAATATTCTAACAAAGTAAATTACGTAAATCAAATAAGCTATAATCAATAATATTCCGAAATGATACCATAATGTTCGATAGGGGCATTCATTTACAATGGTTAACCATAAACAATGGAAGCACGTTATCGGCCGTTGTCAGAGATTTATGATGGGCGCATCTTAAATTAATTATGTATGACATTAGCTACGAACGCTCGCAGAGACGCACCGGTCCTCCCCACGCGACCAGCGACGCGGCGGGCGGTGTTTGTTTATTTTAATTTAATTTAACGTTGCAGCATCTCGTATTTGTTATTTAAGTTACACTGGAATTATTCAACGCGTCTATTCCTTTGGTTCAAAACAAAAATTAAATGCTTCACGGGTCTCTCGTAAAAATTGGTCAAGATAAGAGCGCATTTTAGAACTATTAGAAGATTTTGCAGGTAAATTCTTGAACGTACATTGCTACGTTGTATTACATATTAGTTGTACGTAATAAACATGTCTCATTCGTAAAGTACCTTTGTATGATCTCACTGCATCAACGTACGGAGTCAGTGACGCTACGCCGCGAGATTGCAATATTCTAATAAGTATAAAGTGTTGGTAAATATTCTTACTTTAACCTTTGTACCTCACTTTTTAAATTGTTCTATTATTATTATTAATAAAAAAAACCAAAAAAACACGAGGGGAAGAAATAGGAGAACAAGCAGACTGTAACATAAAATATACTAACAAGCTTATGGAATATACTAGGGTGTTAATTAATAGAATCTCTAAATATCTATAAATGTAAACAATATATTACTACGCAAATTGGTGAGGATTTTAAAAACGATCGGTCTAGCGTGAAGGAAATAAAATGCAAAGCCCTCTTATATTATTAAGAAAAAAAATTGAGCATGTGCATTAAATTGATAAATAAGACTTGATTACTTTGATATATTTCTTTTTCAGATTTTCAATCTCAAAACATTTATAGTTTTAATTATATAGACTGAAATGTTACATCCAATTAACTCATGTCAGAACGACTGCTATAAACGAACCGGCCAAGAAAACAAAGCTTCTTTTGTGGAATTATTATTATTATCCGATAAATAAGCGTAGGAATCGTAGTCTCAGAAGAATGACCAGGCGAGCAGCTCCGCCGAAGAAAACCCGCGCGCACCGAACTCGATCGGGACGAGGACGCGCCGTGTGCTCCGGCTTGCTGCAGCCCTGGCTCAATACTGCGGAACTACGGGGAGATATGTGGTGTCGACTAATTTCGGTTATTCATCAGTTAATGATGATATTTCAGTGCGAGAAATTAACAAATTTCTCAATATCTGACCTCATTTCTTGAATTAATAATTCAACGATAGAAGACCAGTTTGAGACGATATTTTTAATGTTGTGATAAAGAAATTGAAAAACTTTTGATAATCTAAAAATAATATAGTATGAATTTAAGAATTATTAAAGATTACACGCAAGTATTCCAAGAAAAAATCAACTATGCTAATCAAACTTTTTTAGGCCGTGTTAAAAATGAATACTTATTTATATTCAACTTATTGTCTTTACTCGTTCCTTACTCATGCACATATAAATGAGAATGTGGATCTGTTTGCGTGTTTACCTTCATTTCTGTTGCTATGCATTTTAAACGATTTCCATTATGTTTTGTGTACACGAGATCGTGGAATCTGTGTTATGGAGATCGAACAATAGAATGATTTTTATTCCCAAATCTCAGAGATTTTCAAAAAACTTCTATGTGACCATTCATAATGTGGATATGTGTTAGATTTTTCATTACCCTCCTTTATATCGACGTATAACCCCCATTTTTTTTTTTTTATTTCAGATTGACAGTCTTGGACCGAAATCCTCGACACTGACTCAGTGTGTGTTCACGTTGGCCCAGTATTTTGAAAACGAACATTGGATATTTCTAATAACCGAGATCGGGATTGGAAATGCGATCTAAATTAAACTAAGATCAGAGACAAATATTATTGTATGTATATTCGCAGTGACAAATATCTCTATAAACCACTAGCTCTCGCTAGTTAGATACATAAAAGATAAAATATTTTAATAATAAAGAAGGAGCTTTAGCAATACGATATACGTTTATTAACATGACCGTATAGACCTCAGTGCTGTCGCTTACTTAACACCATGAAACAGTTTTGAAATAACTACTGAGAATAGATTTTTTATGCGTTGGAACATAAAACTGTAATAAAATATTATCTATATTGGATACCGAACATAACTCTCCTTTTATGTTTAGTAGGATTTGCTAATAGAGTGGCCGTGACTGGATAATAAAATGGTGGAAAATGTGTGCGTTGGTGTCGTGGCGTAACTTATAAAGTTATTTAAGTTGAATCGTCACTCGTAAAACCAATACGAAAACTAATAATGGACCTACTATCTTACTCTATAAGGTTCCAGCTATTACATATATATACATCTTTAACATTCACATTGGAGTGGAAGTTCTCATTTTTTAATATAATTCTAGAACTTGCCATAATCTGAAATAGTATGAGTGTAGACTAAGAATGGATGAGATGCCTGTCAAATATTTCTTGTACGCCGACGACCAAGTAATCCTTGCGCCTTCGACAAGCGAGTTATAGGAGATGGTAACTAAAATTGATGATATTTTATTATTAAAATAATCATCAATTTTAGTTACCATCTCTCTTATGAGAAGTATGAAAATAAATATTAGTAAGATTAGTCTTACTATCGCTATCTATATACTTACAAAGAGCCGAAAGTTCGACAGAATGGGATATAGGTATATGTAGAAGGTGAGTGTCGGACAAGTGATAGAGTTTGTATACTTAGGTAGTCTGTTTACAAACGAGGGTCAACATGATAGAGATATCGGAAGTAGAATTATTGCGGAAAATAAAGTTAATGAGACTTTGTTGGCTATTATGAGTAGTAAAAGTGTCTCACAACAAACACGTCTGGCTGTCCATAATGGGGCCCTAATCGCTACGCTTATATATGGTAGTGGGTGTTGGGTACTGCAGAAGAAAAATGAAAGTAAAATCAATGCGGTGGAGATGCGATTTCTGCGTAGTGTGTGGAGGGTCTTTGAAAGATAGATGTAGGAACAATGATGTCAGAAAGCGGTGTAGTTTGAAAGGATATGTAGGGACTAAAGTACAAATAGATTTGTTGCGGTGGTTGGCATCTGGAAAGGATGAATGAAAATGGACTGACAAAACAAATGTATAGAGTGAAGTAGAAATTGTTAGGAATATTCTTCTGCTTAATAGACAAACATGCCGCTTGGCATATGCCCAAATCATATGCCTCCTTCGAATGTGGAGTTAGCGCGCACGTCGGCTTAAAAAGCCAATCACAGCGAAGTATGTTCGAGGAATCGGGTCTGAAATTATATCAGGAACACCACAAACTGTTCTGAAAAGTTGTTGTGAAGTGCGATCACGTATTTGCACTAGACACATCGAATCTTAATTATTTTCCCTACCCACTGTATTAAATCCCACACTTTCACCGGCCGTTGACTTTTCTCCACTCGCACGATCTAACATCGACCATAATCGACGTTCTCCGTTTCGAAAACGGATAGAATCAACCCGAACAGACAATATCTCGAAACGAGCTCAAGACAGACCGATAGCCAATAGCATTTAAAAATTTCCGACTTTGTCCAGGATCGACATCAAACAAAGACAATTAATTAACGCAGGGCTGCGTTTCGAGAACGTGTCCGTAATAATCCCGGCGGGTACCCGTCGCGGGGATTAAAAATAGTGTCCCGTCTTTGTCCTTCCACAAACAGCGTCCTAAGCCTCGAGGCTGCGGTTAAGCCGCTACATCCGTATTTGATGTTCCTTTTATCGAGCTTTTTTGTCAGCTTCGTTATAATCTCGACCTCTTCTATCGCGCTTCTAGGTAGTCGACGACTTTAAAGCCTTTTTAAATTCTTCGACTCCTTAGGCGTAATTTTAATTGTTTCGTGTTAATTCTTGCCAAAGTATCCTTTCATTTATCGCAGTATTATATTCGTTATTTATCGTTAACATAACTTTAAATTAGGCATTAATTAAGTTTTATGAGAATGTCTTCTGACGCATTATTGTATCGAAGGAAATCGGTCTTTAAGCACGCCGAGTTATTATTTGAAATGACTACTTCTGAGTTTAAAGAAACTATTTATTCTTAGAAAATACATAAATCACACCCGCAATTTTCAATTAACAAAATAAGCCAATCATTCTGTTGGTTCTTATGGCTTGTCAGTAAATAAATACGGCTGTTGTCAATAAATTACTAAATCATATGATAAGTTGTTGAAGTGCAACGTTGTATTAGCGTTTGGTTGGTCATAATGTATTTCCGGCCCATGTATCCGTGTGTGTTTACTCACACATTTACGTTTCAACATAATAGAAATGTTCTCATGTTACTATTATTTACACAGAGAATGAAAGAAAAAATTACAAATTTGTATCAATTACGTATTGGTAGAATAGAATCAATAAAAAACCAACATCTAAGTCGTCCGATGTTCTTAGCTTTGTGCTGGGAAAATAAATATACAAATTCGATTTCTGTGCAAGATTTTTGTGAATGCGTCAGTGTCTTGCCTTTTTGTCTTATTGGTAATTTAAGTTAATCGTATTTTTACTTTATAATAATAATTTGTAAAATAATTGCACTTCAATCCTTGTCAAAGGTTAACAACTTTCTTTATTGCTTTGACTTCGCAAGAGTTCTGGATTGTCTGATGTTATGATTCTAGATTGTAGCTGGCGAACATTAGCCGCCATTTTGTTCAATGCCGACAAGAAGTTCGATTTTGACAGGTCAGCTTTATAAATGAATAAATGTTCATGGTCTCGATTACTGTCCCGTTTCCAGTGTCGATTATTGTCCCAGTTTCGTAATGTGAGTTTGAAATTTAATCTGATTCCATGTTTTATGACGATTTGCAACTCTTTTCACTGGAGTTGGATTTTTAAATTATATATATTTAATTTGATACACATAGCAACTTAAAAAAACTAAGTCATACATCTGATAACTTTTGTGTTTCTTTATGTTTAATTTATAAAAAAAAACAACAACAACTATAGTTTGTGCTAACCTTAAATATTCCGTTACTGGGGCACTTGATTGCAAAGAAAGTAATAAACCCGTTTTTTAAACCAGTAAAAGTAAAAAAAATTAAGTTTAAGAAACGTGATGAAAAAATACTCCTTAACGAACTAAAAAGAAAATGGTAATTAAAAATATAATTAATGTAGTAAAAGCGTGCATTGCGTGCTTAATAGGTATTTATCTGTTGTCTCATGTTTCATCGTTAGTTATTCCTAAAAGTATTGTTATCAAAACGTATGTAAAAAAAAATACACAAAAATTACAAAACATAAATGTTATACAAAAATTTTAAACAATTTCTAAGAAGCGAATAAAAATGGATTTTCGCTTCTGAATCACAATTAAACAATATTGTGGTTAATTTGTCGTTTCATAGTACTTTTAATTATATAGTTTGTATGATATGGCAATCGCGCTTTAAAATCCTTTACTTTGATATCCCACTCGATACGCACCAAAAATTTTTTTGAGGGTATATTATATTATGAGATCCAAAACTTGCCATATTGATTGTTTTTATGGCTTGCGATGGGTTGACAAGAACAGTCCAACGGCGTCGTAATTATAAAAATTCATTTAGCACTTTGGACGATGCGAGTTAACAATGATTATTATATGAAAAACATGACTATTCTTCTGTTGTCTTCTATGAAAATAGATAATGTACGGACCTTTCGCCGAACAAATCCGGTTCGCTCTTGCCACTTTTAGTCGATCTATCACCCTGCGGCACGAATACAAAAACAAGTACCATTTTCGCGGGCCGTATGCGAGCCCAGCAGCCCGCCCCGTATGCGGTATAAGTACATACTTCGCTTAACGATCACCAACTCGTAAATTAATTTACTTATGTGGGAGTAATGACGTAGCGAGTTAGTTAATTTATCCATTTATTGATGTAGGTTGATTTCGAGGCAATTAAAACAACACCTACGTATTGTGTTACTGAAATAATGGGTTTTTTTAAATTAAAACTGCTCGTTTGGGCGATAATTTCCCTACTCGTTGATGTGACCTCAGCACGTATGTTATCCATATTTTATGTATAATATTATACTTCCGGACGATCATTAATTTAATAAAAAACAGAATAATTACTATTTGTATAACAGTGCTTGCTCTGTGAGTAGATATCGCCAGTCTCCCCGCCCAAACAAAAGAGCTTACGGGCTACATGACTCGACAGCGGCCGCTATACAGTAGATTAAAATTCACAAAGGATTATTTCTAAGATACCGCATCGACCGGTTAATAGAACCACCTCGAAATTAATGTAGCTAGACGACATCTTTGTGACGTGTTTATTTCTGTAATAGTGATCTATTATTTTAGGCAAAAACCGATTTTATCAGTAATTTTACCGTATACGTTTCCTCGTTTTCGTAAACATTTACCGAAAAATCAGCATCGAATTCGTCACAGCCCTATTCGGAAAAGTCAGTACATGCACCGAGGTATATGATTAAATAGTGATTAAAATAGGGCACGTTAATTACATACGAAAATTTAGTATATGTAAAAATAAATTGAAATGTTTAATAAAAATAGTAATCACTTAGACTCGATAAAGTCACACGAACGGGTGTGTGATAGTAAAATGTTCAAAAGTTACCCTTACAAAAGTTACATAAACTTAAGAACATTTAGTTTAAAACAATAAATTAAAAGTATATTTAAAAAAATTATTGTGTTGTTTTTTTATGTAATAGTTTTTTTTTATCGTTATTTATTACAATTTAATTTGAAATAGAGCTAGCCTCTAGTTTCTTGCTCATGCTTCTCGAGGGAAAACTGCCCTCCGAACAAGTGGTAAATTCGTATTATAACGTATTTCACGAGTTGTTTAAAACCTATGAAATACAGATATTTTTAAGTTTGAATTTGAGTTTTTAAGTAATTTAATTCAATTGCTCCTATTCATACTTATTGCCATATCCGATATTTTTAAGCTATTGCATAGCTTTTATCGCGGGCTTTGAGCGCGGTGACTGAATCAAGAAATTCCGTAAGGAAAATAAAACCTAACACCCCCCACTCCGCCTACCATGTAGCGCGGCCGAGCGTTCGCTTAAAGTGTATGTATATGGTACGACTGTACGAAGCTCGCACGGATCGAGACGAGCTGCTCCGAAATCGGACGAATACGTAAGCAGCTGTTTGTGAGAAAGTATATAGGTGTATAGGTATCTATCATATCTTTATAATGCCACACTCACCGCATGTACCCCGTAAGTATACATGTAGGTATACATGTATACATAGGTGACCTATGTACAACAGCGAATAGCAGTTGCTGGTGAATAGCTATACGCGTAGAATTTTTGTATAACGTGTTTTACATATGAATAAACAAAGTGCATTTATTAATGAAGAGAGTGATGAAAAACTTGAATTAATAACAAAGAAAAAAAATACTGCATAAATAAATAAATAATTATAATGGCATAAGTTGATAAAAAATGCTATGCAATAGCTTTACCGCGGCAGTCCCCGAGTGCCACTCATTTATTTTTTATTATATTAGAGATAATATTATGAATAATAGTTCATTAGTTTCTAGACACAATCAATAGTTATTTAGTACGGAAAATAATACAAGTATTTTGAATTTGCTGCCTATTTACCTGATTCAGGTAATTGTACTTTTTCTAAGGTTTTTATTTAATTATGTGATATACATTGGTGTAATTCTTGATCACATATGTGTATGTATACACGTAATCATCATAACACAAACACGACCAATCACAATGAAACGTGGCTTCTACAAGCGCCGGTTGTACCAATCAAGCGAACAAAAGTGGGGCCGTCATAAATGTTTTAAATGTATCTGCAACATACGTCTCGATGAGTACGGGTACGGCCACATGTGTGAATAGTTCACCAAATTCTATATAAGACAAAAGCGTCGTCATAAACTGACCGTAGTAAAAGAACCATTTCAGCAACAGCGATTTATTGTGCGCATCTCACAGGCACGAGCTGCTGTAGTCATAATTTGTACTGAGTGTTCTGACTGAATACAGAACGTTAACAAGAAAATATTTAAAAAGGCTATGAAGTCATTTTCGTGAAAAATGATACGACATACAAAAAACGCGCACGCGCGCGCGCACACACACACGAAGGAGCAGTTATTAGTTTATATTATTAAATGAAGTAATTGATATTGAAGCATAAGTTTATAAATCTACGAGCAAATAACAAAATTTCAGTTGTCTGCTTATAAGTTAATTACAATTCCTTTAATTGTACACAAAAACGTTTGTAAAAAATTTGTATCTAGTCAATAAAATTATAGTTATTTATTTATAAGGTTATTATAATTTCTTTACTTGGAGGAGAAGAAATTAATAAAAGCTCCATGATTAAACAGTTAAAATTTAATTTTATACTCGTAAATTTATTATTTTATTTCTTGGAGATAATCTTATCCCCAAGAAATAAGATAATAATCAATTTACTATTTATTACCACATGTAGCTAAATTTTTGGTTATATGATTGTAGATATATTAAATGTTTTTCACTTTGAGAAAATGATATTAATAATATTTTTACATATATACTACAAAATTTTAGTTATCTTCTTCTAAATTTATAATGTTTTATTTTTTCATTTCATTTCATAAAGTGAGCATTTCTCGCAGTGTGAAAAAAATGTAGCAGAAAATTTCATACCTTAACTCGAGCAAGCTGAAACCATTCATATGTAAACGAGTCGATAACATGCGCGTGATAATAAATCAATCGCAAAGGTGATCGATAAGGTGTCTTGTCCCACGTGCGGTGTGCATGTCCGTATGTAACTGAAGACGTTACTCGTAACGTTAGACGCATGGAAGCTGTCAGTCGCGGCGCGCCGGCGCGTACACTCGGGCGGACGAAGGAAACGGCGTGAAATTTATTATCGAGTTTTAGGGGAAATTTCACGAAGCGATTTATATATAAATAATATTACGATTTGTAGCATACTATGTGACTTAATATTTTACAACTTAGTCTGACTTAAGTAAAGGTAAGTTCAACGTAAGTTGAATTTATTTCATTTCGTTAGACCGCAATTCAAATATGTTCAAATATATGAATACGAAAATATTACATTTATTTTATATCACATACGAGCTTTTGTTCGTGGTTTCACTCGACGGACGTCGAATTCCATTTCCATTTCCGACGTCGAGCGATCTCACTATTGTCAATGACAATCCCGACGCTGGTTTCGATTTCTGTTGCGGTTTCGCAATTTTCGCCGATCTGGTCTTTCCGATCCCGGTTTCTTTTTAAACTATTCCAGAGAAATTCTGCGTGTTAAAATTAAATAAATTAATAATTAAATGTTATATAATAATATAACAATATAACATAATATTCAAAGAGGAGGCAGTATAAAAACCCCACTGTTCGCTTTAATTTACTATAACTTTTGAATTATTATTAATCGTCGCGATACAATAGGATTATTGTCAATCTCCCTCTACTTCGCTTTCCTCTCACCCTCTGACAACTTCTTTCCTTCCTGACCTAACCCCTCTTCTTGTCAACCTTTGTCATCCGTTTTTTACTTTTTTTTTTTTTGTCCAAACTAAGCGATCCAATAAACAAAATGAAAGAATAACATAAAATCGAAGATCTTAAAATTGTCTATTTACAAATGGCTATGCAGACAAACAAACAACAACCTACATTGTATATGACGATGCATTCTATAAATAGTAGACAAAATCTGTTATGCTATTGTGGAATCATAAGACGGCATACAGACAGAAACACATCTAGACAGTGGTTTATATTTAAAACAATGATGTCTTTTATAGCATTGTGGTCGTATTGTGTTAGTAACAAAACGGTGTAAGCAGGCCCCCGCTGCACTGCACGCCCGGGCCGGCTTAAGTTCGAGGCGCCTCAGCCTGAAATAAAAAGATTGTGGGAGGATACGTCTCAGCGACGGACTGATTATAGCCTGACGCAGGGTCTTCGCTTTATGTATTTAACATGACAGCCTCGTTAACGGGCCCTTCAAGGGCGAAAAAGGGGATTTTATCCGCCTCGAACCCTACGTACTACTTCATTAGGAATTGAAGTAACTAAAGACTAAAATTGGTAATGTACTTACTAGAAATCAAAGACTCGGCTCCTACAAAACCTTCTTTTTTATCTCCTTTTGAATTAGTAATACTAAACAAAGAAAATTAAATGGTGAACACCCAACAATGAGCCAATTATAAAGCTCTAATTACGGACGATTCTAATTTTGGCAACCCTAAACTGGAAATTTGTGCAGTTACTTACAATTTCCCATTTTGCTTTTTAATTTATACAGTTAATTTTTTTCGCCCATTACCGGAGTGATTTTCAACGTCGGTGCCGCGTCGCCACCTTTTAAAAACCCGTTTTGTCAAACTTTTAAATGGTTAGTAATTTGACACGTCCTTTCTTAAAATTTCAAGTTAATTGCCATAACTGCTGGGACATAGTCAAAACTAACGTTCGATTAAGGCTGATTTATTAGTGCGTCCAAAGGAAATAGATGTAATAAAATATTGGAAAAACGAAGTGACTGACAGCAAATATAGAATTTTTTTAAACTAGATTCCAATTAAGTTAAATTATATTTTTGGACAATTTCGCTGAAATCATCAAATATACGAAATTGACATTTACATAATCACAGACAACAAAAACGAACTTTGTTTAAAGCTACTGTGCTAAGGATTAAAATTAAACTTCACTAATGAAATCATATCATCGATTTACATATTCAACAATAAAAAAGTTGTAAAAACATTATTCCACCCCAAAATTACGTCATCTGCATACATACAATTAACTTAATCAGTATTATTTATTCGTTCATTGATAGCTGGATAAGGAGTATTATTCCTAAAAGCTGTTCCTACATTGTTGAGTGTACTCGGCTCGTTTTACACGTCAAGGTTTTTTTACATTTGTTTAGTAAGAGGAGACGCGTAGGCCGCGGACGGTATTCCAATAAAATATACGGAACGTCTAATTCCCCCGTCGATCTGACTTTTACATTTTTCCAAAAACGATTTCTTGGTTTCCATGCGCTTTTTTAATTTAAAACGATAGTCTCCGTCACTGTTAATGTTAACGAAATGTATATGTGTTATAAAGTTCACATCGATTATGGAAAACGAAGGGAAAATTGGAAATTATAATAACATATCATTTTTATATATTATGTGATGTCCATATCAAACGATGGCCTGCACCGTGGTTCGGTGGTCAGAGAGTTGCTTCGAACAGGAAGGAACTGGGTTTGAATCGTGAACGCGGATGAATTCAATGTTTGCCCGCAATATTTAATCGCATGCAGCATGCAACCCACCGCTGACCCTCGAATCTGCTCTTCCACTAGGAATCCTCATCTAACAAATTGCAATGTCATAGTAAAGGATTGATTGATATGGAACACTTAAAATAGTGTCAGTATTACAATATTGTCTAATCCACCTTATTTGATAGTATTCAATTTTTGTCATTTTAGGAGGACCTTTGCCGTGTCTTGTGGTGGTTGGATACACCTCATAAAAAATATATATAATTTTTATATTAATATTGAATTAATTATAACTAAACCGCACTATTTAATTAACAATAGCACGGCATAGAATCATAGCAGAAAGGTTTGAAAACGCGCAACTAGGACGTGGAACAAAATAACAATGTTACAGGTATAAACAAACACGACCGCCTGTCGCATAGCGTGCCGTATTTAGAGCGGTCGTGACATTTTTACACATCCTTCCATTTTGTGACATTTACGCCGAACTTCCGAATCGTGACCTTTATATGGTCAGTTGACTTTTTTGCACGCGACTATGTGAATCTAGATCGAGTTAAAATATCAAGTTTCTAAAAATGCTCGTTCACGGTGCGGGCGCTAAACTGGATTCTTTTAAAGTCGATAGGAAACAGTTCACATTCGCGACAGCACTTTGACGAAGGACGACGCCTGCCGACCGCCCCGAGGGTTACCGATTTACCGAATCCATTTCATGAAATATCAATTTAATGTAGTTCTGCAAACCCAAGTTTTTCAGCCACAAGCGAGAGTTTTTAGTCGTATGCTAAAGTAGGCCCATTTTACAATTCTAATTTGAAATAACCCTAGCGCTGATATAAACGGGCTAAAATACTTTTTAGCAATAAGTAAAGTAGGCGGATGTTGTATAAGTGATTCTGGGATGAAGTCATACTTTATAAAAACAAATCAGAATAGTGTTTAATTCCATTGTTTTTGGTAGCTTTTCTATATCTAGAGTCCTTTTTTGTGATTGGCGAATGAAATTAGCGAAATAAAATGGTGATTTTCAAAATTGTAAAAGTAATTAAAGTGTAATACCGCGTTTAAAATAATTATAATCTTATATTTCTAGAACTGCAGCAGAAGTATTGTAAGCCCTCATTACGAAGATGCTACAAGACCTGAAGTTTAATTTCTAGGAACGTCCCGTGCGAGATTCTAGAAGCGATAACCTAACACAGGCTTTTGCGTACTCGCTTATCTTTTACTATTGATAGCGGCCGACGTTGCGGGAAGCAAGCCAAGTGACCACTGATTCATTATTATGTTACTAACTCTTCCAAGTAATATGGGATACGCGATGATGTATTTCCTTTGTGGGTGGTCGTCGGCTGCTCTATTCTACAGAATCGTGAGTGCAATCGTCTACAGTCTAGACGCACTACTTTTAGAATGAAAACGAGTATAACTGTAAAGTATGTAGACGGGCAATAAACACAGGCTACTTTATCGATATTTTTAGTTTTCTGAGATTTTCGCTCATATTAGGTCGGAAGAGCCACTTTTTTACCTATAAAATTTAAAACGTTCAAATATGATACAGTTTCTAAAATATTTTATTTTGTATGATACGACCCTTGTCTACATATTCGTTGATGATATGTAAGCCCATTAGATACGATAATAGCAAGTGAAATCAAAAATAAAATTCGTTAATAAAAAAGAATGAATTGCCATTTATCAAAGTCTCTTTGCCGTATTTTCTTTGAAAATGAGATATCTTTTAATAGTGCATTAAATCGATGAGTGGCAATGGACCGATGGCTTTCTAGTGTTCTATTTATCTAACAAGCAATATACAACACTAACATCTGGCTCATTAATATATCTATCCAAAAAAATTATGTGAATGTACACTTTGTTAAATAATAAAGCTTTAAAAAAATAGCAAAAAAACTTCGTAGTGCTAGTGTGTATTTGTGTTATGATGGCTATCTGTGTGTTAAGATATCCCTAAAATTACAGATGTCGCAAAATTGATAGATTTTCTTCTAAACGTTATATTGCGAAAATGCTTAAGTTTGTAATTTTTAGTATTTAAAAACTATTACTATTAGTTAATAAACCAGTGAATTATTACTTAGAGAACAAAAAAAGATAATACATTATAAGTTATATTGATACATGCCCATTCTGTATAAATATCAAAAACGGCGCTTGAAGAGTTAGGCGTTACGAAATTAAAATTTCTTTTCTGGCATAAGTTTCCATTATATTTAAGTAGATGTCATCAACAAATTTTTGTGTTAATGAAAAAAATAAATTTTTCATTCGATACAAACAATAAAAATTCCCGCTTTATTTAAAATATTGCAGTAATGTCCAAAACTCCATAATACATATTATGTGATTGTTTGTGGCTGGTGTTGTTTGTGGGCGAACGCCCGTTAAGGTGCGACATCTGTAATTTATGTCCTAAGTCGGCTTTCGAAACTTTCATAAATGAAATATTAATTTATCTGGTTTTGAGGTAAACTAGCTTTTGTTTGTGATTTCGTGTATGAGAAGTCCGATATATAATATGTATCGAAAATACAAGGTAATTAGCCAAATAACGATTAGAGTCGAGGTAGAAAATTGAAGGCGATAAAAATAATGATACTCTTTTGTATAGAATAAATATTGAAGAAACGTTGTATGGATGATACTACTTAGATTAAAATTTAATAAGACCACAAAGCTTCATATAAGTGTTTTATATATTCTGAATTTAATGGATTTTGTATTTAGCACGGTAATACATAGATATTGTTGGCCATATTCGTAAGTATTCTAGCAATAAAAACGTACAATAAAACATTTGTTCTTTCATGTTCATTCTTATACTTCCACTGACGCCTTACAATCTGTTTACATTTTTCTCTAATTCTATATTTCTGTCATTCTAAGCTATTCTATCAAATAGCGATCTGGAGGTACTCGTCACTTTAGACTCATGAGTTGATTAGTGGCTATTCAGTTTGACGACATATCGTCAGCAGTAGTTTACCCGAATTGCCTTTCGAATCGAAGACACGACACAAAATAAAATGTACACACAAACGATACGATCATACAATAACACCCGCTATTTCAATTCCATACAAATCCTCCGATGGATATTCTATTCGTGGAATATGCAGATGAAACGCATTAGGCGTCCGAACGAGAAGATAAAAACAACACGTCGCGGGTGTCGATTACGCGCGTTTCACGCGGCCATTGCGGTGCGCCATCGCTGTCGCGGTGACGCGCTCGCGTTGGGCGACCTCAGCGGCCGCGGCGGCAGGCCCGCGGCGAGCGTCGCACGGTCATGCGCATAAATGTTTATGCGGTATGCATTTACCTTTCGTGAGGTTATCGGCGTTATGGTATTGACGTCTAGAAACTGGATATCGGGTGTTCAATTTACGATCGGTGCGAGGCATTTAATTTACGTACATACGAGACAAGAAAACATCATACGAGTAATGTCAGAAGAATTGTATATAATAAGTTCTTTTCGCATGTGGATGCGGCGTGAATGACACTTGTAATGAGTTTATATGTATATACTATTTTATGTCAGGCATAAATAAACTCGTCTTTATTGTACGAAATTCGTGACGCCTATTTGAAAATTGCTATTACGATGTATACAAGAGATTTAAAGCGATAACATGTTTACGGAAATTATTGGAACCCAGTGAGTCACTTTCTAGCCACCCGCGCTGTATTATATGCGGTAGACTAACATACGTGCATACCGCAGACAAGTTACTATTATTGTTTTTTATTTTATTCTTTGCTTCAGTCTTGCTTTCTATGTTTTCATAAATTTTTATTCTACCAGACAACAAGTACGAGAAAGCGATTCACGATAATTTATTAGGTCGAGAGAAAAGTTTTTTCTTATCTTATAAGTGAAAAGTTGCAATAAAATTTCTTTGGTTGTGCTGCTTGTATTTGACTAGTTTCCATACCATTAAATAGATGGTTTTTTAAAAAAAGATAAATAAAAAGTAAACAGTGTGATTTTTCTGTTGCTTTACGGTCCACCGAAATAAGTGAATCTAACGTAGAAATTCGATACATTTTGCGTTTCATTACAAAAAAATGTGACACAAGTCACAAAAACAATTGTGACGTTTATGACCTAATGTAGTATCGTGAATTGTGTACTCATTTGCAATTATCTATGGAAACGTAATGAAATGAACCGAACCGATTTTGAAAAGTTAATACTGGTGATTAAAAATGGATTATCTAGGACAAGAGTGTGCGAAAAAGATCATGGTCAAAAGCAAGGTGGCTCTACATACTAGCGAAACCCGGATTAACTAGCAATAAGTTGATGCGATGTGTATGGTGGGAATGGAAGGGCATTGTTCATTATGAACTTTTACTGCCGGGCAAAACCATCAATTCGGGTCTTTAATGCTAAGAGCTGATGAGACTCAAGGAAGGAGTAGAAAAAAAAATGGCCGGAATCGAGTAACACAAAGGGTGTGGTTTTTCATCACGATAGCGCCAGACCACACACATATTTAGCTACTCAGAAAATATTTAGAGAGTTTGGTTGAGAATTGTTAATATCCTTGACCTTGCACTATCAGATTTTCACCTGTTTCGGTCTCTTCAGAATTCTTTAGGTAGTGTTAGGATTACATCAAGAGACGACTGTCAAAACTGCTTGTCATCGTTTTTTGATCAGAAGTCCCAAAACTTCTACAGCAATGAGATTATGCCACTACCGACAAAATGGCAACAGGTTGTTAAACAAAATGGCATTTACACATTATAATTAAACGTAAATAAGATAGATGAAAAATGATCTTGATATTGTATATGAAATACGAATACACTTTTCCCCCGATCTTATATTTATGTCTCTTGTCGATGATAATTTCGAACATTGTTAACGTATAAAAATATTATCAATATTACAAGTATAATAAAACGCCGGAGAAGTTCAAGATGAGAAGATATTTTGTTGCGATGAGTATTTCTTATTCTTTTGTCGACTAACGATTTCTTAAAACTTTCGTATTTTTTTTAATTCGTTTGAAGGGTGCTGTGAGATAAAGTACAGAAGTACTACACAATTATTATAAATGCGTCTAAATGTTTTTGTGTTGCGATTTGAATTTCTTGAATCTCCATTCTAATTGTTATTGTTGTATAATGGAGACTTAATATAAAAAAGAAGAAGTCGATGATTGTCATTTCTTCTTAAAAAAAATTATATATCGTATCAGGATCGGGATCGCAACAGAGAATGAAAGCGCATAACCTGCGTGGGCGCAACTACGAATAAATATTATAATTAAGTTAGCTCGGTCATATTTATCACGTCATTGTCCCGGGCGAGTACGGCGGCCGGCAACGGTCTTCTTCGTGCGACCGGTTTTTATTTCTTACTGTTTTTATTGCGCGAGCGCCGCCGTCCCGATCGGCGTTATTTTTCATAAAATGTAAATCTTTGTCACCCTCGTATCTTGGAACTGAGGATCGCATATCGAATCGTAAATCATCTGTTAGTTGATAACATTCGACGTGAACCTGCGGTTGGTTCTTTTCATACCTTTTTTTTACTCATAACATTTTTATGGTCAAATCGAAGAGTAAATTTTAGCAAACTGAATGACCTCGATATGTCGAATACGAAAAGCTTTAATGTTTGTAATTCTGAATTTACCTATTTATGGAACTTATAAATTAACATCACAACAACCTTCCAACCAATAAAATCATTAAAAAAAAATTATACGCTATAATAATTAATACCGACAGCAGAGATTGAGTTATCAAGATATTCTAGTCCCAAATCACATTTCTATACTAAACTATAACCGACCGACAAAGCCCATGGCCCATAGGAGCTAAGGTGGCGTTCTCTCCCGTCGGAAGGGAGTTTAGGTCGCGCAACTGATGTTCGTAATGTTGACACATTTGTAAATCGATTTACAGTGCAACGCGCGAAAGTTTACCCCTGTGAAGTTAGTCACGAAAGCGTCGCAATGACGTAAAATAGGGACGTTCGGGTGAAGAAGGAGGTTCGGGGTGTGTCAGACCCGAGCATTGCATCATTCACAGTCCGATGACTAACAATAGACTAACGAAAACTCAATTCAGAAACGTGTCCTAACGTTACTGCCGGTACTTGGGTGGGACTAGCGTCCATTGTTTTACTAAACCGTCTCGATCCGAGTTTAAGTGAGTTAGTGCGGGATTTATGTGACAGATTATGAACAGGTGTATACGTGAAATCATTTTAAATTTATAACTACGCAGTGTTTTCCGTTCACTACAGCTATGGAAATAAATGAGTGTGATGATATTAATGATATTACAGAATATAAAGAAATTTATGAAATACAAAACGAACAACCCAGGATTTATAGCAAAAGGAAAGATCCATTCGAAATTTGTACTTTATACTTGAAGATTTGTCTTGTGATTATTGATGTCCGTTTTTTTTATCTTCAATAATCGTAATTTTGGACTGAATTAAGTTAACTAGAAAGACTATATCTTGTTCGTTCCAGTTCTTTTTCCTTTTTCTCTTTATTACATTACATTTGTCGTTAATTAACGCCATTTCAAACTACACACGGTAAAGTAAATCTTAATTATTCAAATTTAAAACCTCGTATGCCAATAATGCCACAGTAGATCGACAGCTGTCAAAATAATCCTTTGTTAAAGCGACTAATTACAATAGGCAGTTGATTTTTGTTATGCGTGTAGTATAGCGTGAATTTTTTAAATGGTTAACATTATTGTGTTGTTATCTAAAATATATAGTACCGGTGCTTACAAGTACCGGGCTTAAAGATGACTCTGAATCGAATTGACATAGGTCAGATAATCCGACCTTAATACTATCTTAGTTAGAACCAATTTAGTACTGGTTTAAGGACATCGTTTCTGAAATGGACAGTAAGGCATGACCGTTCGCGCCTACTTGCGTTGGTATATCGAAAGAATAAACCTGCATTTCTACAGTATATTTATACAGAGACAGAGATATTTAAATTAATTTGTATATCAATACTAATATATCATATATAATAGTGGTATATTAATAGTATTACCTATTCATATTCATCTATGACTGAAGAGTTTAATGTAATTTGCGTGTTTGTCCTTGGTAATTTTTTGACGTATTGAAATTGTAAAATGGTTATATAAATTAAAAAAAATATAATAATATTATAAACTCGCACTTACTTCCCAGAAGGGTAGGCAGAAACTGTAGATTTCCACTTGGTACGATCTTTGCACATCTCTCTTGCCTCACTGACATCAACCAGTCTTCTCATGCAAGCTCGTCGGTTTCGGGTGCTTAAAATTTGGCCCTTTTTCTATATGCCACCAATACGGTCTGCATAGGATTTTCTAGGACGACCCTTGCCGACCTATCCATCGCACAAATTCGCTCTACAGATTTGTTTTGTCAGTCTAATTTCTATTGTATATTGTTTAAATGGAACCACAGATGATAACCTATATAGCTATAATGTATAAGGTGTAGATGTGTATTTTTTTCGCCTTATTAATACCTAAACCTCGATATAAAATCAGACCTCGATAATACCAATGTTATAGTAAGTAACGATAGGAAACATTCCAAATATCATAGCTCAGAAATTCGAGCTGTCGAGCTGGTGTAACTATTGGGACATTCGAATCTAAAACGAATCTATGTGCATCAGTGAACTGATATAAGCTGATGATATTGACGACAAATAAGATATTATTGCGTTCTAGCCTAATCAAGTTCTGAGATTGAGATAAAAAAAAAAACACTAAAAAGAGAAAGAGAAGAAGAACAAGAAGCGTATACTTTTTTTTTCACTTTTTACACAACTCATGAAAACGCACTACGAAACTACCAGATCACTTTTCACTTGATTGTATCTCACTTGTGATTGTACTAATTGTTTGAATCGATTCCAATCCATCGCCCGAATTTCTGTATACACATACAGCCAGGATTTATACAGAACAGTCAACATATTTGCTACTGTCATAGTTAGTTGTAAACAAAATATTAAATGGAAATTCCATGCAGGAACGGTTTGGAAAGTTAAACTTTTTCATATAAAAAATACATATATTTTCGATTCGCTAACGAAAAAAATTGAGTTCTGTTCTGTTGCTTTATGTTTATTTTATTGTTGTGGTTTTTAACGATACGCTTTTTAGCCGGGTACATTTTTTTTGTGATTTGAATGAGTTGGGTGCAAGGCTTTTTTTTTTTATTTTGCTCGACGATTTTCCGTTTGCTGCAACAAAATCCAACTGCGAAAATCCGACTGAAAAGTTCATTACGATCGAGCAAATGGCTGTGAAATTGGAAGCGCCGATCCTTGACGTTGCCTTTTGTGACGGGCTGTATGCGTGATCGGTCCGCTTTTTAAAGTACAAATTGAATCAATATACGCTACTGATGCTTTTCAATAAATACTCGAGATTTATTATATATGCTATGCGTTATTCTGCCGTTTTTGCGTATTAAGATCTTGAGTTCAAGATCCTAATACGCGATACATAAATCGGTTGCTTTATATATTGTCTCACTATATATTGTGGAGGTGTTTCTATTGCCGTAAAATTCCGTTTTTGTAAAGAAGTAAGGAAAAAACTCCAATTAACATTTATTGGCAATGCAAAATAAAAAAAAAAAACTTACGTTTTTTAATCAATTCAAACCTGATTAGAAATGAGTAGACATTTATTTAAATATGCAATAAAAAATAATAAGTCTAAAAAAGGCTTCCTCCACTTCTTTTCGTGCTATTCTATTTAGCGCTGTTCTACTGCAAGTTTTCTTCGCTATTGCGTTTCATTATAAGCAGGGGCCATTGAGCACATAGAGCAATCTTTCGACACACAGAATTTGTGGCTCCTTTAAATCAATATAAAACACAAATGCAGTTTTATGTAATATCATAATGCAAATATCAGAATGCAGTTTTATGTAAAGTTGAACGATGCCAATGGTATTTTGGGGCGTCCATCGGACCAGGGGCCCTGGACCCGTGCCGCGCACGCAAGGTGTCTTCCTCTTTTTCTTTGAGTTTATGGGGTACCAGAACACTATACGTTTGTTCTACCTTCCTATATCTGGCCTCTTCATTTCTATTTCAGTATTTTCCTCATCTTTTCCTTTACGCGTCCCTCTATTTCCGTCTAATAGATTACTGTTTAGTTTGAGCTTACATACGAACCTAAGCTTGGTAGTCGAGTGCGAGGTTAAGTAATTCGCTGGTGTCGTACAGTTATTCCTAAAGAAACGTCTCTTGTTGTTTTTATAAGCCTTATTAGTTTCCAATGACTTTTCCGTGTGTTTGCTATCTTTGTCTCCGTTTCTGTTGACATCGCATCATAGTCAAAATAAGCTAACCTAAATGGATAAATTCTTTCAAGTCATTGGCGAAAGGTAAAGATTTGTTAAACGCAAGCCGAAAAAAATGTCTCATTTCATATATTTTCGAATTCATTTAAACACGCGTACTATGTAAATGTTTTTAGTTTGGAGACCTTTTTAAGGAATTAATTACGTTGTGTATACCTGTAGCGCCTACATGGCGCTCCACGCGCTTCTAGGATCTTAAAACACCAAACAAGGATAAGACAACACTTCATTTAATTTACAACTATCGATTAATCAAAAATTTTTTTATACTGAGAATTACGAAAATGTTTGAAAAACCCATCTTTGCGTTTATTTATTGCCGTGTTCGAGTATGGCCTAAGTTTTTTTGTATTCACTTATTTAGTGTTTTTTTTTATTTACAGAGCTTATTTTGTAGTAGTAAATAATTCGTTGAACAGCAATCAATTTGTAACAGTGTTATGTATCATAATATCACCTTTAAATCCAAACTATAGATACTGAAATAACTCAATCATCACCAGTGACCCAACTGAAAATAAACAATCTTGTAAGGCCGGTTTTCAGTAATGCGCGAGTGATGTGTGAAGTAAAGCAGCCAAATGCATTAGTTAATAATTTTATTAGCGACACGAAGGAACAAACGACTCCCGTCAAAACGTCGTGTCGACGAATCTCCGGAATTTTTATCCCCTAAAATATCGAATTTTAGAACGAGTAAGTGCTACGGGGTATTTAAAAGAGTGCGAAAAAAAAAACAGTATTTAGTTATGCCTAGACACTGCCGGTCTGTGGTCCGGCATGCGAAATAAATGAATAAAATGGACATGGCGTGTAACAGCGCAACAAAAATGTGCTCTGTGGCAAAGACAAAGTTTTGTGTACGCTCGCACCAGTCATGTTAAGCCGGCCAAATTGTGAATAATAGGGAATATTTTGCAGCTATATTTTAATCAAGACGTGCACCAATTATGAGAGGTTGTATGAACGGTTAAATGTTATGTTAAAATAATATATACTTATATGCAACTAAAAGATGTCATCTTAGAATTTCAAAAAAAAGCATATCCAACGAGCTCGTCATCTGATGATGCCTTTTAATATTATTACTTACGAGTACTTGAAATGAAAATCTTTTCAAGCTGTGCTAAATAAATCTACAAAAAAAAAAAAAAATAGATGAAAACAAAATGATAATTTTTAAATACATACAATGATTTAGTATTGACAGGACTATTAAATAATATATTCTATATGTATAGATTAAGGCGGCCATTCCGCTGTCTTAGATTAGAATGTCGCTAGGAATATTTTACATGCCGCCTTTATGTTCATTAATTGTACAATCATAAATTATTAGTAAAAACGTATTTATAGTTCCGCATAGCGTATATATTACAAAAATTAAAGTAAATAAGTTTGCGAATAAGTTATTGGGGAGCGCGGGCGTCTTCGCGCGCCGGCGCACTTCCAATAACGCCCGCAATTAGGGTTGCCACTATGTTAAATCAAAATGAAATTCAATGCAAGTGATTTAGAATTTTGTTATTAACTTTACAGTTTTATGATATGATTTTTGATAAGTAAATTAAATAGAACAGAACTTTTAATTGTAATAAATCCGGGTGTTTGTAAAAAACGTGTTAGTGACACACCCGGTTTAATTTAATAGAAATTTTAATTTTTTTATTCAGTAAACAATGTTATGAAATTCTCAAAGGAGTAAAATATATGTTACCTGATCATATCTATTGGATAATAATAGGTGTTTGCATAATTTTTCACTCGTTATTTTAAAATGTATAAGTGCCTACTGAACTTTTTTATATATTTTAATGCATATATCTTATATACCACGCTGGGTAGTTATTGCATTATATAATTTCTAACATACATCATCACGCACTTCAGCACTAGTATGCATGTGCGCAGGTAGATTTTTCTTAATTGCGGGACTCCCTGTAAGAGATGAGGTTTCTCATCTCTTGTTTTGAAATGTCTGTTAGCTGGCTAAGAAGGCTAATTTATGTAAATGATTAATCGTACTCTAAGGGTATTTGAAAACTTATACGCAAAGCACATAAAAATAAAACATAAATTTAAACAAGTGACTCCCTTAAAAATGCATCTGTTAAACAAACGAAGGTTACGGTTACAATCACGGCCGGCCTTTATCGTAACAGCAGATTAATCGTCATTGTGTTGCTGAACAATTCGAAGTACTAAATAGAGTTAATTATAACTGCGTGTAAAGCGAAATTTCAATAAGATTAATTCTGTTCATTAGCGTCCCGTACCTTGTTAACCCTGAGACCGGCGCTGTCCGTGCGGCGCGGGCCGACCGTAATTTACAACGTAATTAAAATCGGCGCTAGGTAGCGCCGGCCGGGTCCTCGAGGTCCTCCGCCTCCCAGAGGGCCGCCTAAACAATTATTTATTAATACTTACACGCACGTTATTCCGCGGAGAAATACAAATATTATTTTGGCAACTCCTATAAAACATATTTCCATTACTATAAAGATAATGTTACATGTTATGTTAAAAGTCTGTATATTTTTGCTACTTCCACAAATTATGTGCAAATGTAGAAAATCATGTTTAATTTTGTGTTCCACTTACATGAGTGATAGTGATTTCTAGATTTATATTTGTAATTAAGTACAGCATTTTGTTTAGTCAAAATTTTAATTATGATGTCCCATCGTTGGTTGAACAAAAGTGCATATATTAAAAACAGTCGATCAGTAAGGATTAAGGCTGCTAAATCAATTCTTACTATAGGACTTCGCATTTGCCTCATTACGATATCGCTTGTATGTGTTTGGTGTATAGATTTCTTCTGTAGAGCCACATGCTCTTACATTTTGTTTTATCCCATATCGAGAGGCGTTAACCTCGCGCCCTCCACACTGGCCCGACGCTAGTTGAGTATGGTTAACGTCCGTTGTCATCAACGCGGTGACAACATTAAAGACCGACGGCTTGACACGCTCTCTGAGGAACAGTTTGAAGACGTTCTACAGCAATGCGAGTGCTTTATTACAAAAAAATTAATGACAGGAATTAGAAGCAAGCTTATAAATACAAATGAATTTGGTCCACCTGAGCACACCCACTTTCCTGGCCTCGTTTTCAAAATCCCATTATCTAGTTCTTATCAATCAAATTTCAATCACATTAAGTATATGGACAAAGCTAACGTATCTTGGATTTTTTTTTGACTAGGATATAAAAGAAGTTACTAAGTCACAGATTTTCTGGGACGAGTTCAACGTCAGTACGTGAAGTTCTAAACACCGGTACCAATTCAGTGGATAAATCCGGCGTTCGTTTCGCATACGAAAGGTGAAGTGACTGGTTTAATCTGATCTGGATTTGAACATGATTGTATCTCATGATCGAGGGTAATTCACTTCTCGTATATATTATATTTAAATTTAATCGAAAATTCCGGTTTGCAACTTCCCCTTTGCAATTCGATTTAAGGGTGTTTCAATAATTATTTAACTGTTAAATTAATTACATAGAATTCATTCTAACAGGGATCCGAGTAAATATACGCCGGCGACGGGCGAAGAGTCAAACAGTCGGCGAAATGGGGTTAACGATTTTACGCCGACGCTATCGGCCGACGGCGGCCGTTAACAATCGCTCTCATTAGTATGCCCGATTTGCGTTTAAAGCCATCTCCCTTCCGGTCTAGGACCACTTTGCACACAAGCGCTGGTGGTAGTTTGTTGTTTAAAACATTGTTTGGATCGATTTTGTTATTTTATCGAATGATGTCGATCGATTAAAATATATATCAAAAATTGAAGTCAGCAATGAGTCTAAAGCGCAGCTACGGTTGAAGACAAATTTTCCTAAAATTCCAGAAATATTATTACGTAAACAATATCGTTGAGGTAGACAGATATTTGAATATGATCTCCTCATCAAGTGTTGATTGTAAAGGTGTTCGAAAACTTATTGTCTTTTGGAAGATATCTCATAACCGAGATTGTCTTCATCAAGGAGCTTTATCTTATCCGATTGGTCCGATTTTGGGGTTAATGGAGTCCTTTTCAATGGACGATAAAATGTATTATTGTCTGTGGAACATTTATCCAATATCATGTGTATTATAAGTTACCAGAAAGAACGGTGGAACGTTGTCATAGATTTTTGAGATTTCATTATAACTTTATAACAAGAAATGTTTTGAAAACCGTATTTAAGTCATTACTTAAACTCGATTTTCAAAAAGTTTATCTGAAAGTATATTTTATAAGCACTTTCAAATACACTTAATTGAGAGTGCTTTTAGTTTCTGACAAAAAAAAGTTATCGGGATTAGAACTTTCCCGTTTTCTCATTGTTATGGGATATTAAACTTTATTTTTCATACAAAGAAAAAAGGACAATATGTCTCTTCTCTCTTAAAGAAAATAAGTCACGAGCGACTTTTCTTCTACATCGTCACTAGCACTTTTTCTTCACTCAACAAAATATTGTTTTCTTAAGTTTCGAGTAAGTATTTTTCGTTGTTTAAGAAACGAGTTAACCAAACAACACATTGAAAAACTATAATGAATTTTTAAACGTCAAACAGTTACAATGCATTAGGCGAAGGCGACACCACATTAATATGACATCATATACCGGCGCCAGCATACAATATGATTTTTTTTTATTGAGCAAATAACATGAAGCTGTGCATCGGCGGTTTTGACGTACGCAATAAATACAAACTTGAAAATTGATGAGGGCCGGGTCGCCCGGTAAGTTTATGGCGCGGGCGCCGATAAATGTGTGACGCCACGACACGGCTTTTGGGCGCGTCAAATCGGGGAAAAAATGGTATAGGATTTCATTAGTTTCGTCTCGTATATTAAATTATCAAATACTCCGTGGGAACTTGGAATTTTTTTTTCGACGTGTCGTTTTACATAATTGAATACCAAAAATACCAGAGGCTAGTAGAGTAAGAACATTTTCTTCCTTATCTAAATGTATTATCTAAACGATTTCAGTCTTTTATAACAAAATGATTCTATTTTATTTTCGATTGTCGATTACGTTTTTTGTTAATTTCGATACTTTTGTTCGTTTTATTCTTTAGATTTACATTTTTATTTTGAATTCATCTCATAGTTGTAAAGATTCATACATATTATAAACACAACGTCTCGCTGTTTATATGTTTGTCCGTTTGTGCATTTACAACTGTAAAAAATATATTATTCAACCATATTTTGACATACATATGGTTAGAATCGCTAATCTAAAGTATTACCAGTAAAAATTGCGAGAGAAAAAATTGAGGGAGAAGGGAGACGACAGAAACTGAGATTAATAGGGAGAGGCAATTAAATTGGCAGTACGATGAAACTGGAACTAGCAATGGGAACCGAATTGGGTTTACAGTCAAGTTTTAATGAGTAATTAATATTCTATATTGATCAAGGTTCTTTTTTTTAGTGGCGAAGTCGTGGGCAAACGTTAGTACGAAATTAGATATAAGTATAGAACACGTACTGTAATTATTATGAGAACTGTTTACGGCGTGTTCGGAAAAGCTTACAACGTGGCTGGCGGTCCTATGAAGATATTCAGGGACTTTCAAAAATATAAATAAAATCTAAAAAGAAAGTATGGTCCTAAAAATATACAATATGATAATTTGCACGTGATGTGGGTGGCCTAAGGCTGAAATAATCTTCCACAGAAACCGATAAATCATTGTCCTGCGCTCGTTTTCATTTCCTAACATAAAAGCAGATACGTACAGAAAACGCCGAAGAAAATATATTTAATATAGTGTAATGACGTATTGTACGTTTTACTATAAATTAATTTGACATCCGCATGTGAGCCGATTGACACACACTATGAACTAGGGTCGATCTAATCGCCATGCTGAGCGGACAGATTAATGATCGCTTTGTCGAGCATTCATACCCGCACCACTCGATCAATTTGAATATCGTCAAAATCTGATCACAATAAGAGTGTGGCTAAACCTGCTATTGGTGGGTAGACAAATTGTTACCTAAAATCACTCTGTTACTTTCACAAAAACCACAAGAAAAGATTGAATAGTCCAATTTTTATTCATAGAAATTATATGGAAAAGATACGCACCCGGCGTAATTAATCTTGTTTTTTACTGTAAGCTGTATTTGACGTTTTTTTTTTTTATATAACATACAATGCGATCATAAGCCAGGGGTGCTCATTAATATAATTTTTACGTGTATATTAAGGTTGGCAACAGTGGACCCCATATAAATTATGATCAACAGCCGTACAATACAATAGGTCAGATGTCGCCACATCCACATTCCGTTCACGTTCGACGACGCCCGAAATCCCGCGTCTCGACATAATTATTATTATAGCGGCAGCTGCGTCCTTGTTTACCGCGCACTAGGGTCGGGTTTGACGCCGATTAGAGGATAAGGATGAGCTGTATTTGCGAGAAAGGTGAACGAAAGTGATGGATGAAGATATGTTTTTTTTTAAACTCTTATTATATACGAGTATTGCTTTTAATAAAGTCACATAATATTTATACACGTTTGTGAGCATGCTTATTATTATTAAAAAACTAATTTACTTATCGCATATTTTACCATATCTCAAATGTTTCAAATGCACAGAAAATAATACATTAAGTATTACAATTGAATTTCTAAATAGCAATACGAAATTCTATAAAATCATATAACAATAGAGTCAGCATTCCTTTTCCGTACAATAAGTAAAGAATCATGGAATTTAATTATGCTTCTATAAAATCGAAGCCCCTTGACGATATAGAAAATATGAAGCGAAATCCCTTGTATTACGGAAGGACGAATTAAATTCATAATTCCTCACTTATTACACCGAGTCAGCAACCTAAAGCGGATACTGTTTTCTGATAGTAGAGGAGTCATGGCACCAGTGGACAGTACACCGGTAGGTAAGTGTCATGTTAAATTTGTGATCTACTATTATTTTTTTAACTTTTAATACATAATGTGAAATATTTATTATATAATAAATAATGTTGAAACATTTTATATTTATTGTAACATACCTATATAATTGTAACGAAAAAAATAGCTAAAATAATGGAATGTAATCAAAATTACTTTCTAACATAAATATTTATGAACGAAAAAATTGAGGATGATATTCACGTCACTATTTTATAGGCTACACAGAATGAGAGAAATGAATAATTCACACGAATCGAGCATAACATATAAACGCGTTCGAATAGCCGAGGCCGGGCCGTCGCCTTTCACACTTGACTGCGAATCGCTCGTTAATTCGGACCCAGTTCATTCTGTGTCACTGTAGCGAAATTAACAGCTTTTTATAGTTAATTCGAACGCTTGTCGTAGTATTCAAGTCATTCCGATAACTGAAATAAATAAACGTCAAAGAAGATCGCGCGATACCGGAGTAGGGATCTTGAATTGAAATGATAGTATTATTGTAAGTAGCCAGCGGATGCAATTTAATCGGTGTATTTTATTAGGTGTTATTGTTACTGTCTGGGTTACGCTTAGGGACGCGATTCTTATTGTGTTCGATAGGGCATCACTGTTTAGTTAATTCATAGTCGGTGTTTTCGCAATATCTAGCATTATTATTTGTTCCTAAAGTGGTGAATGAAATATAAAATATGTATTGTAAAGTTCATTTAAAACTTTAGTAATACATAGCTTTTAAAGACATTTGGTTTGTTTTTAGCATGATGTGATAGTTATATCCTTCTTTTATGCTATAATTTTCTGTTCCAATATTGTCACTTCGAAGTTAAATGTAAAAACTGACTTTAGCACAATCTTCATTTCCTTGAGCGATTACTGTTCGTGTCAATTATTCAAAATTTTATTGAAGATTTCTCACAAATGCATTTTTATGGTTTATTTCAGCGTCGTTAAATTAGCACTCATTTCTCTAAAACAGTACAAGTTTTTAAATTTTGGGAGTTTTAATTGCGAGCCTTACCACTTACAGTTAACGCTAAACTATAGCCCGAGTAATGATAAGTTTTGCGCATATTTATCGTATATCTCCGCAACAGCTTTGCGGTCGCGCTTCCAAAACTGACTATCAATTAACGTGCGCTGTTCCAATTCAGATATCGATCAGATCAGTAAAGATTAATCCTAGCATGAGAATTATGTTTATACAAATTAAAAAATATGTACTAACAACATAAACTCGCGCCCATTTCCCAGAAGGGTAGGCAGAGAATTTAATTAAATTAAAAGAGTTCCATGTGGTACGATTTTTGCATATCTCTCTTGATATTTGCTGACATACATCGATCTTTTCACGCATATTCATCGGTTTCGGGCACCTTATTCGGGTGTTGTTATTTGTGCAAACCTGCCGTGAGCCTTTTCCTTCATAGAAGGGTACAATGACTGCTTTACATCAGTAATTAGGTAACCGACGGCTTTTTCAGCATTTATCGAAGAGCTGATACAGCAGACCAGCTATACCCCCACCGCCCTCAGCATCTCTGACACAACCTCATCATATTCGGCAGCGTTTCCAACGTTTCCAAGTTAGTGCTTTTATAATTTCATCTATCGTAATTCATTTTCATCATTATCCATTCGTCATAAGTTCAGTTGCAGTAACATTGTGATCTGCAAATGTAGCCTTGAAAATGTGTATGTTACTTTTAACATTTTGCGATTAGAGTTGAACACTATCACAATTCTAAAATCGGCATACAGAATCGCACCCTCGCATCGTGCTAAAAGGTATGCATAATGCAAATATTATTATAGTTTATGAGCCGACGCGACGTCCGGCGCGCCGGCGCACGGTCGAGCTCGTCCAGTGTTTCCTTTACCTTTCGATATAGGTATGGTAATGCGAGAGTCCTCAAGGGCGTTGTACTTATAAAGTTACCCATGCCGGTCCTCTTTCGAGATCGCGCCGTGTGAGATGTTATTTTTATTATGTTTCTACTCTCGGTAGGACTGTATTTCCACTTTCTCCTTTTTTATCGATATAAATAAAATTGAGTAGTTCGATCACAGATCACTTTAATAAATTAATTAATTTGTTTATTTTTTTTATTTACGTTGCTTTGTTATTTTCTTGTACGCACAAGATGTCTCAAATCAATTGTGTATACATTTAATTTTAACCATGAAAATGGCGGAGGCTGGAAGTTCTCAAACGAAAAACTCTTAAACGGTGAAAATAACATCGACTTTAAATTTCGAATGATAAAAAAACGACATGAAGTACAAATCGACTATTTTTTTTATAGCGAGAGTGGCGAGTTTATGAACCCGATTCATTTTTTTTTGTATATCTTTCTCCGCACATATTTTATATGGAATATCTGTATCGAAAAAAGTATACGTCTTTAGGTACTTCTCATAATTGGCTTTTTGAGTTCCACGTTTTTTAAGCAGTATCTGTGTTTTGTTTTCCTCAACGTTAATTCGACCCAGGGACAAAGGTCTTAACTCGTGTTCTGAATTCTCTGAATGGGGTTTTATTGAGATAGTTTATGTGCCGCTATCGACGCGGGCGCTCGCCCCGGCCACACAATGGGGCGTGACGTCACCGCATCGCGGCCACCGCGTGTTGACTTAGGAGAAGTCGCCGGCCGCGGACCACCGGCGGGCCGGCACCGCGGAGTGCGGCCGCCGCGGGCCCGCTGCTCACGCTGATGCTGCTGCTGTCGTGTCCATCCATGTACGTGCCGGACGGTGAGTATCGTCGTTCATTCGAGAATACTTTTGTTTTGTTAAAAATATATGATTTCTTTCATGCTGATACGAAATTTAATAAGTGGTGAGACAATGCAGTGAAACGTCTTTTTCGTCTTCTAAAGACTTACTAGCAATATCATAAATTCATCTGTACGTAATATTAAGAAGTAGAACATTATTAACATATATAGAACATTAAGAGGAAATAGCCGTACCATCTGATGGCCTTCTCGATCAATAAAACAATCTAAAATTATAATTACATACATGTAAGTAAGTCACTTTTTTGTCTCAATTGCACCTAAAATTAAAAAATGCCCAAATAGTTACCAATTTAAATGTTTTAACTATCTAAAAAATGCTACCTAGTGCGAGTCAGACTTGTGTGCCGATGGTTCCGTACAATGTATAATAGTAATTAAATTAAGCTGGACTGGGTCTTTGTCAGGTCACGAAAAATTAAAAGATTTTTATTCTTTTCGATAACAATACAAATTTAATAGTCTATTTTTCTCATAATATAAAGACATCAAACCTATACGAGCGTTAATTACTCCATAAATCTAAAGGTTTAATTTTTAGTGACATAAAAAGAAATAGAAATTACTAACCATACTATCAATAAAAGGTAAGTTAAAAGGCTCGATAATTGTACGTAATTTATGATGTTGTTGTAACTGAGACTAAAATAATTTCAAAACATTAATAAAATAAAATAAAATAAAAATAAATGTTACAATTAAATTGAGGTTGTTTCACAATTGAATTGAATCTCATTTGGTGTAATAAATTAATATTGAACCAATCTGAATGAAGAAACTAATAATGAATCTTAATAGTTAAGCCTATTTAAAAATTAATGTCAGTTATAAAAATAATAACAGTTATTAATACAATAAAACTTCCATTAGTAAAGTAACTAAGGTTTTTGAACTGTAATATTAAAAACTAAACAAATTTAATTCAGTTAGATTTAGATTTTAATGTTGAAACCAAAATAAAATGGCGAAATTTTATCGACAAACTCAATTTAAGTCGTGACTTAGCCGTAATTGGGGCGCACTCGCGAACATATCTGCATATCGACACGAACGTTCGTAAGTTTATTTGTGAACATCGACACGAATGGTAGTCAGTTTCTTCGTTTTTCAGCGCGAGAAATTAAAGCGTCGCGGGTCGTCAGCTCGGCGCTCCGCGCGCCGACGTCCGTCTGGCTTGTTAAGAGGGAGATTGATGGCGACACGTTTTTAAATATCTTAACGTAAACAAAAAAAAAATGCTGATGCTATAATATCTTTCGCTTTGACAGTAAAGCGATATGTGTTTTGGATTCATTTGCGAAAGAGTTGTGGTCACACCTCGCTCTTGGCAAAAGGTTTGTACACTAATTAACAACTAGAATTTCATTTGGATCGGTTGCTTGATAAGAGTTGAATGTCTAAAAAGATTTGAAATCAAAGTTTTATGCTTCAGAATTTACATCATAAGTCGTACTAATCAATAATATGGAATCATTGGTTGCGTTCAAGCGGCATTTTTGGACAGGTGTTTAAGCTTCTAATAAAATCGATTAAAAAATTTGCATTTATCAAGTGATTTTAAAATACGAAAAAACGAATAAACTATTTCTCTGTACTCATCGATTCTCGTTTGTTGTTATGTTATAGTGAACGGAAAAGTCTTAGTTTGAAATATGTAGTTTATTTAATGAGTCCAAAAGAAAACGCACGGCGCTGCCAGCGAAAAGGTTTTCGATAGAGATCTTAAGTTGTTGAATAAATTAGAGTTATGTATATTTTTGCTTATTCTTTACTTGAAGGGTAAGTGCTTTTTAGTACATTTCTTTAGAAATATAACTTTTGTATTTAGTCTCTTGACGGAACTTTGCAAAAAAATTGTTATATTATATTCTCTGTGGCCGAGGAGGTTCAGAAAATAGCATCGATTCAAAAGTTTATATATGTATCGGATATAACACGGCTTGTCATCACGACAGCGCCCGCAATTCTCAAGGGGTCTTAATGAAACTTGACACACTTATTCTGTAGGCGATTACCTTGAACAAGTTCGAAGATGAGATAGTTCAGCTAATTAATTTAGAAATGGTGGTCATTTGAAATTTCGAAAATATTTAATAACGATATTTCAATGGCTTTTTTACAAAATAATTTTTGAACGATGAGAAAAATTTGGCCAACAAAAAAAAAGTAAGTTTTGTATAAAAACAAATAACTATTTAAACTTTTAGTATTCACTGAAATTTGGATGAGAAATTTCCGTCCATTTCGAATACCAAATGGCCTATTTTTTTTAATTTTTGAAACTGATGACACAGCCTTCTAGAATAAAAATATATGCGAATTTCGTTGTAATAAATATGTATAAATTTATAATACATAATCATAGTTATTGGAAATTACAATATTCTATCTAACAATTATATTTCACCAATTGATGAACATATTTTTTGTTACGATCGAAGTTTTTTAAAGACGACATATTTTGTTTTCTGTGATCCTAAGTAATTCGCCTCGTTCAATGACATAGGCCGTAGATGACTGATAAATAAAACATCAAAACGGGTAGTTCGCGCCGTTCGCCGCGGTTCGGGCGCGGTGCAGGTGGCGCGCGGGACGGCCGGCCGCGATCCGCGATAACGCTCTCGGAGATGACAAACGTCCCAATGAAAACACCGTGGACATGTCATTCGGGGGACAAAAAAAAGGATTTCTGTTTCCGAGAAGCTCCCGGCCGGGGTAAATAACGCGCGTCGGACGTGAGATATTTGTTGTGATAATATTAACTCGGCCGCGCGCCGGGGTTCGGCGGCGGGAGCGCGGCGCGCGCGCCCTCGAGACGGGCCATACGCCGATGACGTATTAATTACCGGCGGTGTGTTATATTAACACTTTCGTCGCCTCACTATTATAGGATTCCAATGAAGTCGTATCGTGCCTGTGATGTGGATATTTTTCTTATAGCGGGGTGTCGATTCGAATGTTACGCAAATTACATGAAATCCGTGTAACGGTCGCGGCGATTTCGAGCAGGTCTTATTAGTTACCCGTTGAGGACGCTGAGTTAGTCAGGCAAGACCGCGTGTCACGACTTGTGATGATGGATGTGCGAGGTCGACTTCCTCAAATTTTGGCGATGAGGAGTGTCAACATATGCAACGGGTCATTTGCACATAAGTATCGCACTGCCAAATCGTATCACGAACATATTTTATCGATGTCGATAATTTGATATTTTATCACAATTTTCTTAGAAGTTCTCAAAATCTATACAATCGATTGATGTCAAATTTTCAGGAAATCTAAATTGAATCAACGCCCTACGAATCTTGCAAGCCCGATTCCAATCGATGAATTTGTTCAAAAGATATGTAAGGTTTGTATACACACCGAACAGTTACATATACCCACAAATGCGCGCGCGCACTTATCTATTTACACATATACATATACAAAATTCCTCTAAGAAGCTCTTAAGATGTGAATACGTCGAAATGTGATAAAATCTCGATTTTCGAAAATTGGACTAAAAATAATGATTTCCCTTATTATACGGAATTTTTTAGTAAAGAGAAGAAGAAGAAAAAAATGATCACTTCAAAATCACATTCTAACAAAATTCAACTCAGGCGATTTAGTTGGAATTAGAAATATTTCGTTTTGCCAACTAAAGTATCTTGCCGAAGAAATTGAATTGTTACGGCGGACAAAACTCCAAACGACGGACGCAATAAATCACAATTGACTAGTGAAATGTTTAACTTGAGGACAATTTGACTTAAAGGCCCACACAAATTCGATCACCAAAAGATAGAGCCAGGGTTAGAGCCACAGGGTTGCCACCGTGAAAAAAAAGCACAATTTTTAGAATGATTATTATGAATATTAATCACAGAATCTAGACGTAGTTGTAAGCTATATTTATTGAACGTCACTGTTGATATTTAGTTAATGTAAAGACGCAAAAAAATTACAAGTAACTAATTAGTTAAAATTCATATAAATGGAAGTATTTAATTTTTTAGCTTCTATTCTATTTCTGATTACGGCATATAGTATGCTAAAATTAAATTTAATTAAATAAGATTACAAAACGTTTTTGTTCAGTTAGTAAAATTATCAACATTGGATTTATGTTGCTTTTATCTTTACATAATGTTGTTGGTACATTTTTAAAAGGCTCTTTATTTCATTATTGATAAACAGAAAACGTAGTAGAATTTGTTGTGTAAACTTAGCGATGTGATATACTACATAAACATAATTGATACTTATGTTATGATTCTCAAAAATATTATGACTCGTAATAAATAATAAATTCAACATATTTTTGAGGTGTATAATGTACATTTTCAAGATAAAGTCATTTGAAAAGACGAAACTATCACCCAAAAAAAAATCATTTTATAGGTAATTAAATTAGATTACAAGAATCGTCAGTCATTCCACCGACTGCACTAGAAAGTTGTGCGCTTTCAATGACTCTCCAAAATTGGTTTTTGTGACATAAAAAGAACAACAAAAATTGCTACCGGTCAATTTCAACCTCTTTATGGATCGGTTTTTGTATACGTTTCGTTATTTAATATCAAAGACGGTATTAAAATTAGAAAAAAAAAAAACTATTTTTGGTGTAATATATTTAAGTACGGGAGATCGATCATGCGCCTCCGGATTTTTTCCATAATCCGTCAACCCTAAGCGGGCAGTCGGCCGCGTTCGACCTGGCTGTCACGAATCTTTGCGAACGGTTTAAGCACGCCATTTTAGGGTTTCGCCAGTCACGCCATTGTTTAGGCCGCCGACCGTTCTCTGGATGTTTTGACGGATTTGACAAAATTCTATATAGGTTCTTTTATTATTTTTCTAACGATTTCAAAGCTTGAAATCGTTAGAGATAAATCTTGACGTGAAAAATCACATAAGTTTTTCTGTTTCGTTATGTTATGTTTTTTTTCTAGGGTTCTGTAGTCAAACAGCAAAATTCCTTTATAATGCTTTCTTGTCCGTCTGTCATAATCTTATGACTCCGCTTTCTTTTCATCGATGCCAATAAAATAAATAGGTACAGTATTCTATATGAAAAGTTATTTTATTTTAGTTCTCAAGTACAGACAACTAACTTTTGAACTAACGCATGTGATCGTCTTAATGATTGTATAGCTTAGTTTTAATAAATATTCATAAATAATAGGTATTTAGAGAAATTTTTACTCAGGTGACTATATCTATTGCAGATACGAAATACATATAATGCTATTACGTTTTAGCTCGCTGGCATAATTAATAAAAACCTAAAAACCTTCGACCGACCAATACATAAAAAAATATTTTTCTTCTATAGTAGAATAATTCTTTTACTACAATTATCTTTTCTTTCCTACAAATTATTTTTTTCACGACAATACACCAACATTAGTCATGTGAGGAGGCTTCAGTTAGCCAAGTTCGGTCATAATTTAATATTTGTAGCTGGCAACCAACTAATGTAATTTACATATGACAGGCAATAACGCCCTATCGGCGTCGCCCGTAGCGGCGCGGGCGCGTACCCACGCCCCCTCCCACGCTGGAGGGGCGCCAATAAAATAGTGTAAGACGATAGTCGGTGCGACTGTTTATCGGTCTGTCCTCTCGCCGGGGGCATTTTCCTTCTAACGTATAAAATGTATTATTTTGTCGATGCTAGGTTTTTGCTTATCCCTATAGGCACACCAACTTTTGTCCGTGACTCAGCTACTGTGGTACTTATGGGAATATATGATTTTCATTTTTCATTTTAAGTTATTAATGCCGTCTTGTTCTTTGAAATAAAACATGAAGAAAATGTTCGAATTCAGTATGACCGTCAAGAACTACAACGTGCCTCAGGGAGCACAAGGATTATGGCCTAATATGTATGCGTATACGATTGCTCTCTTTTCGAAAGAGACACCTTTGAACATAAGTTAAGCCTTATGTAATGGAATGTTGTATAGATCGTATGAGTAGGCCGGATAGTAAATCCTTTTTGGTATAAACATATCACTTTAGTTTTTTTTAGAGTTTTTCTATTATTTTATACAGCCGATGAAATAATTGGGAATTCTTATAGGAGCGCCTTGTATCAGTTTATCTTTATGTTTGTCATATTCATTTGCTCCTAACCTACTGGACGAAGTAATTGCGATTTGATATGTATACAGCGTTAAGCGACCCGATCACGAATATATATAGTGTAAATAAATGAATTTTGATTTTGGGGGTTCATTTCGGTGAGTCACTTACTTATAATAATGCATATGATGCACTTGAACGTCATATATCATCACATGCATCGTATATCAAATGAATGAGCTTGTGAGAAATATAAATACATTTTTTTTTCTATTTATTAATAGCGTTTAACATTTTAAGTTTCATAATTAATTGAACATTCCCACAATATTATTTTATAATTCCTCAATTGTTATTGTCGCTCACCATCATTTTCGGTGGTCTAAGTTCATGAAACAATAAATGTACCAAATTGGAAGAATGATATTGAATTCTAACACAAAAGTAACTAGATAACATTTCATCATTATAAAAGGTGCATTATTACAAAACGCTACATAATGAATTCTTGTTTTATTTGCTTTTTAATGTCATTCCATTAAAGTTAGTACGAAAGCGGAACACAGGTTGTTTGAAACAACGTTCATTATAGGCTTACACACACAGATAAAGGCACGGTCCGGCGTCCGGCGCCCGCGCCGGCCGTATCGTGTGTCTCCATCTGGCGGCGCGGCGCGGCGTCGCGACGTGTCGTGCGCGCCGACACGATAGTGTGTCTCCCTGCACGACACCCTGCTACGGCACAAAAAGGAGACAGGATGCCAAAAAAAGGTTTTTGTGCTTTGCCGTTCAAAAACTGAAAATATTTTGTTGATTTTATCATAATATTTTAGAGGAACGTCATTTCATGTATCCACGTACTCTAAGTAAAGGTATTAGGTATATGTATAAATTATGTCTGTGTCTTTATTTTTTTATTTGTTAAGTCACGAAATATCTGGTTTGAGGCTCACCATCGATATAAGATTTCAATATTGATTTTTTTGTTGTATAAAAAGTTTATTGTGAATAATAAACAAATTCAGTCACTAAAATATTTTATTTTATAGCTAACAGTTTTATCTCAGGCTCGTGATATTCTTACGAACTATATACTATATTGGAATTTCAGATACTGACGTTAACGTGGCGAAGTGTCAATCGTTGAGAATGTAAAGTACCATTTTTTCACTAGTGACTGTGAACTTTAAAAACCGGGCAAGTGCGAATCGAACTGGCAATCTGAGGATTTCGTACAAACTTACTGGAGAGATACTGATCCCAGGAATTTTTAAAATTTCGCTATTTTTTTTAAAAAGTATTCCGATTTTTTTAATATAAATTTTCGAAATTTTTGAGGTTTAGTCGCGAGAAGTTAAAAAATTTTCTCCCATGTATTACTTTACATCATTTTCCATATTTCAATGATAAGTTTAAGCTTTTAATGAAAAAAAAATATTTTTTCGTATTTACAAATTAACGATTTTTGCTTTTGCTGTGACATCATTATTCTTGTCAAATGTCTTGGTTCTAGGTCAATGGAAAGTGCGTTATAGGTTTTAATATCTTTCAAATTTTAAAATATAAGGCATAAATGGCCGTATTCTGGTCGCATTTTTTGATTACGTTAACTTGAAACCTTGGTTTTTTGCAGATCTAAGAGATCCAGGCTTAAGTATTTAGTATTGATTTCAATAAGATACCGATCTGAACTTCCTTCATTTACTCTCCGAATGATGGCCACCTTTAGATCACCCTACGATCATACGTGTAGAACTGAGGTTTCAAACAATGGAAATATAAAGGATTTTTAAAGCGTTCCTTTAATTAATCATCCCAGTATATATTTTACATCTCGACCCGTAGATAAATAATATAAGCGGCAGCTAAATACACTATCCAGACAGACAAATAAAATTATGCAAGTCCGCGCTAAATGTACCCAATTACGGCGCATGCGGCGCGCGTGATCGCCGATAAAACCTTATGGTTTTGTTATGCACCACGTACTGCGAAGGAATGGGATCGCTTTGTGATAGTTTCAAGCTAATAATTGTAATAAGGTTTCGGTCAATAAATAAGTGACGAATCATAAAATATTTTATAAATAAATTATTTGGACACTAGATTGTCAGTTCTTATAGTTGCCCGAATGTCTGCATGGTGGTATAAGGTTTGATTTTCCGAATCAATGAAAAAGTTGAATAAGCATTTTTTGTTCTATCCTTAAATGTACAAACAATGCTTTTTAACTTCCTGCTGTGGAAATTCTAAAATCGAGTTTTTATCAGATCATGATGTTTTAGGGTCCTAAGAAACTCTTTTGGCCGTTTGTCGTGTGGTGTCTGTAAATTATCAAAAAGCGTTTTGTTTTAGAATATTTCTTAAAGTAGGTACTCAACCGATAAATTCCAAAATCTAACTAGCTCTTTTGCTTAGAAAGCATCGTCGACTTATTGTAAAGTGTGTCAAAAGCAATTGTTTCTTTTCGGGGATATCATTAATGAAAACTTTTCAAATAAAGTGTTTTACAAAATAACTTGTTAATTTCTTGTTCGATAGATGTTTGTTATCGGTCCACTTTCATTGCTTAAAGAACTGCCTTTAATGCCGTAAAGGAGAAAAAAAACGTACGTGTTCGATAGATACTGTAGTTTAAAAATAAAATAATAGCGTTTTATTTAAATAAATTTCAATGTTGAAAAGATTTAAAAAATATATCTTTGAAATCGGAGAGCTTGTAAAACATAAAAATCGACCTTTTGAGCTCTAGCTCAATAATTTACTATTAGACACATTCAAGTTTCAAGAATCGCCTAAAGGGTCAAGTGCTTAACAGATTTTTTACTATATTTATGTAATAAATAACAAATATATATAATAATAATCATAATTGGCGGGGTTCGCGTACTCTTCATAATAACTTGACATCCTAGCAACTTATAGTCATATGTCTATTGTTATCAACAACAAATACGTAACGGTAATCTCCGAAATTGGTCAGAGCAAAACATTCATGAAGAAAAAGCAACAGGTGTATCCGAAGGGACCAAAATTTAATAGAATTCTGTTAATGGACCCGAACGAGAGCGACACACGTTTTAACATGGATCAAATCGGGTGGAACCGCGAATCATAGCTAGTCTATAATTAATCTTCCTCACTGAACATCTTAATGGTACGCTGCACGCTGCATACGGAGTTCAAACAGAAACGTTGCTCTTAGAAGACTTGCATCACGATAATGATAATGCAAAGCAATAGCCGTGGTGCAGCAAACAGTGCGCCTACGCACCACCCACCGCCATTGTCATTGTCTGCGCCCACACGGAGCTTGAAATATGGCGGCAGCAACACGATCATTGTTTTACGCGTTACCATTACGTGCCTGTGTGTTATATACTTATATTTAGAAACAGAAGGACGATTGACTCCTTGCCGTTTTATTGGCGGAGATACCTCTTGTAATGGATTAAACAAGTAGAAGAATTTAAAGTTGTTGATTATTATTAGATTAACGCTTGTCCGTTTAAGTAAAGCTGTCATAAATTTACGGAGTTCGGACATTTTATATCGGTATTCATGCAGTCACATTAGAGATGGTCTAATCTAGTAGATAGTCAATGACACTTGCGGCGCAGGAGACGCGAATTTGAGGAGACATGATCTGTAATAATAGTAATATACATTTATTTCAGTCCCTAGCATGGCGTAATATAGGCATACTTAGATCAACGATTCGTGCTGGATATTTCATATGACCCTGGAGTACCCAATACGAATCAGGCTGGCGCCAGAAGTTTGATCTGATGCCCTCGTTTGAAGGAAAACCAGGACACGTGCAGCGAGACGTTTTTGGATTATGAAGACAATACGTACAGCGATAAAATGAAACATTCATCAGTCATTTGTCATTTCAAATAACATCTAAATTTATCACCTCCTACAATCCTTGAATTTGAAACCCCACTTCAATATTTTAAAATAAATCAAGATGTCTCATTTTATGCTAAAATTATCTCATTTTGATTGCTTTATAAATGACAATGACATTCAGTCAGTTAGGCGAGTGTATCAACGTATAGTTTGACGAAATCCGTTTATATAGTCAGTAGCTATGAGGGTACATCGAAACACACATATACGTACCGATATATGGACCAAACAAGTAACCAAAATAACCTTTTTGGGCTTTACCGCAGTCGGGTAAAGATGTAGACAAGAACCGCTATTGACTGGTGCCACCTCCTCGAAACTTACGGCCGCCCGCGTGACAAAACACAAATACATACATCATTTTAATATGTGCCGAGTCATCCCGCCTATTTGTGGCTCTTAAAATTTTATTATTTCCCGACCTCATCCTTCGAGGATGTGACGTTTGAAAAAATAACATCATTTAGGCCGCAGATGTTTGTTTTCGTTGTCCAGAAATGCGTTCGTCACGGCGCACGCGAGGGGGGGGAGCGGGGAACGAGTCAACCCCTTGTGACGTGTTTACAAATACAAAGGCACGGATCCTTTAAAACGACCGCGTCCAATCGGGATGTTAATCGCATGTGCATCGGGTATGCGCACTCGCTGTCGGAGAAAGGGCACCGATTCGAAATGACACAAGTTTCAGAATTTTTTTATGCCGAATTTGTAAATTATTCGTTTTTAGTTTTCACCTGCGACTACGTCCGTAATTAATTTTGATCGCGCTTTTGGTCACTATTGTCATCTTGATCCTAAACCTCATCCCGGTGCCATTGTCAATCCCGATGTCTATGCCTCTTCCTGGTCGTTTGATTCTCCATTCCCTCATCTTTAACCTCTCACTCCAATTGATTCCCTTCTGTTTTTCCCCCCATTTCCCGTACTCTTAATCGCCCTTCTCAAACCTTCTCACGTGAAACTAAACGCATGATAAATGTTTATTTGCTAATACATACATTAATTTTATCACACTACACACTAGCTTTCGCCTGCGCCTCCATGCGCGCAGACATAAAATGAATTCTTTCATCTTTTGTACAGACCGATCACGCCACCGCGCTGGGAAGAGGTCACCTGATAGTAGCACTACCGCGTGGATTCTTTCGAGGTCTGTGAATTACGTTCAAAATTTGCAAACTTTTTACTCAGTGTTTATTGCTAGGTATATTGTAGTGTTTTCTTGGCTGACACCGACTCCAAAAATAACAATAATTGTAACTAAATTATATTATCGTAATAATTTGATTAACTTTTAAGTAGTCTAATATTTTTCATTATATTTTACTTAGGAGAATTCAAAAAAATATTTTGATCATTGTTTGTTATTCATAGGTATATGTTGAGTTAAATTTGAAGTGGATAGGTACCTATCTACTTTTTTGAGTGGTAAACACATAGATCGTACCTATATAATGAGAAGTAGAAATAGTAAGTTGATTATTAAGTTGTAGAAGAATTTTTTTTTACTTTTTAGTGCATATTCATTTCCTTGGAATAGTTTTTGTTTTAAAGTCGGTCTTTTATTGTCCAAATTTTTATTTATATTCAGAGCAGTAGCTACGTCTTCAAAAAAAAAACGGAGTACCTCGTTATTTGTATGAAAAACTCTGTTCTTTTGATTGCCATATTCGTTTTGTCACTCGTTCGATGTGTCCAATTTTTAGAACGACCACATTTCGTGATAGTTTCCGTTACACTGCCGCAAAGTGTTGGAAAGACTCATCACCACCTTCTAGAAATTAAAGCTCTGTCTTCTCTTTCAAATTTCAAAAAGTCCTTAAAGGCTTATTTATTACATGTACAAACAACTTTTATATAAAAGGTCGTTCTGAAATGGGATTATCTACGACTTCTTTTTTGTTCATGTATTTCTGATAAGCTATTTGTAGATAAGAAATGTATGAGAACACATTTTATTCAATTGTATACAGTCGTATGATTCAGGTAACACTAATATTCCTAAGTATGTACATTGACTGATTTCATTTTCTGATTGTATGTCTGTTTCGATGCCAGCGACGCTGCTCGACTGCCACTGCACACGAGCTAGGTGTTACGGAAGATCAGCGTTGTAGTAGTAACCACTACCACAATGTATGCTGAGTGCAAACTTTTTTGATGATTGCATAACATTGTTATAATAATTTAACTTAATGTCTTAAAATGTATATACATGAACGTCAAAATAAAATTTTCTTTCTTTTTGCCTCATTTCTTTCATCTGTGGTGCTATCCTTTAAAAGTATTGTCAACGTGGTATAAGCCATAAGGTAGGTTGTATTTATCTTGATATTTGTTTAGCATTATCCCCGACGTAATCATAAATTAGCCGCGCGTTCCGCGCGCGGGCGCGGGTACCACAGCCGCTGGCCGCCCGCCGGCTGCTGATCGCTAATTGCCCGTGTAAATCATATTAATACGCAGCGATCGGCCCAGATTTATGTTATGGCTCACCAAATTTTAAGAGAATGGCTAATTGGAGTCGCGTTTCTTAACTACCATTAGCGTCAAACGCGATGTTTTAACGCGCTCAATGCAGGAATAACAGTTTAATTTTATCACATTAAGAGTATTAATAAGTTTAAAATGTGATGCCGCTGATAAAAATTTGTTTAATTTGATGTATACACGTATGTCTTTGTCACACGATGGGAGCTGGAAGTCTGTGACAGTCTTCATAAATAACTATTTTTGCCAGTTTAAGTATACTAAAACGCATTTCTTTCGCTTTCGCAGGTTAAACATTGCAAGTTATTTCTACGAAATTCGACATACGGGAAACTAGGATTACGTAGACGTCAATACAATATTTTTCATTTCCGTATTGTAGAAAAAATTATATCTATACAAAATAATTAAGTATCTATGCAGCAGTTAGGCAGAATGTGAGTATTCGCGAACCGTGTATGTAATGTAAATGTAATGAACTTTAATGGTCCAAAAAAATTTCTAATCTTTTTAAAATCATGCGTTTGATACGAAATACAACGCACGAAACGCTGCCGTTCTGAATTGCCAGCGAATAATGAAATGCGGTGGTTTATCGCTCCCCGGCCTTTACTTCTCTCCCGCGTTCCTATCTTACTCTATTGCGATGTTTTCGTGATTAACTTCACAGCGGCAGAGTTTCGTGCGTTGCTTTGCAGATTATGATGGGAATTAGAATAGCGATTCGGACCACAATTCGTGGTAATAATATTGTCTATTCGTACATTCGAGTGACGGCCGTTCAAAATAAACACTTACCCTAATTTGAGTTTGGATTTGGTTTTGGATCAGCAGCTAGTCAATCTTGTTTGTTTGAATCTGAAAAAAAGAAAATGTTCACATAAATTCATGAAAATTGACTATTGAGCAGTTAAACAAAATTATTTTATAAACTCTATATTTATATGTATAACGAGAAACTTCAAATTGTTTTATAAAATATTTTCTAAATGAAGTATTACAACGGCAAGTCAAAGGTCGCTATTTAAAAACGACAAACAAAAGTCATTTTAGAAATTCGTGATAAATTAATAAAAACAGGTCGTCGACATATTTACATTATGTTAAAAGAAACCTGACCACAAACAAGTTGGAACGGTCATTTGCATTAGACGGCCATTATCGAATCGGATATATCACATAGCTCGCATATCAACTAAGGAGTTTCTAAGTTTTGGTGTAACGGAAAAATAAACTTTTTGGTTGTTCACATGTGCTTATATTTGTGTCGCACATTGATTTCAAATAGAATTCCTCCTTGTAGCACTGTTGTCAATTAGTATTCTTTTAGTACTATAAACATAGAGACAAAAACATATAGTATACATCTTCAAATGGCCGGTTATTTCTTCGAGTGATATTCTTGACATACGGCTGTATTAATTTCAATGAACAATAAGATAGTCAGGCGAGTTAGGTTCCCCCCTGTACAACTATACGGTGTGATGCCTCACCGCTGGGCAATGAGCGTTACCTAACTGTAGGGCGATTGGCCAAGTCCATGCTGGTCCCATCGCGCCCGATAGTTGTGGATCGTCGTTGGAGAGTCTGTCGAAACTCCTCTTGGACAATGGTTTTGTTGTGACGTTTTATTTAAAACTAAAAGTATGTGATAATTGATATCTCGATCTGGACACGAATTAAAAGTATTCAGTAGCACAGGTTATCAGTCTGGACTTCAAATCTTGTTACCCGCGTTACGAGCAGCCATGGTAGCTGTGACCATATACACTATAACGATTATTAAGAAAGCTTTACGAATGTTTATTTTAATGAAGTAATGTACGCGTGGGTGGCGTTGAGAATCGAAAGGAAATAAAATACATTTGTATGTTCTTTTTTTGTCGATATTTCTGGCGTTCCGTCCGTAAGTCGAGTCAAAACAAAACCCGTATCGAAGTTTGCGTGTCTGTTGTATATCTCGGTCGATTTTTTACTACTCTCAGTATCGGCTCTCAGTTGAACGAACGAGTGTGCGGGAGTAATATTTATTGGCATTGCAACAACGTTTTATTCAAATTTAATATGAGGAAAATTAAGAAATAATTCTTTTTCGTTTATGAATCGTGTTGGCTATTATTAGAGAGGTCTAATCAAAACAGTTTTTTACAGGAACTGGGGAACGTCGCCGTCCTACGAGGAGACCAGGCAGGCGCGTTACCATCGTTCCTGGGCATGAGCCCGTTCGTAGTATATATTTACATTACACAGCATTTATTTATTTTTCTTATCCTTTTTTCTTATGGATGCGCTTACACGTATCAGACATAATATAACCTAACTACGCCCCCTCCCAGCTGCATAGACGCCTATACTGTTCATAGCCAAACGCTCTTTGGTCTATAGAAATTGCATCCGTTTCGATCGCACTAATGGCTAAAGTTAAAGCAATGATGACGATAATCATGTTTTTGAATATTGTTATATGCGAAAAAATGTTATTCTCCCCACGAAACGTGACAGAGCCTCGTCATATTCGCCTCGAGCAATACATGACTATGAAATTTCTGATTTATATTCCAAAAAAATATACTGATTGCACAAAACAAAAAAAAAATGTGTTATATTCTTAAAAAAATAAATGAAGGAATACTGTTTTTCATCCTTCACCCTCTACTAATTACACTATTGTAAGTTATATCATACGTTTAGATATTTCTTCGTGCTGTATCGAACTTGTGGCGCGGGATTCGGGTTCATAGGTATCTGTCCAACTTTTTACAAAAAAAAAAAACTATTGAATATAGTTTACCTCTTGTTGTTCCCGGAACCACATCTAATGTGAATCATATTAATAACATTATTTTAACAGCTTTTATTTTACTTGATCCAAAAGTACCTACCTTGAACGATGAGGTAGCACACTCTCACAGAATACAGGCGTGAAGTAGCAGCTTCCGCTGTTACATTTCGCCCAGATAATGAGAGTTTCGGAGGCCCGCTCCTTCTCCATCAGATTTCCTACAACTTCTTCAAAAAGGCCGGTGACGCGTCAGCGATTTCTTTGGGGTTGCGCATGTCCATGGACGGAGGTGATCTAGTGGTTGTATCCTCACTAATTCTCCTTTGTACGCCATCAAAAAGTAAAAATATAAAGAGTTTCAGTTACATATTAATAATTCTACTTGTCAACTAGCTTCAGCGCCGCGGTTGCGCTCGCGTGGACAAATAATGAATTCCTTTATTTTTGTATCGATCCAATCGTGGTCTAGATTGCTATTCCGTTTTCTATTCTGACCTTTCAGCTTTTGATGCCAATGTCTCTCGCTTCCGATACTCTCTCTCCGTGCTTCCACTTTTAGTTCCGAATACGATCTCGATCTAAGTAGAGTTCGATTCTGATCCTCGATCCCGCTCTTGCTCTCAATTCTGATTTCGGTTCTGCTGTTTATTGCGTTAATTTTAGTCATTCGATTTAGATCTGTCCCGGTGTCGACTGTCGATGCAGCTTCCTGCCCGGCTTGTGATTTCAATTGAAAATTCTTAAACTTCGATTCAAACGAATAGAAAGGAAGGCGATTCTTTTTAATGCCACAGTCGAAGCCAGAGTACGACAGCGCCACACGAGCTGACACCGAGGGCGGTCCGTCGCCGTCGAGGGGAGTGACTGTCTTGCCATAAATATCAATTCCCGACAATTGTTTGTGTTGCGTAAGCTTATGTTTATTTAAAAAAAAGAAGCAAGCTGCGTTCGCACAGGAAACGCGTAACTCGCTTTCCGCCCGTACCCAGCTCGAGTAATATAATGAGAATAATTGTAATAATAGTGTTCATAGAAGTAGCGTTCAAACGGAAGTTCGCTATATCAATAGACAGTTTCTAATTTATTTTAGTGCGTTATTTTTTAGTTATTTATTAGCTAAGTAGATATGTAACAACAGCTTATTTATGCCATCTGTAAATCTTTGTTTTTTTTATAAAAAAATATCGTATACATATTCTACAGTCTATTCATATTTATACGTATTTCTCTTAAATAATACGCTTGTAAATTAATTTGACATAATAAAATTGTTTCTGTATTTAGTTTTTCATAAACGCAATGGTTTTGTTGTTTCATTTTGCATCATCTTTGACCACATCATCCACTTCCGAAGCGTATAACAGCCCTATCTGCTGCAGGCAAATCCGTTCATAACTTTTTTTGTTTTAAATTGAGAGGCAGTTTGGAGGCTCAAGAGGCGCCGGCCGAGTCGCAGTGTGCGTTGGGGCCCACTAACGTCTGTCGTCACCCACATACCGCCAACATACGGAGCCGAAGGCTTAACGTGTTCGTTGAGGCACGAAGCGAGTGCCTTAATGTGACTTATACTGTGATATAATATAATCTGTAATATTATTATGAACACGTAAATCTGTTACTTCGCATGAAAATAGTATTACATTAACATGAGGTGCCTTAGACACTTTGGCTCGTATTAATAAATCGCTCTCACATTAGATCTAAGACTTATATCAAACGATAACATCTCAGCTGTCAATATTAGTTTTAAGTCATGGACGAATTAATAAACCAATCCTAAGTCATACACATATGATGTTTATCTCAAGTAGAGTATCTTATGTATCTGTCAAAATGAATGAACATTTTATTTTGTCGGAACGAACTAGTAACGTTCCATTACAGGAAAAAAAATCGAAAAATGACATCAGTAATACAATATAAATGAAAATTATTATATTAATGGCATTATATAATCATTATAAATATTATAATATATTACAATCATAAAAGTCATTATTTTATTGTTATGTTTCAATGCATTTAATTCACATATTAGTAAATAATGTTAACTAACATATTTTTGTATGAATATTTTATTTTGTCGGAACGTAACGTTGTCGTGCGCCATTGGTACAGTGTTTATGGTTGTTTATTGTGTTGTGAACTACAACAGTACATTTTTGAAAAATTTATAGAAGTTAATTAATTTTTTGCATCCTAATATTTTTGTGTGCAGTTATTATTTTATTTCTGTACTGGATAAAAAACACATATTCTCAGTATTAGAAAAAAAAATATTTTTTAAGTAGGTATCTTAAGCAAATATAAAAACATAGTCGAATGCAAGGATACGAGCACTAACACCCTTAAATCAAGGCACATAGCATGCGATCGGATAACACGAGAATATAATTCAAATCCAGATTGTATGTATCAAGTAAGTATCATCGGTAAAATCTGAATAATATTTTTTAATGTTTGAAGTATTTAGCTTTGACATATATAAAATATACACGAAAATTTCTAAATAATTTTTTTTTCGAGGTTTTTAGTCACTAGAGCTAAAAATTCATCATAAATATAATAATCATAATGATTATAGATATCAATATCTTCCATTATTCCCTCTTTTTGTCTATGCTCGATCTTAAGTGAACTAATGACCACACTCAGCTGATTTTCTTCAATACGGTATCCTAAAACGTTACTGAACGCAAGTTACGTTTATTAATACGTCAATACACAGATGTCATTTGATAGCACTCCGCTGATATGTGTTACCACAAACCGAACTTAAGTAACGTTTATTAATGAGCAACAGATCATAAAACTGTACTGAATACAGCTCTTAGAGATAAGAGCGTTTTATTAATACGAGCATTTGAGTTAGATCATAGTATTTCAATGAATTTGCTCAATATCATGATTCATAAAACTTGACATAACAGTTTGTGTGCATGAAGCAATTTATTCAGAATAACTTATGGAATACCATATATTTGTTCGCTACTCCTAAACCAATACGACCACTACATATTATTATGACCAGCCCACCCCACGAGAGGAGTTTCTATCCAGTTTGGTATTATTTTTATTAGATATATTTCTTAAATTTCCATTGCTTGCTACGAGCTATATTATTTAAGGTGTGATCATATATTTTATGATTATAAGGATACTACAGTACAATATGCAAATAAGATTAATGTTACCGCCCACCTGCGCGCGCGCACTTCATTGTTTTTGCCGGATGCATGTTCCAGTTGACGCGAATAAATTATCGCAGCTTTATAACCAATTGGAATGATACATATGTCAATTTAAGTAATATGACTTTTTATCTGTGTCTTAGGGTTTAAATGATGCTGAAAATGATTTTGTATCGTTGCATTTCAATATTTAAAAATAGAAAGTTCATATAAACAATTGGAATCTGTCTGTCTACCCAACAGTCGTCTCTCTCTGGTCTCCAAAAAAAGGCCGATTAAGTATTAGACGACTGAAGGCATTGTCACAACTTCATCGTTGTCTATGAAATTCTCACCTTCCGTAGCTGATTACTCAATATGGACATACATTTTCTTTTTGTGATATTCATCTATTGTTGACTATTCGATATTTTTTAATGAAACTAATAAAATTTAGATAAACATCCAAAATTTGTTAGAAATCATGGGGAAATAGTTTTACCACGTGAGTATCACTCATTATGGAATTTCGCAATCACTAATTTTCTTTTAAATAACTATTGTTTTACAGTTCCAAATTTAAATTGGAAGTGGTAAATGAAAGCACAGTATATGACAAAAGTGTCAAATGTTGAGTCCTACGATAAATTTTGCTTTGAAGGATACTTTTATGGTTTACTTAATTTCTCGTAATACAAATATTAAATATATTTTACACTTAAAACCCATTCTGTAATAGTCGGAACGATTTAAGTACTTGATTTCAATTGATATCTTCAGAACACCTCGAAGCCTGTAGGCTAATTATGAATTATTAATTATCATCGAATATTCAGCAAAAAATATTGAAAGTATTGCCAGAACATACTATAACGGTCACTAAATGTATTTTTTTTATTTTTCAGATTTATACGTAATGCGTTTGTCGTACGCAACTATAATTGGAAAGCGCGATCTGAAGGCCTACCAAAGGTTGCTTATGCATGCTGATACACTTCTTATTATGGAACATGAAATCAAAAACATATCCGATGTTTCGTCAAGTCTTGCTACTTGATTGTCGTAGTAAGTCGTGAAATTCTGCATACAGTGGATTTGGGCGCTCTCGTTGCTTAATATTCAAAAATTATTCAATGGCTTTCTCAATTATCCGATGGCTGTAACTCGTTAAGTATTAACGACATTTTGTGCAATTTTAATAATAAAGTTGGTTTATTACCTGTAATCATACGGCCTAAACAAATCGCCGTATGTTAATTCGAAGCACAACTGTATTTTAGAAGTGTATAAGCAGTGAATCAGTTTTAGCGTTTGCCAGATGTATGTGCGGTGACAAAGTCGATATTTAAATCTTCTGATCTCGACATTAAATAAGATTTCGAGAGAGTGTGAGAGAAACCTGATACTACAATGTGTCCTTACGATGAACCATAAATAAGAATCTTTACAGTCAAGTTGGTACATATTCGTAAAAGATATTTAGCAAACATCCGTGAAAAAACCTAACCTAACAAGTTCTGAAGGAATACATCGTAAAAATGAAACCTACTAAGTAGGTAGTATCAGACGACAATGTGTACGTGTGGTCCGATACTAATTTCTTCTGAACTAAAATTTGTTTGCAAAAGGAAGACCGCGATATGTCTACAGCAAAGTATGCAAGTAATTCTTCGATTTTAAGTTATGGAACATTACAAATCAAAGAAATTATGAATCTATATTGAGGGTTTATTTATTCATTGTAATTAAATAAATAAAAACAAAACCAGAAAATCTTAAATTGGAAGAGATTTAGATTTTGTATAGAAAAAAAAATTGTGACCGTTTACGCGCGGTAGAAGAAAATTTTTTTGTTTGCCATTGTGGTAGATATTATGGTTAAATTTTAAATTAATAACAATATTACAATAATATAATAATATGGAAAAATACAAAAATATTAGAATTTAATAGTATATATAAACCGCGATCAGAATCGTCTTTGCGAAAGCGATGACAATATATAAAGAATGAAGAAATTTATTTTATGTTCACATGTAGTTATTAATAAAACAATTACAGATGTGATCGTAGGAGATATCCTCCGCTATAAAAAATAAAGAAATTAATTCAAAGTCCACGTCCACTCGAGCGGAGCGCTGGGCGCAGTCAGGTATTAAAAACAGACTGTTACGTTACTTCTGTTATGGTCAAAGAATAGGGTTAATATCCCTAGTCGAAACCATAAAATGCCCCTAAAAAGCGTTACTTAACAAGAAAAACCAATGGAAACGTTATTATTAGGAAATCATGCGCAATCAACAAGCACATTCGGGTCAAAGGTCGTCGATCAAATTGGTAGGGAGCAGGTGGCGTTCGTTCGGAAACTTCCTGCGGCGGAGGAGGTAATTCACGAATAAGCGGCGCTATTAGCGCGCCCGCCCGCGCTCACGGCTGCCCATTCCGCTCTTCGGTTATCCATTTAGCCGCCCGGGCGTAAACTTTGACTATTAAACCATTAATCGACGAATTCTCGGAAGCTTAGAGAGCGGCCGGGTGCGGCCATTTTGTCGTTTTCCCGTAGCTGCACGGGATGGCGCTGCGGCCCCCGGGCGCACGTGCGAGTGCAGTCGACGCGCTAAAGTGCACGTTTCTCGGAGCTCGGTGCAGTGTTTATGAAACAAATTCCGTTCGGAACCACATCCCGCATTGTTTCCTCGACGCGCGCGCTTGACTCATTTCAGTTCGTGATCGCAAGGCGAATGGATACTAGAGTTTTATCGCTCACTCGCAATAATGTAGTCATGTTTATATCCGTTTGCATTAGATGGTAGGATTTTACCAGTAAAGCATTTTATTCACGCAGTAAAATATAATGAAGCATATATTTGCATAATTTACGATTATAATTCTCCTTTAAGTACTATTTTTAAAATGTGTACATAGAATTACTAAATTTCAAAATAAGTGCTGGAATTATTTATTATCAGCTTGTGCTGTTTCCCGCCCGTTTCACAGTGCGTAAATTACAATTGAGAAATTATTGCTTCCAATTCCGACTTCGATTCTGTTCGTTATTTTATGCCGGTCTTGTTGCTAATCTCATTCTTTCGCTTACTGCGTTCCTGCTGTTTTCGACTACATATCCATTTATTTTTTTGGATAAAAACATCAGATAAAAAGTATACTGTGTGGTATTTTAAGAAATAATTTCTATGTAAAATTTTATTAAAAAAACTGTTTAGCCCTTTCGGGAATAAGCCCGGTCAACTAAGCAGGTAGACATACGATCTTATTATATGTACAGATTACTATATTTTTATTAAAGCTTATTCGCAGAGTGTACACACATTTACGTGTTGTATATAATCGATATTCAAAGACCTCTTTATTTCGTACAGCTGTCGTACACTACTTCACAAGACTCGTACACCACACGACGGTTGCAGTCTAAAGTTTGGTTGTTACGGTCCCGTACAATATACGACGGTCTCATGCATCCTTATTCTATCACAAGGTTAGATCTCAACGAGGGTCATCCGTACGACTTAGTCACGCTGACTTGGGAACTAGAAAGGCCTGCCTCTACGAATCCAGAACGTACCATAGTATTATATTTTGGAATAAGCATATTAACATCTATGGTGTGGGACTTGTTATTGGAACACAATTGAAATATTTATGTACATTTCCACATCTGTTTACGTGGTTATCTAAAATATTTTTTGATTTTAACTACAACGCAGAATAAATGTATCTCTGAATTATTGTTTTATTTAAACATATGACAGTGGTCCTGTTACATGTCACATTTTCTTTAAGAGACTGTCTCAAAGATCATAGAAATAGTATGTTCTTAATAGTAAGTGATAATGCGTAAGAAAGCAGAAAGTTTCAAAAAATCCTAAATTTTTTCGTTGCCAATGAAAATCCTTATTCTGTGAGAACTCGTCGAGAGCGGCGACGCAGGCGAACGATATCCGTTCAAGGAATACGTACAGCATAACAGTTGGAGGGATTCACTAAGCAGTCAGTTCAAAGCTCCTAGAGTTCGACTGATAGACGGGTCGGAGGTAGGAGTTATCGGAGGTCGGCCGTCTGGCCGGCGCCGGCGCACGGCGCGGGTGTATTGCGAGGGACGCGCCGCCGTCCAGGCGCTAGACTGAATGGCGGCTCGCTGATTAAATTCATATCGTTTCTAATGTAGTGTGATAACTAAACGCCTCTTCTGATTCTGGTGAGGTTTGACGTTGGGTAATGTTTTAAAATATTTAGTATATGTCTTGTATTGATAAAAAAATAAAATTTGATAGGTACGAGTACTAGTTAATTATATAACTTGGATGAAACTGAAATAGAAGCTACAAAAAAAGCTTGGAATAAATAAAAATTAAATTAAAAGTGTGCAATTTGGTCTAATTGATCTTGAAAGCGTTAGGTAATAAAACATTTGAAATGATTGACTATACTAACTTTTTTCGAGCTATAGAACTATGAAATTAAATGCATAATCCATTTTTAATATAATTAAGGTAGCCGCATGACACATTTATTAATGTATCATCAATCGCTGTTAATAAGAACCTTTGCGTCATTTTTAGAAGTACGCACGCGCGCAAGGGGTCGTCGGAGTTTATCAGATATCTAGACATCTACACAAATTATAATTAATTCTGAATTTAACGAATACATGTGGTCTGACGGGAAACAACTTTCTCGGCGCGCGCGGCGCGGCCGTCGACCCGGCGCTCGGCCGCGGTCAAATCGGCCGATTGGCAACTAATTTTGTCGCTGCTGGTCGATCGACATCTCCACACGTCCATCCGTGGCAAAGCTCACTCGCGATTTGAACGCTCGGTAGGAAAAGCACCCTTTGTAATTAAAGAATACGAGAGCTGGGCGAGCGGGCTTTGCTCGCCGTTCTTCGAGTGTTTCATGGATATATCGTTATTTCCTGAGTGAAAAATTGCTATAACTCATTTCATATGGTAACTATTAAAATGTATAATATAAAACTGCGTGATTGCAAAATTTACATTGTAACACCTCATAATGAACGTCGATGTTTACTAAGAAATATGAATTTCCCTCATATAACAGTAATTTGATAACAACTTCTGAACGAGATGTCGTAGTGCTACTCTCATGATCCCATAATTCGTTTCGATTAAAAGTTAAGTAGCGTTTTTGCATTTATAAAGCGATTCAGTCGATAGATCATAAAAAAGAAGACATTTAAAAGCATCTGCTTTGAATGACATTGACAATCAGGTGATTTTTCAGTGTCATTCAACCCTTTATTACATTGATCTGTTATCTGTCATTTGTATTATATCGAAGAGCACTTTTTATAATACAAAAAAATTGTGGGTATTCTTTTTCTGATTGGAAAAGCGAAGAACAAGTATAGTGACAACCGAATTTCCCTCAAGGAAATATTATAACTAATCAATCTTCTCCTGTCTACTATTAATTTTTATTAATTTATTACGTAGATCCTTTTAAGCAACGGGTAAGATACGAAGTTTTGCCAGTACGTGTCTATGATGGTTTTAAGATCCTTTTCTTAAGACCAAATTGCAATTGCAGGGCAATTGCAATTTGACTGTGAATATTATATATCTGCTTATAAGTTTGATTATATATCTGCTCTCGGCACTTGTTGTCGAGTGGAGCCCATTAATTACATTGTAATTATGTGTACAATGTTTATTATAATTCATAATTGATAAAACAATTAGGTTATTTAGGCCTAAGATGAAACCCTATGATGTGTTAGAGGTCACATAGAAAGCACTATACGCCCTGAACCTCATGTCTCTTTGAATACAGTTAAATATTCTGTATTGTATCTTTTTTCCTTTCATTTACTTATATTGTTAAACTCACTTTTGAAAAATACAGCGTTATAAGATACATATTTTATGTATGGTATGCTATCTCGTCATGATTACGTAATGCTTTATGTGGACGGTTGTTTTTGAAAAATTAAAACATACCAAAAATGTAATAACCTTAAAATTCTACAAAATGGAACTAAATATTGTAACATTTAAAATTTTCTAACACAAAAATAGTAAGGGTCGTTTCCGAGATAACAATGTATGTATAAATATATTTATATATATATGTCTGTGTACATTACACACACACACACACACACACACACACACACACACACACACACACACACACACAGAGAGAGAGATATATATATGTAATGTACACACAAGCACGCATGCACACCCATATGTACATACAATATATAAATTGCTCACTTGAAGTACTAACCTTTGTTTTCTATAGTATCGAAGATATTATGAAATAAAAATATGAACACACTAAAATTAAATTAAGAAGTTTTATTTCTATCGATTTTATAATAGTGACGTATAACAGCTTTGATGGGCGATCACCTGTTTTAAAATTATTTGTAAACCCAAAACCATTTCAAGAAAAAAATTAAAAAACCAAACCGTATATATATATTTACAAACTCGAGAAAAGCTTTTGCCTCCGGTTCCGCTCTCGATGCCGCTTCGATGCCCTCTTTGAACATGCTATTAGCAACGACCAAACGGTATTCCTAAAAGAAATAGAAGGAATGATGTATTTTGTGTAGAGATTAAGCCGAGTGGTGAATTAGTTGAGATGACCTGTGTGTCTCTCATGATGTTCATAATGTGCGTGATGAATTCGTGCCGAACGCCGACTTACGTGGTGTTATATTTATTTTAATCTGGAGATATAAATATACTTGTTTTGCTTTTAGTTAGACACTGTTAGGCTTTTAGGATTCTGTACCTAGAGTCTGCCACGTAGGCCCTATTACTAGAAACAGGAGTTGGCTTAGGCCGTCTGTCCGTCCATTCATCCGTCTATCCTATATATAGAGCTGTATTTTTTGAATATTAATAGGTAGACGTATAAACCATTATAGAATATGTGTTATAATAGAATATGTGTTATAATAGAATATGTGTTATTAAAGTAGTATAATATATTTTTTTTGCTTTCGTTCATTTTTAAAAACGGTATTGTACTCTAGATTTAAAGTTGATGTGATTACAGTACAAACTGTAAAGTAAAATCTAAAAAACAGAAAAACCCGGCAAAGTTTGCGACTTGAGCTTGCGCTAAAGAAGCCGTACTGAGTAAAAGGAAATACGATTGTCATTCGTAAATACGAAACATATATATGAATTGTGTGATTCTACGGAACCCTCGGTGCATGAGACCGAATAGCTCTTATCGATTTTTTTTTTGTGAATAGCTAGATTTATAGTTTCTCACAGATTCCGTAGCTAATAATGTCACCGCAGATCTCGTTAAACACAAAATTAATGGTTTTGGTAAGTAGAAAAATGAATCACAAAGTAAATACACTTATTATCTATATTGGTGTTTTCTATCCAATCCAAAATAAATTTATTGAAATTTTGTATAATGATTGTTTCTTATCCCCATTTCGCTCTCTTTCTATTTCAACGCCAAGCAATAGTAGTCTTCCCTCAAACATTCCTGTTATTTTTTGGTACATAGTTATAATGTATTTTTTTTTATATAAAATGTACCCTGTCGTATTCTAGGAGACAATTTATTTTTATATATGCAGACTTTAATGACAATTCGTTCCGTAAACGGACAAACAAACATAAATTTATATGCGTTATATGCATAAATAGAGAAAGGTTACGCTTGTTTGGCATAATTGTCATTTAATAACTTCCTTAAAAAAATCTACATAAAATCAACGACCGATTATTTTTATACAAAATATTTGTGAATTTATACGTTAAACGAGATAACACGTGTGAAGACTGAGAGAAAATAACTGACAAAACTACTAAGTCGCTACGCCCACGCGGGACTGCTAACGTCTGCAGTTCGAGCCAGTGAACTTCTCGAGAGTGAAGTTAGTCGAGACCTACTATTTAAATGACCAACTTCACGACGTTGCAGAAGTGCACAAGACGCGCGTGTTTCGTGACATTCCAAAATTTCACTCTCATCATTTCTCTCTAACATCTCCTTATAAAACAGAGGATAAGCGCGAATAGGACGCGCACCCTGGGGGTTCTGTACATGCTTAATTACGTAGGTAGATATTTGAAGTGAAACTTCTTTCTCGTCGTAGTGGACAAATTTCGCATGGAATTAAAAGAAATGAGTGTCACGTTTTATTGCAACGTTTTGCCGTCACAACTGTATGTTTGTTTTTAAAAACAAACTCGTGTTGAAATTTCGACACTTATTTTATTTTAATATCACTGTTGATTGTAAGTTTCAGTAATTATATAAGTATAGAAAAAATATTGAAATTAACTATTAAATTTTTAGGAAGATTTTTATGTAAATATTTCAATAGCTGTTTTAAATATATGATTAAATCATTTATTGCTTAAGCCTGGGTCAACCTATTAAATTTAAATACAAAATAATTTATCCACAAAAATCTCGACAATTTTTGGCTGTATTTCATACCGATACTGGCGAGATATACGTTCTAGAATTCTTAAACTTTCGTTTTTTACTTAAAAAAAAATTGCATATTTTAAAAAAATTCAAACTTTTGAATATCTTCATTATTCATAGTGGAAAGATAAAAAATACTGTCCGTTACATCGGTTTATCACCATTCTTACTTCGATTGCAAATAACAAATTGTAATCATAAGAAAAAAATTAAACGATGTAACTACAAATTAACAGATTTTCTTAACAGATTAGATTTTCAGATTTTTTAATTTACTTGAGCCGTGAGACCTTTCTTCTTGCCAAATCTTCTGATTGTACTTCGATTTTGATCAACGGCAAGTACTCTGTAAGTTTTGATCTATTTGAGAGTGTCAAAATCTAAGAAAAGTTTACCGTATTTTTTGATCGCGTTATCTTAAAAGTTTGATTTTTATACCTTCACTGGACCGTGAACCTGAATCTTTCATATCAATTTCAACTTGATACCTCCGTACATTTCTGGAAAAATGGGTCGTACCACACAGACAGGGGATCAGATAAACATCGAAGCGATTCTATAACGATCCCTTTTGGGGCATGAAACCTTAAAAATATGAAATCGCAAATCAAAAGATAGCTTTTATGAACAATTTATCTACTACATAGAATTTAATAGGAAATGTGGAATGGTGAGAGTGATGAATGTACATTAAGTAGATCCTAAGAAGTTTATAGGGAATTTAGAAGGGGAAAGGCTACATCTATGAACATTTCATATCAACGATGATAGTTATCTATGCCTATTATGGACTTTTCCTTTAAAAAGACTATACATAGATATTGTAGTCCTTTTTACAAAAAGAGGAAATAGTTTAAAATATGTAGCTCAAAAAACTCTATAACTTGTAGCGCTTAATCGTCTAAATTCATGCGACTTGTAGAAGGGGAATCATAAATTGGCACCAAAAAAGTTGAATGAAAAGTTGTTCTACTGAAAATGGTGTTAACGAGGTTGATGCTGACTTCACTTTGTGCTATTTTAAAAATATAATAAGTTCACGGTTTTAAAGTTTGGCCGACTCCGGTGATGTCGTGTTTGTTGATAATGTCGCAATCAACTTTTGAGCGATCCAAGTTATCTCGAATATTATAAGCTTCAAGTTATCTCGAATATTATAAGCGATAGTAACGGGTTAAAATTTGTTACTACTGCAAAATATCACTATTTCGTGGTAGGCCATTCGGGCCATCCCAGAAACCCCACGATTCCACTAAAGATGGCCAAAAAATATGAATTTTTTTCGCTGAACTAGAAGTGGAAATAAATTAGTTCAATAATGTATAATTGCCGTTATGGAACGTTCTATGTCAAATCTTTGCAAAATTGGTTACAGGAGACTTTCTGAACCAAAATTAGAAAAAATATTTTACATAGATATAGGTCTAACATGTGTAATTAATCGAAATTAGTACATTTTTTTTTTAATAATAAAATTAATGTTTGTCTCTGTGCTTAATCGCCGGCCCGCATTAGAAAACGGTGTAAGGTGCAATAAGTGTTGTAAGTGGACAATCCATTACCTACCGCACATATCGCACATGATATTTTTCATTACTATACGACATATAACAATAATAAGAGTAATTTAATTTTTCAATACATAATTCGTTGTTAGGATACGGAAAGTTAATTGTAAATAGTCAATACGTTCTTATTTTTAACCGACTTCAAAAAGGTTAGAGATTCTACGTTAGTCTGTATGATTTTTTTTAAATTTCCATAAAATGTAACGCAGTGAGCAAACAGACCATTTTCTGACAGAAACACCCTGCGCTAAGATCATTTAACTCAAACGAGATATAAAAATTATACATTTTCCAATGTACAAACTTTCAGAGTTCAGTTTACCATGAAGGATTTTGGTTATCTTAGCCTTTCGATGTAATTAATGAACCTCGTTCATTTAGGTCATATTGCGGCAATTTCTTCAGCTATCGCAGAACGGGCATGACCATAAACCACCCCGAGCAGCTCACCTCGCGCGTTAACGCCAGCGCCGACACCGTACAATTTGCCCGCGACAATAAAGAGGCCCGCGGCCGCAATTAGGGGGCGTATTAATGAGCGCTAACGCCTTGTGTGCGCTCTTGACGCTGGACGGAACTGGATGTCGTAGCTTAGATTGACTAACAGTTGTCGTATTTTTATGTTAAGCTTTCCGTGTAATTGTTAATCGTTTTGTTGATTGTACCGTATCGCCCAGCGCCTGATCGACACACGATTTCAATACAGTCGGTTCTGGTACACGGAAAAACGTTCTTTGAATTGAAGAAATGCGTTCTTTAGTTAAATAAGACATATCGTTATTTTATTTTAAGATATTAAAAATAGATAAATAAAAGTATTAAGAGCGACACTTCTGGATTGAATAATATGAATATAGCAGCTTTGAAATAGACCGCATTCGACGCTAGCGCGAACGCTCGGTTAATTGAAGTGAATATTGCAGTATTGAAGTATCGTGCTTTTGGGCTAACTGATGTCAGTATGGTAATATTAATAAATGTTGTGTCTCTCTGGGTTAGTCCATGCCGTATGTAGTATTGAGATGTAACAAACCGTTTTATTTAAATTCCACAATTAATTACTGCCAAAGCTAGAATTAATGTAATCTATAAATTTTTAAACAACTAGGCTGGTAGCAAAAGAGAGACGAGGTCTTGTGCGTGTAAAATTTAGACGTCTCATGAGAACAATAATAAGTTGCTGCCTTTACGTATGTACCAAAGAAGAGTCTGTCTTCCGCCGAGCATTCTTGAGTTCCAAAAATGTTTAAAAATAACAGCTATTTAGATAAACGATAAAAAAACGTTGTTTTATGCTACTACAGAACATAAAACGAAAATGCACAATCTCTGTGATAGATACGTAATATTCAAAACATGACAAAAAATGAGTGTTAAAACTACGTTTTCAAACGAACGGTGTTCTTCTTTAAGTATGTCCAAAAAAAAAGTCCGAAAATGCGTTTATCTACCAATTATTGTTTGAAATTGCTTCAGGTTTATTCACCTCATTACCGAACGTTGACGAACTCTATTTCAGGCTGAGGGACTTGGATTGTAAGAGGTCAAGCTTTTGCTATGAACGACGTTGTATTTAGTAATCGTATTATATACAGTAAGCTAACTCGATGGCTACAATATTGCTCGGTTGATGTAAACACTGTAGCGTGTGCTAACGCCGCCGAATTGACCGACGTCGCGAGATTTATATGTATTGTATGACGTCAAGATATATTTGTATATACTGAAGACGCAGTCCAAATATTGCCACATGAAAGTTGCATCAAAATGTCTGCATCTGCCTTGAAATGATGGCGGCGTAGACAGATCTTTGGAGCAATATTGGAATTTTATGTTACAGTCTAAATAGACGACTCGAGGAGAAACTTAAAATGCGAGATTTAAGTAGGTATATAGATCGATACGACCGTTTTGCAAAGATTCCGAGAGATATAACTAGAACATCGACAGACTAGTAAGAAATGAATTTCAGTTATTGAGACTTATAGTCAACATGCCATATATTTTTGTGTGTTATTGTGACATAGGTAGACTTATTTAATTGGTTTCTGTGAAGGAATATTAACCATGCTGGAAATATACTGGACGAGAAACCATAATCATAATAACTCAATTTGTGACAATGATTTAGCAACTTCCAATTTTGAGTTACATATGTATAATAAAAAAAGATTTATTTTAAAAGTTACAAATTCAAAAAGTCTGTGAAGAATTTTGCAACTCGAAATCAAAAAGTTCCGTATTCAACTAAATCGAAGTCTCGTGTTTTCAAAAAGGGTTTCCGCTCAAGCGTCTCGCGACCCGGAAGTAGCAGAGGGACCTTCGAATGCACAACTCGCGGACGCCCACGAGGCGTCTCGAAGTCGGGCCCGCGCCGATTATGAGACGGCTAACGGCGGGAAGTTCGCCGATTGGATTTTAAAGTTGCTAATCCGTTTCTGAACTGTTCGATATCCGGGCGAAACTCGATTGAAGTGTAATTCGATTGTTGCTTAATTACTTAAATGCTTTCCGATTACGACGAAAATAAACTTTTCAAAGCGTACCGAAAAATGTGAAATTTGAAAAGAATAATGAAATGGGGTAGGGACTTAAAAAATTAGAGATTCAAAACAAAAATTACAATAAATAGTATTACAATATAATTGCATCACACATGTATGTGTGGTGTAAATTTTAGTATATTATTGCGATCTCAGCAGATTCTATTGGTGTCTACATTATAAGTATTAATAAAAGATAATTACTTAACGTTTTAAAAATGATTTTTATCGAGACCGACAGTAGAGGCTAGAGATTTGTTGTAAATTTCTATTTAATCGTTGAAAAATAATTTTAGAAATAGTCTAAACGAAATAAAGGTAGAGAAAATGTGTTAGTATGTACAAATAAACCATGTCAGTGTTCTATTTATGGTTAGTCAAAGAGAATCATTTTTTTTAGATTAAAATAGGTTGCGCGTAAAGGAGGAGGAAGATTAATACAACCAATATTAGCGTATGAATTAAAGCGTATGATTAACCGTAGCGTTTAAAATTTTAAAAAGTATTTAAAAAAAGGGACAAGAAAAAAGATACAAAAGATTTAAACATGTAATTACTTGTATAATGTGGATACAGTTTCAATTATAATATACAACATAATTTATTTTCGGACGTCCGACGTGAAAACCGAAGCTCGATGCGTAAACAGTGTGGCAAAATACATCGCATTTTAACATTCGAGATATATTAAATGATATTAAAAACACTCGAATTAAAGATCGTTATATACGTAAGCTAATCATGAACGAGTTTTTATTGAATTCACTCTTTATTTCAATGACGCACACGGCCCTCGGTACCTGCACCAAGTGGCCCTCTCCTGCCTTTGTCACGTCATCGATGCATGTACATAGTCAGTTATTTCGGTCACTCTGGTCACCTACAGATTTTTCCGTTTCAAATTTAATCTCGCAATAGCAGTCCCAACATAGCTCTTTCAATCGTACCTTTAGTAAATCTGATCTCGTTTATGAGATCGGGAGTAAGGGATTAGACCCGGCGTCCCTTAATCATCACTGGCGACACGCACTGTTTGAAGATTTTCGTTATTTTGAATTAGGATTTATTGAATTTTTCACGAAGAGGATAACAATGGACAAACATTGATAAATCAAAGTGATGCGTCCATTTTTTGTTTAGATTAAATCTGAATTTTATTTTTTACTATTCCTATTACACTAACCCGATAAAAAGTAACAAAAGCTGTGATATTGTGTTTTGATGACAATCAAGAGTAATATTCGAATAAACTTTTTATAAAATACGTATTTCTTTTTTGATTTAGAATCTCTATGAGTGAAAAAATGTTATAAAATGATAGAGTTATTGATATTTATCAAACTGAACTTAGAATCGTGTGATATTAAAAAAAAATCGGAATATTATTATTTTTATAAGGTACTTACATGTTACTTTTATCATACTTTGCATTTTGATTTTTTTTTTACTGTATTACAAAATCAAGCACATTATGCATATTTTGTCTATATGGCTTGGTAATATATAGTTTTTAAATATTCATCACCGTATTTATTAAAATATATTAAGTGATATTTCATAATACCGAAAACGTTAAATCATATTATAAACGTCTCCGTCTCACGTCCGAAAATGTAATCGAAAACACATTAAAGTTACCATAACCTGATCTTATCGGGTGATGTATTGTGACAAGGAGGTGACAAATGTTGCTTCGACTCTTCCGAAACTTTCGATCGATACTTCGATATACGCTTTGTGAAATATAACTTTTAAATATAACATCCATCGACGTGTATATACCGCAACGTTTCTCCGACATTTGAATTGAAACAGCAATAGATAACGCTAATGTCGTTGAAACTTTCAAGTTATTTTTACGTAAAGGGTTTCGAAGTGTAAGCCAAAATATAACGCCAAACACAAATATGACGTTCCCTAGGCGAACATCAATCTTGCGATAACATCTACGAGCCGGGAGCCGAAGCGTGCCTGTTAGAATTTGAGCATTAATTTTTAAATAACAAAAATAATGTCCCGGCACTCACACAATGCAATATCTAACTCGTCCCATCCGACCGAAGAAAGATCTTTGATATTTTTTTACAATCGCCATTGTGTGTTTTTCTGATACAGGAGATATTGAACCCTTCACAAGGATTCTTTTAATAAAATTGACGTCTATCATTTTCAAAGTGGGCAGTGTGGTTGCAGGAACAACAAATGTTCCATTCGATTTCTTTCCGTGTGGAGGATACTGAAAACTACCATTGAAAATGTTTGAAATCCAGCGTGATGATTGAGGTCAGCAGTGCACTACTTTAAATGATGACATCATCACCGTCATCATGTCTATTCCTTTATCCTAATGAGTAGATCTTGAGTGAATATGAGATGAGATATCGAGAACTTTTTTAATAGTTATAAACCAGTTATTGAACTTACTAGTGTCAAGTTTTAAATTTTGTAGTATATTAAAACAATAAAAGTAAACAATTACTTTCGTGTCGTGGTCATTTGTAGCAAGTATTTTATTAATTGTCCATATATTTGCAAACCCACTTACATAAAAATTATTATAATAATATTATACGAGATTGAAAACATGCCAAAACGCAGTTAAAGCATTAATCATAAAGTTATCGGCGAACGATTATTCAGTAATCTGTGGTTAACGATGTCGATTTCACTATTAGTGTAACCATTTACATAGAATATATTTATTGTGAAGGTGATTGTTGATCCAAATAAATAATTAAAAGAATAGAAAGTAAAAACATTAAATGACCACGAGACTGTACGTTTGTTAGGTTCTATAAAAACTTCTAAAATGTGTGATAAAAGAATAATCATTATATGTCACTGAAATGATCGTCTTTCTTTGTTTCACGAAACGTATAGAAGAGAAGACGGAATACCGTAATATAGCTGACATTTAAATTCATTATAAGTATAAATTTATTTGAGCACTCAAAGCCTGCGCAGGCTTTTAAGGAAGCTCTATTCGGTTCCCTGAAAGCTCGTGAAGGGTAACTTAATTGAATTGAAAGACACGGACGCGGTACAAGATGGAACACCGGAATAAATGGACAGAGAGGCGTGCGAGCGCGGCACACCCCTCTCGGCTGGGGCGACCGCGGCGCCGGCGCTCGCGGGACGGCTCGCGTGCGGGGGCAATCCGCACTCGAAGTCGTACATAGCTGATAGACAGACAGCTCTTTTACAAATAAATCAATAAGCAGACACTTGTGCTCGTTTTACAGTTCGGTGCTGTCCTATTGTCAGAAATAGCGAAAACGTCAAACGCGTAGCCGAAGTTAACTTGTGTCGTTCAATTTTTATTTCTTTTATGAATATTTTTGTAAATACGTACTTCATTTTATTAATTTGTCCTTAATGGTATTGACGAACAATCTCTCGAGTGCAGTTGATTAAGAGACTGATGGAGAAAATCCAATTCTTTTATTAAATAATGTATTTATTTTCAAACGTGTATTAATTAATATCAATAAATATGCAAAAGACATCGAAATAAACATAGAGACAGCATCTCTCCAGTAAATAGCCGAACTAAAGTGGTTCCATTTTAGCTCGAATTGATGCTTGTGAGAGGCCACGATTCGTAGTAACTAGTTGTGTAAATGTGTTATCATCTTTTGTCTGTGTATTTTTGCATTGTACAAATTATACAATTAAGTTCGGCAAAATTTATGTACCTACTCATTCTTCAATATCAAGCATTTGTTAAATGGTAAATAGTTATTATGATATATTTGATATTTGAAGAACCATTAATCCATTTATAACAATAAAAAATGTATTTATAAAATTAATCAAGTTTTACAAACAAGCGCCATATGTTTTAAAAAAACAATTATGTAATTAATAAAGTTCCTACAATAAAAGTATGGAACGTTCTATGATTATTTTATTGTATTAGATTTCGAAATGTATTTATTAGCATCATATTAATATACACCAGTAATGAATCGAAATTAGTAAATGAAATGTAAAACAATTGGAATGGAGAATATTTTATATAAATATTTCAATTGAATTTTCAAGCTTATTAAACTATTAATTTCCTTTTAATTACACCATTTTTTCTAGCCTTTCGAGAGGAAAATGAACTTGCGAATCATCACATGGTAAGTGGTCACTGCCGCCCATGGACACTCGTAGGAGTAGGTATGTCTTATTATTTTTATTAAAATTTATTTTCCTAATTTTATGAAGTCCGCTTTTCAATGTTTTAAACGATTTGTCTGCTAAATATTTAGATTGTGACAAGAATGGAATATCTCACTTTATGCGTAAAAATATGGTGACCCTATTATAAAAGTCGCAATGTGAACTTAAACTATTTTCGGCCAGGATCGACAACAATAGTGACATAAATCGTTTAAAAGCCCAACTAACTTACAGGCCGGGGCTTTAAATGTCGTAACTCTTTGTTAGTGCCAGATCTCGTCGTGTAACGACCGCGATGCGGAAACTTCCAATCGAGACCGGAAACGAGATCGCAGATGAAACTTTCAAAGATCGAAGTTCGTAGATAACTTCAATTAGTTCGACGGAGGAGTTACACCCTTAAGGTGACGTAGGTTAAGGTGAATATTTTGATTCAGGAAGTATATTCAAAGTTCAAATTATTTGAAGCATTTTCTATTGTTACCATGATCCGGGTTTTTTTACAGTTGAAAGCAACGAAAGAAAAAAAAATTAAGCTAGAGAGAAATAGAAACTTAAAAGGTTAAGTGAGGGACAGAGATAATTATGATATTGCTTGTATCAGTTCAAAGTCGGAGCCATAACAGCGTATAACTAATTAATTCTGAACTGAGAATGTTTCTAGGGAATGTCATTAGATTGTTGGAGTTCTAACTCCGGAGCAGACCTCGAAAATATTTTACAATAATCACAACTTTGTTCCGATTGTAAATAGTTTTATACCTTGTTTAAGCGTTTTTATTCACTGCCTTTATGAAAACGGCTACTCTATTTCTATAATACAATTTTTATTCACGCATTTCCTTCAATACATCGTTTAGTATTAATTCGTTATGGGATGTTACATTATATTTACTTAATAACATTGTTCTGGCCAAAGCTGTTCATCAGAATTCGTTATTGAACTACTGGATCTTCCCTTCTCTGGGAATCGCAAGTTTTCAATTCGTCAAAAATTACACTCTCATCAGTCGAATGTAGAAATTTCGGTTGTGGTCGAAGACCTGGTGACTGTTAATCGCACTCTGTTCTTGCAGCAATTGTAATACAATCGTGATTGTTCATTGTTTAATACATTCGAATTTATAGTGAGGTCATGCACAGTCTTGTACCTCATCATATTGACCAGACTATAACAATTGACACCCCACTATTTATCTATCAACCTAACGGAAGTGCTATAAAAAATCATAAAGTCTAAGACAAATAGAATTGTGAAATGCAGGTAACAACAATTTATTCTCTTATTTTACTCGGCGAACGAGCGAATAGGCGAACATTCGCGCGTACGAGGGCTGCTATTGATGTGTCCGGAATATCAAAAAGAAACAAACATCTGTCATTTAATATAGCTTTATTGCTTTAAAAAATATTCGCCACGATGATACTTGCATTTTTGTATACGCTGAAACCGATTTTCATAGCACTTTTTCCATTCTGATTGAGGGTCTTCAAAACATGCATTTTAAACGCATCAACGGCCAATTCGCGGCTCGAAAAGCGTTGACCACGTAATTTATTCTTCACGCTTGGGAATAAAAGAAAATCCTTGGGAATGAGTCTGCGTTGTCGGTTGTGTTTCTTATTTCTTCAGAATCTTCTGGTAAACAAATGGTGGTGTCCCACTCCGAATTTACCGTTTTACGATTCTCTAGTGGCGCTGTAACCATGTTATTTATACCAAAATAACAAGCAACGATTTGCTTCAAAGTGATTTTGGCACGAATCACTTTTGTTAGGTTCGGCTCATCTTGGAACACCCACATCATTGACTGTTGTTTAGTTTCGGGGTCATACGCATAGTCTCCAGGATTCATCACCTGTTTAATCATTATAAACAGCTTTTGACGCACAATGTTTGTGTATTTTTAAATTTTTTTGTACCAATGGACACGCACCTGTTTTTGATCAATGCTAAAGTTGTGCGGAATCCAACGCGAACAATTTCTTTTACAGCCAATTTTCATTTTATATCTTATGTATGCTCGTCATATTTGTCCTCAGTGACGTCTTTATCTTGCGATATGTAACATGACGATTTTGCATTATTAGTTCCCGCACAGCATCGATATTTTGTGGTACCAGAACCGATTTAGGACAACCTTCTTTGAATTCGTCCGTGAGCATAGGCCGCCCTCGATTAAACTCACTAAACGAGTGATACACAGTGGTTTTCGATGGTGCTTCGTGCCCAAAAGTCGAAGTGAGTTGATCGATGCACTGTTTTTAAATTAGCCCACGCCGAAAATGGTAATAACTCATCGCATGAAAATTTTCATGAGTTAAATCGATTGTGGTAAAAATATTGGATGTGGAAAGAATTTTCAAAATGGCGTCACAATGGTAAAACTATTGAAAATTATATGAGACAAACTTTATTCTACAGTCAAGGAGATCAATTTTTAAATGTTGTAATTACTTTTTAAATATTGTTCTGTATGTGGTCAGTTCCGGATACAGAAATAGCAGTCTTTGTATATCTGAACATAAGTTGCCTGACGAAATCATAACCCTTTGTAGTTGGGTGGAAACACAAAATACAAATTTTATTTCTTACAAGAAAATTTTATAATTTAGTTGTTAATTGACATCCAAATACGATAATTTCAAAGATAGTTAAATGTTTATAGAAGTTCATCGGAAAGCGTTGATGAAAGGTATTACGTCACGCGAAACAATTGTTACAGTTAACGCACTTTGAAGTAATTATAAAGCTGAATGTTGTTTACATAAAAATACTTTGTTTAACATACGTATATTCAATAATATTAGCATTTATGTGATCACAAAGAAGAATGATACAAAGCTCCGGTTCAGTGTGGTCAATTGTTGTGAACAACTAATAGCATCAATTGAGCATCAATGTATTTCACTATTGACATTCCTGGCCCCTACGTGCTAGAAGGTCCTATCCCAGCAGAATCGATACAAGGGCAAGAGGAGGAAGATGGGGAAAAATCTAATATACAAATTTAAGTTGTAACGTTCAAGTAAGTATGATTCCATCAAAAATTTACTACACGTAAGGCATAAGTGTGAACTACAGCTATGCAGTTTCTAAGTTCTTGAATGCATGTATTAAATGCTGACGTATAAGTGCGAGCTACTTCTTAACGATTTCCGAGTCCGTAGATTTATTTATACGTTATTATTTCATTTTAAACTCATGTTTATATCCCAGAAAGGTGAGTAGATACAACAGATCTTTATATGCTACCTTGCATCGCTATCTTGCTTCGCTGACGTCCATGAATCGTTTCGGTTCCGGGTGTTTAAATATGAATGAAAAGAAAAGATGGAAGGGTCGCCAGGGGTCACTTTAGAAAATTTTATGCAGATCAAATTGATGGCAAAATAAACGAGGGCTAAAGTAATTAAATGTCTATGCATAAGTGCAAACTACTGTTGCAAAATCTTGCAATTTTATTAATTATTATATAATACAGCTAAACGTAACTTCTTATTTATGATTTTTTTCTTTTAAGGAACATATCAAATATAGGTAGTAGTGAACTTAACTGATATCTCAGTTACAATTAATATCAACCTACTGCTAGTTTTCAACCTATTGAAATTTAATTTTTAGGATTCTATATCTCAAAAGGAAAAAAGGAAAACTTCTAGGATCACTACATTGTCCGTTTGTCTGTCTAGCTATCAAGAAGTCTGTTATGACACTTTTTCTTAGAAGCGTTTTGAGTTATCAATTTAAAATTAATATCAAAAACTAGGGTTTGTGGTCAAGGTCTTAGCACAAGTAAAAAAATATGAAAATCATTAATTTGTCGTGAAATCTTAATATGAAAAAATATTTTTTTGTAATTGGAAACTTGGAGTTGTAATTGGAGTACGCGCCGTAATGTAAGCCTTTGTATGAGAGAATTTTCCAACTTGTTGTTTGACAATTTAACATTTCCAAAAATATCGAATATTTTTAAAACAGTATGAATATTTTTTAAGTTAAGATAATAGATTTAAAATTGTCGGACGAATATTTGCGAGATATATATATATATATATATATATATATATATATATATATATATATATATATATCGAAAACATACATAAATTGTCGATACCCTTGATAGATGCAATATCAACATATATAATTAAGTTCTTACGGTACCCTGAGGGAGCGAGTCCTATTCGCAATTGTTCAGTGTTTCTTTAGCCAAAATATGCACATAATAATATATTTCGATAATCGAACCCGAAGAATAAGTGCTATATGAATCGATATACGAGCAAAACACCGATAGTCCTTAAAAAGCGTGGACCAACAGATACAGCGAAAGAAAGAGCAGCTCCACAATACCCAGCCCGGTTGGAACTCGGCCAGCGCCGGTGCCGGCGGCTCATTGTGTCCCGGCGACGCGTCCGTCCGACGGCATCGCGCGTTGTTGGCGGAACGTGGCCAAGATTGCTACGAGAACTGGACTTGTAGAGGGGCGTATTGCCTTTTTATTGGCATGACGTGTCGTGTTAGAGCTTTTTGAGAATGAATAAAATTGTATTGCTGAGACTTATCGGGGCCTATCACACTGCGACTATAACGCTGGCATTGCTCAGAATAACTAAGTATTTATCTTTGACTTCTATCCGAGAACTGCTTTAAGCTCGTTTTATCGCGAATCTCGTGCGGCGGTCATTAGTAATTTACAAGATAATGGTAATAGTTTTTACAGTGAAACGAAAATATTCAGATATTACGTACTATAAGATGTTTTTAGGTTATCTTACGTGCAGAATAACCATTTAAAATTAAGCTGTAATAGCTCCTAAAACATTTAAAAAAATTACGGCAGTTCACGGCAGTGGTCAGTCGCCATTGTTTTGCTACGTTTTCAACATTTTGAGGTCTCGTTAAATAATATTTTATTTTGAATTCAGTTAAAATTAAATCCATTTTTACAGCATATTATAAGTAATAAAATATGGTCTTTTGGGAAGTAAAATAAAAATAATACAATAATCACACCATTGGATGGATAATTTTAAAAGAAAGCTTTTATGAGTTTTATTTTCTAAATGATTTGTTTATAGATGACACTCATTCATATATATGTTTATATCATACATTCACAGATATGACGAATGATTTATGCCTACGAAAGGGACACTACTATAAAAGATAAGTATCCTGTCTTTCGTTCCATACCGTACATTCTCCATACTGGGCATTCTCCTTTCGGAAGTTTTTTTAATCTCTTAAGAAAGTTGTTATTTATTTTTTACGTCACAATGTATGACGATTTTGGGGTTCCTTATTCACAAAGGGTGCCAGTAGAACCTTATTGCTAAGACTCTGCTCTCTATCCGGCAAGTGTCCTTCTATCTGTTCGTCCGTCTGTCACAGAACTGTATTTTTTTACCGTAATAAATAAACACTTGAAATTTTTATAGGGTGTTTATTACTAAGGCCGCTACAACAACAAATAATAAAATTAAAATAAAGAATGAAGGGGTTCCCCATACAAGGAATTTGCTTTTTTTGGCGTTTTCTTACTAGCAAAATCTAGATTTTATTAATTCTAATGTTACTTCTAACTAGTAACTAACTACTAAGTAAAACAACAAATGATAAAAACGGTCAAGTGCGACTCGGATTCGTGTTAATTCGTTACCGCGCCGTACGGGGTGAAGGTCGTCGCACTTGGTCGGACCTCGGTGCGCACTATTGACTATGAATAATCTATTTTCACGAAAATTTTGTTTAAAACATGAAGTGTTGAATAGTATAGGCTAATACGGAACCTTCTTGTGCGAGTCAGAGTCACACTTGTTAAGTTGTAGAAGTTTTAATAAACTTAATTTGTGGCTTACTTTGGGCCATGGGATTTGAACGAACAGATCGGAAATTCTCCACATTCGACAGGCGTCGTGTCCGTTTATTTGGTCGCGTCATCGTTCCCGTTTTAGAGGTGCGCGCGCGCAGGTGACCGCGCACGTGGCCCGCGTCGCGTTCCATTTACAGAACGACTTTGGACATTTTCAGGCTCGCTCCGTCTCGCGTTACAACGTCGAAGCCGTAATTCGGAGCGATCAGTCACGGAGTTCGTGTAGTTTGGCAGTTTGTCGGTCGGCTCACATGCATTGTTTCGGGACCGGCGGGGGCGCACGGGATAATTTATGTCATACGCCGCGTACGGGCGTTAGTTTCGCCTACCGCTTATGCGCGAGGGAGCGGAAATAAATGGGTGTTGCGATAGTCTCTAGTGTTATGTCGAGGCCTCAATTCTATTTTCCCGCACGGGAAACTCGAACTTGTGCTGTTCGAGTCGTCGCCCGTATGAACGTCATACCTGGCGAATTTCACTAATTCGCCAGGTTGATAACGAATAACATCGAGTGGTTAATATTTAAGTACATCGTAAGACCTATAACAATACAGGATATTGTAAAAGATCTTAAGACAATAAACGATTCGTTTAATACTCCAAATTTTCGAGAATATTGATTTATGTTATAATCAGAAGCTCTTCGTGACGTCTGTCTGTGAAAACTAATCTCAGAACCTTCTGTAGGCATTTTGATGCGGTTTCCATTAGAAATTAAATCGGTTTACAAGAAAGGTTTACGTATATTAATTTGTAGTTATTTCTTACAAATTGGCGGAGCTATGATGCTGTTTGTCGATCAAGTCAGAAAAAACACGCCTCTTAAGAAAGAGCTTGTCTCGATGTGCCGCTCGTAACTTTAAGGGCATCTTCCACCATCTCCTTTGAAACTGACGTTTAACAAAAAGTGACTTTCCAAATGAATTTTGCGTTCCTCGTCCTCGATTTTTAACTCTAACAATAATAAAACGGTGGAAGAGGTTATAAGTGACGTGGAAGTGATGTATGGACGAATTTTCTCTTTAAAGGTAGGTCTAAAAAGTAATGCAGTCGAGTCACTTTTTATACCAAGCCATAAGAATTAGTAGTTTAATTTTCATATCCCTTCATTATTATACAACACAAAGTCTCTTTGTCTAAACCTTACTAATCGACGGTTTCCCTAGTACGAACACGGAAAGAATTTGTTATTGCTTTTTTATACCAACTGGATATTGGTAACAGAAATGTCCAAGGGAAGATCAGAATCAACGCCTGCAGACTTATTCTGCAAACTTAAAATGACTATGTCGATATCATTACAATGTTAGAATTACGTCGACTGAGGATGTGCGACGGCGAAATCTTCCCACTGTGATGTAATTGTGACATCACAACGATATATATTGAATTGTTTTAAACTGATGGAATAGCGAGCGCGACCGGGACCGAGATCGAGACTGAAAACGGAAGCGACATAGTTCCAAAATAAAATAATTGAACAGCAATACTTTCTGTTGTGATGATTTAAAAGACAACGGGATCTCGGTCGAGGCTCGAGCCGGCATCGGGAGCGGGACCGGGATTGGGGTTGTGGTTGAGAACGTGATTCGTTGATATAAAAAATTAAGGGATTGATTTGACGCGTCCATAGTTCACGCGGATGGAACTGCGGCCTAAAGTTAGTATACCATATATTACCAATATTTCTTTGAAAAGTAATTGTTAATGTAATTGTTGTTATAAAAAAAAAAAATCCATATTCCGAAAGTCATTCTCACATTTTCCAAGGCTCATAATAATAATGATTTGATTGAATTTCAGTGGATTTCGGAAAACTGGAATTGGTTGTGCGTTGTTTTAATTTTCTGATAATATAAAAAAAATTCATTCTGACTAAAACACAAATATGATCTTTTGCGCAACAACATAACCATTTGTTCGGAATTTTTGGTAATGATAAATGGTGCTCTCGCATCACCGCAATCAGAACAGATTGAATGATCTCCGTCTGTCTGTATGATTGTGATTAATTAAATATTTATTGCGCGTATCCTCCGCTGCGCCCACGCAAATTGAAACAGATTACGCTTCGACACTCCGTCAGCGGTTAGCGGCTCGGTGTTGTGTAAACACGACAGTCGTACGAGCGGTGACTTTTTTCCGTCTTCACCGTCCGAATCGAGGTAACAATTTGTGGATAAGAATGTTCAACGCAGAACGATGCAGAAGGGAACTAAAAAGATACATTTTATTCAATCGCGACTATTTTCGTAAGGATTGCTGTTAAAGTAACGGATTTATATCTTTTTAAAAATGAAAACAAAAAAACAGAATTAAAAATTTGGTTGCCTGTAAAGTCGGTATACGGGCGAAAGTTTTACGTGACAACGACTTTGAATGGTAAAATCATTTTAATGTGAATATTCATTCGTATAGTAGGAAGAAGGATGAAATAATAGTAACAATTTAAAACATTTATTTATACAAAGAATTATATTTAAAACATTAATTTATACAAAGAATCTCGCACTGAATTTCATATTAACAAAATTTTATTTTTACCTTTACACATACATACGTATTTATATACAATATACATACAATAACTTGCAATACATTTGCAAGCTATGCACTATTCTCTAGTGCTGCGCGCGCAGACCGATCATAGTTGAGTGGGAGAGAGAAAAGCATTCGGGCCTCTCTCGTTCGGTGACTCATCGTTACGTTACCGAGCGTTACACTTTTCAAAGTGACTCCAGCCGCAACTAATTTAAGACGTTGTCACGTCAAAAAGTTTTTGGAGGAATGTCTGTAACACAAATGCGGTATCACCGAAATAATATAAGCGCTAGTGCAGAGGTCGGCCGAATAAAGTGACCAAGTGGAGTGGTACATCAATATCGTGACATGTTTATTTCACTGGTTTGTACGAGGAACAATAATTTATTACAATAATTGTAAACGTATGCAAAATCTTTATTGTGGCTCACTTTTTTTAGTAGATTAATGAGGTCTAATAGTTTCTTAGGGGACCATGATATAACTGCCGCAGTGCGTGTGTGTGATTCTGTGTTCGTCGCTCCGGCGGGCCGTTGGTGTGATGTGACGATGTTCACTCCACCATTGGTGATTGTCAGTCTGACACGAGATTAATCATTATCCAGGACAGTCGTAGGAAAAGATTAGCGAAGAATTTTTATTCCGAAGCTACAAGAATTAATAATAATAATTTTATTAGTAGCGTACGACGACTTGTTATATAACAATATTTCATATTATTATACTCGTATAGGAATAATATAGTTTTACACTTATTTATTTCTGAATAGCACTTGGATTTCTTAACGTCGTATTTGCGATGACGTGTTTATATTGGCCGTGTTTATGTACTCCGTATGTTTGCGTGCATGATCGTTTTGTACGAATAAAGATTGTTTTAGTATATGCTGCTGTCCAATAGACAGTGAGAGCGGGACCAGGATTGGAAAGGAAAGATTGAAAAAGAAATGTGAATCAAAATAGGGAGCAAGTCGGCATTTAAATGCAGAGAGCGACTACGGGACCAGACACAACAGAAGAAAGAGAATTGAAATGCAGAGGGTGACCGCGGGATCAGAAACAATAGAAGAAACAGAGTTGAAATGCAGAGGGCGGCCGCGGGATCTGAAACAATAGAAGAAACAGAGTTGAAATGCAGAGGGCGGCCGCGGGACCAGAAACAATAGAAGAAACAAAGTTGAAATGCAGAGGGCGGCCGCGGGATCAGAAACAATAGAAGAAACAGAGTTGAAATGCAGAGGGCGGCCGCGGGATCAGAAACAGAGTTGAAATGCAGAGGGCGGCCGCGGATCGAAACAATAGAAGAAACAGAGTTGAAATGCAGAGGGTAGCCGCGTGACCAGAAACAATAGAAGAAACAGAGTTGAAATGCAGAGGGCGGCCGCGGGATCAGAAACGACAAAAAAAATAGAGTAGAAATCATCATTAGACGATTCTAATCCAAATCCCCATGGATTAGGATCGTGATTGATAGAGAGATCATCCAAAGTATAAGATAAACGAATTAATTTTATGTACAAGTAGTCGAAATCTAATATAGTCAAAATATAATATACATAACATAATTTAATGCAATGTAATGCGATGCAGTGCTGTGCACTGCAGTGTAGGGCAGTTCAGTGCAATGTAATGTAATGCGATATAAATTCACACCTGTTTTCCAGAAGGGTAGGAAGAGACTATAGATGTCCTCATGGTTTATCTTGGTCACATGCATATGTCTCTTGCTTCGCTGATATCCATCAATCTTTGCATGCAAGCTTCAGGTGCTTAAAATTTGGCCATTTTTCAATACAGCACCAATTTGGATCGTATATCCACGGTAATGATTCTACTTTCATTTTTCTTCTGCCATATTGAACTTTCACTACCATACGTAAGCAAAGGGATCAGGACCCATTGTGGACAGCCAAAGCTAGCGCTTGTGGTGGAAACACTTACTTTTCATACTAGCAAGCGAGGTCCTATTCACTTTTTTTATAGTCAAAACTACACGACATATATAACGATATAAAAGCAATGACTTTCCGTGGATAATATGCATGGTGCAGTAAAGTCACGCACTTATTTGCCGTTGCTATGCACTGATAAATGGTATTTGTCATCCATGTTTTTTCTCGGTTCACTTATTGTTAGCCGTAGTCTGCTTTTTCTTTCAAATTATGGAATACAAGCGTAACTTATAAGAATAAGATCTATTTAAAATCAATAATATGTAATTCAAAGGTCATCAAGAGCAAGGGGACGACGTCAGGTCGATAAAATTTATCGTATGGAATGTACCTAAACCAGTGAAACGGCAAAACATCCGGCTTGTATAAATTATAAAAGGAGCGATGAGCGAAATATGGCAAATATTACACTTAGTTTTTTTCACATAAGGCGTAATGTTTGCCATATTGCGACATGAATGAAGTATTAGTTAATTAGAAATCTATCTGTGATGTATTAAGACACAGATCTATTCGTTCGATAACTGGTCGTATTGGGTGTTCGGATTCACCGAAGTATCACCTTGACTTTATTCGACAAGGTATACCTTAAATGGTAGGTGGTCGTACTCTTCTAAATTAGTCTTTGTGATGAGTTTCCAAAACAGGTGACGTGTAGGCCAACACGTGGGTCAGGGGCGAGGAGTGAACTTTCTTGCCCTAAATGGCCACATTAGCCCGTGCCTTATTTGAGTAGTGACCATTTCGTTACTACTCAAATACATGAAATGTATAGATTAGGATGAAGTGCGTATAACGATGTCCGTCTTAAAATGTTTTTAAAAACAATATCAATTATTATTATTATTTGTACCATGAAAATTATTTATTTGGGATATGTAACAGCTGAAAACTTTTTTTTTATAACATATTAAAAAAAAATGCCTTGAGTATTACTAACGGGAGTTTAGTTGGTTATTATTACTGAATTCTATTACCGCAAGAAAACCTTGGCAAAACTTATGCAGTTGCAGTTTAACTGTTGGCAGTTTGAGCCTGAGAATTGCGAGCATAATATGTTTAACTGTCATATTTACATATTGTGGCAGTCGCCATGTTTTGTTTCTGCGTGTAACATTATATTTTGATAAATATATCAATAAATATCGCATTATGTTTTGGTAAATACATTGATAATAGGCAGCGATAATATTGTTTTCTACTAAATATACTTTTAAATTATTTGTGCGTATAGTTCATATAGAGCTCGAATCGCTATTTGGTAGTAACTAAACCAATGTCCTCCGCCATTAGCGATTGTTGAATAAACTAATGTACTAAAATAAAAAAAAAAACTCATCGCTACTTACGTAACAACATATTCAGAAAAATGCATTTTTACATAATTTATAACTGATTAGAAATCCAACTTACGAATGGAAAGTCCCAGCATCCTAATACTAGGTTACCACAGTTTTTAAAAAATACACAAACAATAACATATTTGTACTTCCATTTTAGTCCTTTAACTTATTATAGGACGATGTGATATCACTCGGTAGCAAAGCCTTGATAGGTCAAACAAGGAGTTCTATGAAAATTTCGGTCTCCTTCGCCGCGATATCAGGTCATTTAGTGATATTAAAGTATAATTACTATGAGAGTGAGCCAAGCAAGTCCAAATAGAACACGTTACATTTACCATCCGCCGCTTAGGAGTTCCACAATGTCCTCGACGTTCTGGCTTCAATATCAAATCGGACAGATTACTGTAATGTTCTATACACGCATACACACGCACGCACGACGCAGGCAGACGTCGAAACAAAAAACTTCAATTTCTCAGACCTAGTGTTATTTGAAAATACCCGATGCATGTTTCGTGACTTTTTGTTGTTTTCGAGCTAAATTTTTTTTTATTTGTTTTTTCTTTATTCTAATCCTTATGCTTAGTAAGTTTAAAAAAATGAGATTTAATCTACAGATTAACTTTACTAAAATTATATAATTTGTCTTAAATTATTGATTTGAGCCATTGCCGATCATAAATTATGATTGACAACATGAAAATAGGCAAAAAGTGTTTTTTTTCTCTTATTCGAGGATTTTCACTTCACCAGCTTTGAATACTGATATCAGGAAAAAATAGCCCGTTAATCAACAATTTTTTTTGGTATTTCATAAGTGTGGTGTCTTCTTAAGTTTTAAAAATTTGTCTGTAGCCATAAATCCAGATCTAAGTAATTTTTAGTTCTAGGCAAAAATTTCACTACTGTCTGGTAAAGCAATTTTTTAACTATTGACCGAAATTTATCTACCTTATCAGAGTTAAGGTGACAATTATTTTAGCCCATGAAAGTGCAACTCGTAAAAATCATATTGCATAAACGAAAAATGAAAAACGATTTCCCAAAAAAAAATGAATGTTTTTAAAAATGAAAGGTCGGAAAGGTCTTAATATAATTAAAAAAAAATGAAGCTCGAAAACAACAAAAAGTCCCGGAATATACGTGGGGTATTTACGAATAATCCTGGGTCTGAAAAATCTATTTTTTTTCATTTTGACGTCACTTTTTGGACCATCCTACATGTTTGTGTAAATTTGTTAAGTACTTCAAAATGAAAGGATATTAAAAAGAATTCCAACATTGAATCCACGTATACTAATGAGTGCGCGACGTGAAAACTGCCTTTATTTATCCACTTTACGTGTAGGTACATTATATACCAGAGGTGTCATGGGTTATGATATGAACGTAAATAAAAAAAAATGACGAAGAGCGAACAAAAATCAAGAAATAAGCAATCTAAAACCTTGTACAAAGAATTTCGCCTCGAATGGTCCATGTCCCATCATTGATGATTAATACTTTCAACGTATTTGAATTACACGAACGCATGCGCATTCGAAGCTTTCCGGTCAGTCCGAAGTTTCTTCCATTTCGACGTATTTTCGCCGTATTTCACGTCGAGTGTATACGCTCAGAAATCATTAATGGAGCTACCGGAGCTCAGCAGGCAGTGGCGCGCCCCGCGTTCTGCGTCACAGAAGCGGAGGCGGTGTCAATTTATATGATCCGATTGTAATCATCGGACAATCGACGTACACGGATATCGCGTTGGCCCCGGTACAGTCACGAACGAAAGCAGTCGAGGGGACTTTGTGTCGTTCGGCCGTCAAAATAGTGCAGTGACTGAGTAACATTTCGTTAGCAAAAGTTTTATTAATTTCTGTATAGGAGACTATTGATTTTTAGTATTTCCGTATTACAGGTTAAACATAAAATAAAATGGCTACGCGCAGTTTACTGGACAACAGTGTTCGTCGATTTGAAGATGCTGCATGCCATGAACTTGAACATGAATTTTTTAATTTATAATTACAATATTTTGTTTTATCTTTGTGCTTTTGAACCAAGGCATTGGAAATTTGTCAATAATAAATTTGATGTAAAAAATTTTTAGCATAAAAAGACGTACAAAAAGTAAGTAGAAATTATTTAGCTTTAACCGAACATGAAGAATACAATGTTATATGTCCATAACATTTCTTCACAGAAGTAAATTCATCACAGATCATATAAACGAGCGATTTATGCTTTAATACAATATAGACTTTTTTAAATATCAAAGTCAACAATAAACTATGAACAAGACAACAACGACGACATCAAACGATATTGTCACCGACACGCATCTAATTAATTTAATAAGGAAACGAGGATAAGTTATTAGATAAACCATTGCGTTATAAATACCTATAAAAGTCATACGGGCTGCCTCTCATTATGGATAATCTATTTCATTGAGAGCCGTGAATTTCTTATTTTAATGGGGATATTAAGCTATATTACTCGTATTTGAAGAGTTTAGAAAAAAAACGATATCACATCTTTTATAATATAGTTTTGTTTAAACGTTAAAGCATGAGTTTTAATCTGCGTATGAGTTTAGGATCGAACCCGCAGCTCTTCCATACCATGTGTATTGATATGTGGTATACATATGTGATATATCACGTACGATATAAACCCTGCGATCATAAATCATATCATAAAAGCTTCAAGCCATAAAAGCCTCACTCACCATAACTGCTTCACCGTGTGTGTCTAGTGATGCTTTTGCTTATGCTCATTCATATGAATCATTTTCAAGAATCTTTCGAATAGGTCTAACACGCGACCTAATACAGATCTGGTGCAATTCGTTAACATGGCTTTTGAAGCACAGAATAAGTGCTTATGGCCACGTAAATACTGACGCGATGCTCAAGCTTAAAGGCTGTTGCTAGTTAATTGCTACTGAATTGCAAACGCTAGAGACGCGTCAGACGAGTTTAAACTGAGTTTAAAGAAACGTTAAATTTTAGAGTAATAAAATATAAGTCAGACTTTAATATTGAGTCCGGTTTCATCAACTCAGCGGCGGTACTGAAACGTATTCTACAAAGTTTCCATTTCTATAAAGTTTTTATCACGTCCTGCCAGCGGTGACATCGGCCTAAACCGGCGGCGTAGGATATTCTGTGGAGTTCGGAGTGAGCGGCTTCATTTGCCTCAACTTAAAACCTCAAACATTCCGTGCTCAGGTTTCCAACTCGGTTCAGAGCGAACGATCTTGGTTACTCGGTCACCACGCTATCAATGTCATTAGTCTTTAATAAAAAAAGAATTGTTTCCCCTCCTAATAATCATATCTAATTATTTTCGTTCAAAGAAATTTCTGATAGACCTTCATTTGCAACCTAACAAGAATTAATTAATCTACGTATTTGAAACAACAATAAGAATAAGAACTGACTATTTATTTCCGCCATTAAATGTACATGCGTAAGGGTTTTGGACGAGTGTACCTGCCGCGGGCCCGACGCTCGTCACCAGCGCGCGGTGCGAGGGAATGGGCGCGAGATGTTATCGCGATTTCTTCCTGAATTATTCATCACGCATTTTGTATTATAAGTGTTACGAAGGTCTTACTGCACTAGATGTTTCCGATAGATATCAATATGTTCATTACGCGAGGTGACAAATTCACGTTTTACGATTGGATCCATATCAGTACCGTGTATAATCTTTATTGTTTTGTAGGGTTACGTCGTTTGACATCCCTATTTTAAAACCGATAAAGCTGCGTTGTCAATCTACATACTTACATAGATCAGAATTAATTATTAGCCTCTTAGATAGTAATAGAATAAAAAATAAATAATCAAAAAATAGTAAAATAATAAAACATATTTGAATTTTAAAAATGGAACTTCTTGCTAACCCTATTACGTATATTGCATTCATCTGTCATTGATTTTTACAAATTGGCGGCGAAAAAAAAATCATCCCACTCTGATCATCACCACCCCAGATCACGGGCTTTGGACTTGATGCTCTATGCGATAGTCTAATACATTTTAGGAGGGGGGGACCACTAATGGCCGTCGTCCCCGATGCGTTGGCCTGCGCCGACGGTTTAACATGCTTTGCGAAGTACGAAGGTACGACGTGGGTGGCGTACTTTAGCTCAGATTATAGAATCATCAGTTTTTTGCTTTCCGAATGTAAAATCGCATATTGACCACTCGGCCATTGACAGCCAGAACTTGCTATAATAAAAATTAAATATTTAAATTTAATTTTAATACTATTTGTATTTATTTAATCGGAAATTAGTTGTAGAAAGCTGTAATTTAATTTGATCATTTGATAAGTCGAAATAAATTAATAAAGCGGATAACGGAATAAACGTTCATATATGAACGACACGCTGATGTATATGTTACATCTTGTTAACTGTTAATTTAAACTATTAAATGTTCATTATTTATAATTAGTGTTTGTATATCGCTTACCACGTTACAGAAAAAACAAAGGCCCAATTATCCCGTACGTATTAAGTTAGATTACCTACGGGTTAGGGGGGTGAATTTATCTAGAACGAGGCGACGACGGCCGACGGTAGACGGCGCCTCGGTCTCGGCCGATAGGGAAGAACGCGTTCACCCAAAAGCGTACCATTTACCGCAAAATCGTGTTGATAATCTACCAATAAGCAAAGTTCAATAAGGGTTGTTTCAAGACAGCGTTGGTGGTCTAGTGATTTTAAGGGATGGAACATGATCACGCGCGAACTAACCGATCAGTTTTTAACTTTATATCAAATTAAAAGCACCTCACGCATTAAGCAGTCAGGTCCGGACGTCAGCCCCCACCTGCACTGCGCCAGGGCAAACGCATTAAGGCCCTAGCTCTCCGATCTGAAATGTGCCACGGCATTAATTGACGATCACACGACAGTTCGTGTTTGTGAACAACTCAGCCCATAGACGTTTGGCCTTTAAAATGTTATACATTTTTTTCATGTATGTCTTTTATTCCACGTATATGTTCTTTCGTGATTATGTGCTATATTTCCGATCAAAAGTGTAGTAAAATCCGTCCTTAGCACAGAATATCTCAGAAATAGTTTAACCAAATAAGATTTAAATAGCGTTTTCGAAGAGCACGTGAGCATGCGAGCCACCGGAGAGTAGGTGGTCACCGTTGCCCGCTGACATTTGTAATTCCAGAGGAGTCACCAGCGCGTCACCGGACTCTCGGCAAGGAATAGATTATCTGATGGGCGCAATGAGCTGTGGGGGTAGTGGGGTGATAGCGGGGGAGTGGGCCACCGGAATCCTCACTTACTGGATGAAATCGAACAAAAGCTGCTACTTCACGTCCGTATTTTGTTAGAGTGTGATATCTCATCATTTTCGTGCTGTACCTGGCCTAATTGGCTACGGTATGTCTCTACTACGTCGTTACCTTAAGCCTCGAAAGTACTAGTACATATTACGATTATGAAGCAACAAGCGAATCCGGTAGGTAGTTGGTTTGGAGAGAACTGAAAAATGAAAAAAGTTTTTAAAGTCGTCACCATTTGCTAAGGCTTCAATTACTAATATTCATAATATCCCACATTATTTTATTTGTCATTAAAAAAAATCTTCATAAAGTTATAGTAGTCTAGCCCTCTCCAATAGCATCACTTGTAACACTTGAAGAGGTCACACAACTTAGAAATGTAATTTGTTACTATAAATTAAAAAAAAATGTATAACAAAACAAAATAGCACTTTTAGGAAGTGCGAATCGTTATAGACCGATTTAATAAAAATATAATGGCTATCATTAACATGCACTTTGAACAATATCTAAACATATTATATAATATGAAATATATATTACGACATAAATATTATATAATTCTTAACCGCGCGAGACTGACTCACACTTTTACTTCTGTTCTTCAATTGATACCGCTCGGATATTCGAGCTTTGTTGGCCGTCTTTCGAGTTTATCGTGGGAATACGATAACTTCCCACGGCAAAAAAGTACGGCGTATATTTCCAAAAATAAATATTTAGATACGTAATATAAATACACTATACATTATGCAAAATTTACCTGTTACCAGCTTACGTTTGTACTTCCTGTAGCCAAGTATATATATTTATACATATACATACACACACTTATACATATACGTATAATACTAGAATTGCTAAGCTAATGAGGTAGGCAAAATTCGTGATTATAGTGACAAAAAACTTACCATTGTCTGTTTCAAACACATACAGTAAAAGATCTGAAACAACGAAATACATAAATTAAAATAGATAAACAACTTTTTGATAGCAATTTCGATGGACAAGCGGGCTAGCGAGTCCCCAGAGAGTTGGTGGTTATTGTCACCCATGGACACTCACAACCTCAGGCAACGTTGCCGACTTCTTGCATACGAATAGGTTATCTAATGGAGGAGAATTCAATGGAGGAGAATTCGATGGAGAATTCGATGGAGGTAGGGTGGACCATCGGAACTCACAGCAGAATCTGTTATTTCATTTCCATATTCGATATGAATGCGGTATCTCACCGGTCGAATCGGCCCATCTTCAGGTCGATCCCGCATGATCCTTCCGCTCAATATTCAACTTAATTAAAAGATTTAACTTAAATTCATCGTACATCACACGGACGAACGGACACAGATAAATCGCCTCAGAACTACAGAGATAACATAATAATGAAAGGGTGGTGGTATTTTTAAGCGTGTAATATGTTCGTGGGCGTCGCCCGCCGCTCACGGCGCCCCGCCCGCCCCGCCCCGCGCCGCCCGACGATTGCTACTTACGGAATGAAAAACAAAATGCGAAGTGCCCAGTTGAAAGTCTTTATTAACCGCGTTAACGATGTAGCCGTCAGACGCGCCACCTCGTGTCGAGTCAATTTAAACGTTGTAAAGTGTACACATGTAATAGTTTTACATGTTATTACAGTCTATTTATTTATCCTATACACATGTATTGTTATAAACAACTTGTACATAAATTCTCCCGCTATATAAACGAAGAATCTTTACACGAATGTCCATGTAAATTTTGTAAACACGTTTCGATATTTATTATTTTACCAATTGTAAAGTTTCTATCATTTTTAAAGGCATTGTAAATATATGAAGCATAAATATCATCAGAATCGTTTTTAATTTTGGAGTAAGACGCGATCCTACATCGTTTGCTGGATGAAAAGGGGTATTTTTTCCGAGAATCCTTTACGTACGCGTTGCGAGATGACGGCTGTCAACATAAAGGGTGCAACGGTTTGTCTTTTTCAATGAGAAAAAAATGCATCTAGATTTAAACACCAGCAGTTACTCCCTTCTCTCAGCAATCAAACGTCATCTTCGTATATAAAGTCGCTTTCATAAATAGCTATAAGTGTTAGATTAGACTAAGTCGTTAACTATTTTACGGCATTATAAATAAACGCTGGTGATGTAGTCGTACAATTTGTATCAGCATATTGCTTTTTCAAGATTTTTTTCACTCTTCGCAGAAGAAAATCATAATTGGTGATTCACTTTAAAATACTGAATTGAATTTTCAAATTGTACAAATTTGAATAATATTTTGATGATGTAGTACACATGCGCGCTCCGTTAATTCTTAAGTTCGCTCATTTCTATTTTATAGTTTGTAATGGGCCTTTTATGTTAATGTATTAATTTTCCTTTTTTATTTCAAAGTAATTTTTCGTTCATATTTTCCTCACTGGAATGCCTAAAAGAAAACGTAACAGCCCCAATAATGGGCAACTTAGTAAATAAATAATTACAATGATAAATAAATAAATAAAATGATATTTTCGGAAGGAAACATAGATTAGGAAAGAAATAATTCTTTTTTTTGTATCTCTTCACACACGACGAACTGAGGAATCAAGTGTGTGAAAAATAATTGAATTAAATAAAATGTAAATTTATGTTAATTAAAAGTATACCCATTAAAAAGTTCATCTTGTAACATTTTAATTAGCAACTTTATGTAACGGAATATTTCTGATCTTCTCTGTGTCCTTATTGATTAGAAGCGGTAATGTAATTAATATGAATCGAAGATATGGCTAAAATTAGAATATCATTTTTTGAACCATTAATAAACAAAGAAAATTCAATTATAGATACTCAATAATGGACCTTAATTATGGATGTACCTAATGTTGGAAGCCCTGAAACGGATGTTTGAGAAGTTATTTTCAATTTAAGCATCTGTTATTTTTTTATCCTATTTTTATTAATTTTCTTTCTTGTCTGCTAGTTTAGTACTAATTTTTCAAATGGATTTTAAATTATTCTCCCGATAACCCATAGACTTGAAATTTTAAATGTAACACAGAATTGAATGACAATGCAAAATTAAATCTCTTTCATGTCTATTTTGTTTTGTTCAGACAAACAAGTTGTTAGTGACTTAGGCGAATTATTCATGACAATATCTTGTACGCGCATCGCATCCATTAGATAGTCATAAGTAGTTGGCGTGGATTCTATGTTACCTTAGTGTTATGCGATTTCTTTTTTTTTTTGCTTTATATATAAATTACTTTTTAATTATTTTCTTACTATTTAATGATTTACTTAATTCAAAGTTATTTTTATCACGACTATTAAGAAATCATAATTTCAAATACATTTTTATTACCATCAACTAATCTATTCATTTATACAAAAAATATTCCGTATTATGCGACCTATAAGAAAAATTGTTTAAGCAAATAATATTAAAAGAACGCACGTGAGAGGATCAAAGTTGATTATCAACAGAAAACTGTCAAAAGGAGCACGTAGAAGCGAGAAAAAAGGCGACGTTGTCAAAACAGAGTAGGAAACAATCGAACGTTCATCGACTGTCAGATTATTTATTAAAATCCCTTTCCTTTTGTGTTTCTGGGAATCACCGGCAACGCCGGTGTCACCGTAATCCGGCGCATCCCCGCGTCCAGGGCTGCCGCTCGTTTGACACGATGTTTTTGTTTCAAAATCATTTACGGCATGTTTTAATTTTTTTTAATTCATTACCAAAATTGTTAAGACTCGTATCTATTTGTATCGCAAAAGGGAAGCGAGAGTTTCAAAGCAGAGCATTCGGAGACAGTTGATTTTAGATTGATTTAGATTTTACATTTGATGTTAGATTTTCGGAAAGCACAAACAAATTCCAAGTGTTCAGTTTTAACAGAAATCGACTTTTGCTTTTTTTGGAACTTTATCGTCTAAATTGATTTCTTCGCGTGTGACAACCCTAAGCCCCGTTCCATTCTCCGTGGACTTCATTCCCCTCGGTGCCGGCGCCGCAAATAATTCTACCTGACACGAATACTTGAAAGGGTTAACAATGTTAGCCAGCCGTAGTACATCGCTCGTTAGCCGGCCTGTTCTGCGCTCGCGTGGACGGGAACGCTGTAATTGGGAATTGAACCTGAAGGCCCTCGCAATTAATTATAATTTGTATATTCTATTCTTCTCGTAGCGAGATCATGTTAAGGCTTAAGAAGGTACTTTTATATTTGAATATTAGTTCAAGTATACTGTGGAACAAACTATTGTTATTTTTCTTATTAAACAAGGTATTATTATTTTTCTTATTATTTTCTATGGAGTATAATAAATAATGACGAAAATGAAAAAGGGATCGACATGAAAAAAATTATGAAAACTATAATACGTACGAAATCTGGGAAACCTGCCGGTGATATGGAGTTTAAATAAATTTATCAAAGATGCTCAGAGGTGGCGGGGGTATAGTAATAAGGTTGCTGTACCAGCTCTTTAATAAGTGTTGGAAAAGCCGTAAGCTATCTAATTACCGGTGCAAAGCCGTCATTGTACACATCCGTATAGGGAACAGCTCATGAGAGGATTCCGCTAATTACTGCCCTACTTCTTTTCAGTGTTTTTGGAAAATTATAATCATCGATATATCAATGTCTATCTAAACAAAGCCTCGGGTTTGCGCAGGGGCATACGGGCACGCGCGTCCGAAGTCCTCGAGTTGCTGTCTGTCCCTCCTTCCAGAGATGACAGTATCCTTCTACTCTATCCTTTTCACCCCAAAACCTCAATATCCCTTTGATCTCCCATCCTTCTTATTCCCTATCGTTCCTACTCCCTCCAAAATTTACAAAATTTAATGTTCGCGGAACATATTAGGTCATTAGGGTACTGCCATTGCCAGAGAAGCCCTCCCTGGGATATTCCCGGGCAGTTTCATCTTATCTGGGGGGGACAAATTTCCGTACCGGGGAATAGGCAGCTCTAGGCTTGATTGTGGCGACGAGATTCGCCATCTGACACGCCTAGTTCCCCGAGAGACGAAACGAGGACTGGAGAATTCCGTTTTGGCACTCTGAATTTTTGTAGGAGGATAAATGATAAAATCGATGATGTCTACGAACTGATGAAAGACAAGTGACGTTATATTCAATGCGTGAATGTGTAAAAGGAAAGGTAGTGGTGGAGCCATCAAAAACTAATCCTTCGACATTTATTGGTCTGGCGTTGAACAGAGCCAACGAGGATGCCGCGGTGTTGGCTTCAACCTATTAGAAAGATTATCTTAATGTGTAAACAGTTACGCATGTGTAAGTCCAAGACTCCTCTGGCTTTGACTTAAAATTAGGCTGACACGGATTTTTATTTTAGGCATATACGCCTCAGATATGTCGAAACCGCTCGAAGAGCGGCAGGAATTTTGGACTGATTGAAGGACATATTAGTAGAATGTGAGAGACACGAAAGCATAGTAATATTAGGTGATCTTAATTACTGGATAGATGTACAAGGGGATGCATTTGAGAAAGTTTTAAGTAAATTTGAAAATGAAAGAGTGACTGAGAATGATGATTACCTTCTCCTGCTGTGTAAAAGTTTATCTTGTGTGTGACAAACACTATGTTCCATCACAGAATGATACACTCATATATTCGGCGGAGAAGAGACGACAAAAGCATGATAGACTTTACAATTGTGGATATCGGTTGAAAAGAAAAGTTGTGGGAAAAGAATGTGTACAGTGGAGTCAACGTTGGTACAGACCACTTCTTAGTGGTCTCTCGAATTAAGGCTTTATGCCAGCCTTGGCGACACCATGCGAAAACAGTTACTACAAGTTAAAAGTTGGTAAGTTTCAGGATCAGAATGTAACAGATGAGTATGTAGAGCGATTGAACGATAGTTAGAGTGAAATTTAACAGTATGAACGTTGAAGGTGACGAATTCTGTATTAGTAGATAAAGCAAAAAAGGTATGTAGAACGAATGAGAGAACAAATGTTACTAAGAAAGTAATGCATGGTGGAATTTCGAAGTGAGGAAAGAAGTCAGGGAAAAGAAGAAAGCATGGCTGGATTTACTATTTACAAAGGCCAAACACAGAGTGCCAAGAAAGGAAATCTTGAAACATAAGCTAAAAGATACAGAAGTACATATAAAGACGTAAAAACTGAAAGCTAAAAAATGTGTGGAAAAAGAAAGAACTAAATAAGAGAACATTATGATAGGAGAGTCTAGGATAATTTCCCTGTAAACTAAAATCTTTGTTGGCATATTGTAAAAAGGCCCGGAACAGTTCCGAGACATCATGTGTACATATGATTAGAGACGATGATAGACATTTAGTAAATGAGGAAAATAATGTAAAAGAGTGCTGGAAGAATTATTTTGATAGCCTTTTTTGTATGTGAGGATACAGTTGCAGATGACAATGTTATTGTAATTGACTATATGATTAATGATGGATATAAAAGTAAAATTACGATGGATGAAATTATGAAAGCACTAAAATGTATGAAAGTTAGAAAAGCTGCCAGATATGATAGAAGTAATTCGTCAGAGATACTGAGGGGCGGTAGGGGTATAGTAGCAAGCCTGCTTTAGCAGCTTTTTAACAAATGCTGGAAAAGCCATAGGGTACTTAAAGACTCATTGTAGCCCTCTATAAAGGGAAAGGCTCACGGTAGGTTTGCACAAATTACCACCCTATAAGCCTCCTCAGCGTCGTTGGAAAATTCTATGCCAAAATCACTATCGAAAGATTTGTGAATGAGATTGAAAACAAGATTTGAGACGTATACGTGAATTTTGAAAAGGAATGGGGTGTACGGATCAGATTTTTTCTCGGCGAAACATTACAGAAAAATTTTTAGCCCACGGCCAAAAGATTTTCTGCATTTTCGTGGATCTATAAAAAGCTTATGATAGAGTAAAAAGAAATGATCTATGGAGATCCCTAAACATGCATGGTGTGAGTAACGGATTGATACAGGCACTGCAATCCTTATAGAGGGACGTCAGTGCTAGCGTCAGAATAAATGAGGCATACACTGACTGGTTTGACATTCGCAGAGGTATCAAACAGGGATGTGTAGCTTCACAGTGTCTATTCAGTCTATTTATGGATAGTCTGTATGATTTGAAAGAGTATAAGTGTGGACTAAGGATGAATGAGCCGACTGTCAAATACCCCTGTACCCCGACGACCACATAATCCTTGCGCCGTCGATGTCTGGTTGCAGGAGATGGTAAGTAATATGTATGATTCTGTTAAGAAAAATGGTATGAAAATAAATGTCGGTAAAACTAAGGTGATGGTGTTTGGAAGGGGCGAAAGCACGATTCAATGCGATATAGTTATAGAAGGTGGGAAAGTCGAAAAGTGAAAGAGTTTGTATACTTGGGTAGTCTGTTTTCATATGATGGTGACAGAGACATCGAAAGGAGAGTGAATGCGGGAAATAAACTGAGTAGGACCTTGCGTACTATTATGATTAGTAAAAGCATCTCACGACAAGCGCACTTGGCTATCCATAATGGGGTCTTAATTCCTACGCTTATGTATGGTAGTGAAAGTAGGGTATGGCAGCAGAAAAATGAAAGTAGGATCAATGCAGTGGAGACGCGACCGCTGCGTAGTATGTGTGGAGTGTCTCGGAAAGACAGATGTAGAAATAGTGATGTTAGGAGAGCGGTGTGGTTTGAAGGAAAATGTAGTGACTACAGTAGAAAGAAATATGTTGCAGTGGTTCGGTTATTTGAAAAGTATGAATGAAAGTAGATTGACAAAACGAATCTATAGAGCGAATGTGTGTGATGGAGAGGTCGGCAAGGGTCGAAAGAGAAAATCCTATGCAGATCACATTGGTGCCATATTAAAAAAAAGGGCCAAATCTTAAGCACCCGAAACTGCGAAGCTTGCATGAAAAGATTGACAGATATCAGTAAGGTAAGAGAGAAATGCAAAGATCATACTATGTGGAAATCTATAGTCTTTGCCTGACTTTTAGGGAAATAGGCGTGAGTTTGTATTATATTATTATTATCGATTTTAAACTTTTACAAAAACGATGTTCTTAAAACCATGCATTAAAAGGTAAGTATATAATTAAATTATATGATTTTACGTTAGTAATGTATATAGAATTTTTAAGAAATTCGTCATTTTAAATATTACTTTAAAATTTTATATCATTAATTTACTGTTTTTGAAGTATCGAACAATACATATTTATATACATTCAGCCAATTGCGTAATAAAAATGAAATCACTAAATAAATAATATTTATTTGTACCTAACATTAACAAAAATTAAAAAATTGGAAATGGCAACTCTCATTTATATTGTATTTGAAACTCAATATTGTCTACGTACGATTTGTAACTAACTATAAAAAATAAATAAATACATACGAAAGGTTGGAATAAGGCTGGCAAATCGACATCTGTGCAAATCGAATAAATTATGAATAGTCCAACTAAATTAGAAAAAAGAATCCAAATATCTGTAGGTGGTGTCAACTTAAAAGCCCATTTAAAAAATACATAAAAAATGAAAACAGAAGAAGTAATAAAGTCGATCAAACAAATAAGAACGAACATTTAATAATTTCAAAATACAAAACGTGTATTTAGAAAACTCTTAAGTTTGATTTTCTCCACCATCTTAAGCCTAATTCTGGGGAGATTTCATTGCTAACCACAAAAACTGTGTTAGCACCTAATAGATAGTTAATCGAGCGGAATCGAGCAACGCGCGCGCCCCCGGAGTTCACCGCGCGATCACTATCGCACACACACAAAAAGGGAACGTTAACGTTCTGTTCAGCCATTGTTCATTTTCGTTTTTTATATGTTATGCTGAAACCACCCAATTTTGTTAATATACAGCTTCATATGTTCATAATCACGAAATCATGTGTTGTCTTTTGTAGTATCCACACATCGGTGAGTAGAAAGCAGAAAAAAATGAAAATGCTTTGCTCAAATACCAAAGTACCGATTTTTATTTACAAAATGAAAATTGACCACCAATCAGATTTTGGTAAAGAAACATCGAGGAAAAGAGCATTTTTTAGCCATTGGATCCCAATATGCGTAAACATACTTCGAGTAATTCAATACCGCGTTCACAATACGTCGAACAATTATTTCGCGCTCGACCGCCTTTCGATCCGGGACGTCGACGCCGACCGGCGCGCGCGCACGGCGCGGGTCGGCAGTGCGAAAATAATACGTAAACATTACACGGGACAAAGCACACGTCGAAAAGTCACAGCGAGCGGTGGGCCGAGACGCGCAGATGGCCGCGTAAAAAACGCCCCAGGAAATCGTCGTCCCGCGCATCGCGAGCGGCTGACGGGCGACGGAGCGTTAGGTACAAATATGGTACAACCGACGCAGAAAAAGACATGGTTATGTATTTTCGAGTTAACCGTAGAAACAACTACCTAACTTAACGGAATTCAGACCATAATCTATAAACCCACTCACTGGAGGCTGCGAGCTGATAGCGCTAAATGGCTTACCTCCTCGAGGCAGAAAGGAGATATCAATTATCATTTAACTTGACAGTGGTAGAAAAAGTCATGTCCAATCCTTCGAAGAAAGTTCAACCAGAATTTTCAAAGACATGTGAAGTTCTCAATACTACAGCGTCTACAGTCTATAGCAGTGTTTTATGTAGTAACGGTAAACCACATGATTCTGAGACCCGTTTCCTTTAGAACTAGATGAAGCGCAGATTTTTTATCAATAAGGCCAGAACTCATTTTATGCCGTTTTCTCGTAATGGAACTAAATAAGTAAACCCACAACAACTCTCTGTTGATTTGTCTAATTGCACCACATATGTGTTGATATTTATTTATGTACTTATTTTATAGTCTCTTCTCTGTCCTCGAGTAACTTATTTTAGCTTTATACCAAACCCTTACGCTATGCGGCGCCACGTGATTTGTGGACGACCTCAGGGTACCTGTGGCCAGCATTGAGACATTTAGTGAATGACACACATACAAGTGCAATATTTTATATTTTCTTTGCAATTAATTTTATTTCTTAAAAGTCGTTTCTTTCATTACATACTACAATGTGAAAAATATGCTGTTTTAGATAACACATCGGTTACATCACCAGCGCCATCATCATATGGATATGCCGATATGGCACCTGTCCATTGGTTGGATTTATTACCAATACAAGCTAGTATCTAGTACTATCTAGTTCTAGTAATACCTGTACTTTGTCGTCGTCGCCATTTACAAAAACTTTTTGGCACAGCAAAGAATTTGGTTTGCAGCTCACGTTTTGTCGAATTTAAAACCTATCGATAATATTTAGAGATCTCAAAATTAATGAAAAATGCTATTATAATTTCTATTAAAATTTTACTAAAAATTTTATAACATTAATACAAGAAAAAATAAATAACAATTCAATACTTTTATGTTTAGATAAACTGTAATTTACTTTCATAACAGTGAGCGTTCTATGTTGTGTTTCGTACTCTATGATACGTGGGCGTATAAAAAATTTTACCTGTCCCAAGGCGACATTTGCGTTATCGTTTAGTTCGAGAGATTACCGATTCTGTGCGTGCGACAGACGGACGATTCGACGTAAGAAATACTTAGTCGCGACTCTAACCATTTTTTATGGACGCTCAGGGTCGGGCTTCGAGACACGAAGTCACGGCTGTTTCGTGTCAATAGCGTTAGATTAACAAATACGTTATAATGTTAGGGGTTTGAGGATGATATTATTATTCCACATTAAAAATTTAATAAACAGCCATCACTTCAGACCACAACCTATTGGTTGGTTTCCAACCTACCATTTAAAAGTTAATACAATTTCTAAAGTGTTGGAAACACGTCAAAACTGTTTCCTGGGCAGTATTTATTGACGTGTAATAGTGAAGTAATACGATCGTGAAGATGGATTGATAAGAGGTGATTTTTTTTTTGCTGTTTTATTTATCATTGGCCCATTCCATTTCATTCTCTTCAAATCACTTGTTACAAATGTTTGATTTTACAAATTTAGCGCTAATCGGTTATTATCGTGGGTATGTCAACGTTTACGACGTGTTTGTATCATGTCGGAACTCTATACCCATACTGATTTGAATGTTGACTGTGGTGTTTGAATCAACAATTGAAAGACAAAAAGTTGAAAATTGTAATAAGTAATTTTAAATGAAAGATACATATTTTTTAATTCCATTCCGTTAATTTTTAAACAAATGAGCAAACAAATTAATTGAAACTAATTGGTCACATTTCTGTATCTCGAACACAAAGTAATATATACTAAGGTGGTACAACTATTTCGATAGTCTCGAAGGGGACGGTAAACCATCGTATTCGAACATCGTCACCACGTTGGTGACCAACGACTGTCGACACTCGCCATCCGCATCAGATCAGTGTAGAGCTTTAAGATTCGAATCGAAACAGCCAAGAGCGCAGGTTTGTTAACGATATTGTTCCACTCTGATAATTTATTTTCATTGTCATGAAGTTGTAGCAAAAATTTCTCTATTCCATAATTAATGGCGGTCGATTTTATAATCTTTTATCTTGTTTACTTTAGAAAATTGGTATTTCTACATACATTTTTTCATCGAAAAGATTTTTGTGCTCTCCTCTTTATTTTAATTTGATGCCAGATGGCGTCACAACATACCAATTTCTATACTGTTCAACCGCTCACCATTAAAATTGGTATGCTACTATATTTGAACACGGGAAATGTATTTGCAGTATTCATAACTGTAAAGTATAATATTTTTTCTACAATTTTTTTATAAGATATGTCATAAAATTTTAGCAATTTTGTGAAATATTTTCCCTATAGTTTAGTACATTTTTTTTCTTGGATGTAGAAAGGCTCTGTATCCACGAACAGCTGCTAGAATTTTGTTACATAACAACCCCTATCAATTAGTGCTACTCGTGCGAAGCCGAGGTGAGTCGTTAGTATATAATATAATAGAAGATAACACACGATACTTCATCGAAAGATATGTGTATATTCCATATCATTCAAACAAAATAAAAGTCTTTTGCTGCAACTATATATAGACGTTAAGAATAATATTTTATATTTTTGTTGTTCCTTATTCATAAATTTTCCAAAAGAAGAGGCGTGTCCCAAAATTTTTTAGAGAAACAAAAAAAAATTAAAACGCTGTGCAACTCCATAATATCGTCATAAATATTTATAGAATAGTTTGTGTTTACAAACTAGGAAAATCAATAGGAAGGTTACTATCGTCAAACTGATAGCACAATTTTTGAATAAGAAACCACTGGCCTCTATAAATAAGTACCTTTTAAATATAAAATAACACGATAAGTATTTGAAATTCAACAAATACTAATGGAAAGTAATTATATTCATCATTCTGTACGTGTTCATGCATTTTCTGTAAGATCTGAATACGCAGATTGTGTCGTAACAAATTTTTGCAACTAGTCATGACGAAGTGAAATCTCTCTCTAGCGCTATTTGAACTGATTCGACGAATTACAAAGGGGTCATCTTAAATATTATACATACCGTTTCCACACCATGCATTTCATGAAACTACATAAGTTAGAATACTCAGGGCCCGACTAGGAAACATGTTTAACCTCTTTAATGAGTTAATTTCCTCCTAACATCTCAATCAGGTAGCGATTTTTTGTCGCGTGCGCTGCCGTGGATTTCCGTGAAGCTCGCGATGCGTCGTAAAAAGTTCTCTGATTACGTTATAGCGATCTAGTGCGCCTGCAATGATCTAGTTTTTCCTGTAAGCCCTATCGATCGGATTATCTGGAATGCTGTGGGCTCGTAGAAACTAGATACGAGATAAACGATTCTTCTTATCTTACGACAAGCTCGATGTCATTAATAATAAGATCACAGGTTAGAAAATGCATGATCAGCATCTTTTTCGGTTTACCTGTCATTTTATATCCAAAACGATTTTGACGACTGTAATGATCCGTTGTACAGTAATTTCGCTTTATCTGCCACACGATTTAATCGGTTAATGTGCCACTTACATTAAAAGAACAAGATTGTTTGAGACATATATGAGAGTATAAATCTCATGATCATAATTTGCCGTTTTCCAGTAAAGTAGTACACGCTTGTACGGCAGAAGCAGCTGTATCAACTATTAATTAACTTCTCCATAAGCAGTACTGCACTGACGTTCAAAACAGTCATTAAAGGATGGAAAATCAGCTTTAAATGCCGCGTGAATCCGCAAAAGGCGTCTTCGTGCAGAGATATGCTTGAGATCGTGCGAAAGATACTGAACTCTAATTATTAAGATTCAATACGCATGCGCATACCTCACGTGCCGGCGCATCTTTATGGTTTGATTGTTAATATGCTTATAGATAATATGATATGGACTGATGTTGACCAGTCAACTGTATATTAATGCTACGTTAGTAAAATCACTTACTTGAAATAAAATAAATCAGAATCGTCCATTGAATCTAATGAATACAACGAAGATCGGCACCTCCTTGCTCGTATAAGATCGCATAGCCCTAAACAAGTCTCGACGGGGTTCTCAGAAAGGAACTGTGAATAAAACGCGATTCGTGAATATTTCGTAATGAAATTTAAATAATATGTGTTGTATAGGTTCCACAGCTTTTAACGCTAGTTTTACTATTCACTATAAGATTTGCAAACATTAATAATAAATATCTAGGACACACACAACACCATCTGATACCTAAACTAAGTAACGAGGCGTGTATTATAAATATCAGAAAGTTGATATAATACACATGTACTTTTTTTTGCAAATACATGCACATAATACATAGAAATATCCAGATTAATTATTTTTAACATTAATTTTTAATCAAATAAGTGTTGGTATGGGAAACTAACCTACGCATTCAAACGCAGCAAGTAGGGTCAATACCGACTGCGCCAAATCAAGCAGGCTATTTGTTTATTAGGTTTATGTATAGTCATGATATTGATCAGTTCATTACTTAATCGAGTTAGAAACTAACAATTTTCATTGCGTTCGGATTTCATTTTTTCACAAAAGCGTCACAAACCGTTCGTGAGTATACCCGTTGAATGGCAATGGTTTTTCCAGTTTTCCGAAATTATAAGTTGAGGAAATATCTTGTTTAACTTAAATGCTCGTCTCGTAAAAAAATTGTGTGTTAATTTTTTTAAACTGGTGGTTCTGTCAATGATCCTGGCGATTTAAATCTAAACGATGACTGACTGATGTCGATACGTGTGCTACTTAATAGGAGCAAACGAAAGTGAAACTTCCTTTAGCCAAATTGGAATATTCCCAATTGTTAGTATCAGTATCGGAAACGATATTGAGATCGGGATCGCGATCGAAATCGAAAAATGCGCACTGGTCGAAGTGGCCTGTACAGCGCAAAGAACGTGCCCCGCAGACGGTCTTCAGTGGCAAGTTACCGTAAGCGCGGCCGCAACTCTAGATAGCGGCTCCTACAAAACCTCACTCAGCAAGTATCGGGCTCGGTTCGAGGAAGCGGCTGTATAGGAGCGCCGACCGCGGCGCCCGCTGCGTACGCGCATCGTACCCATATGGCCTTGTACGGGCAGATCCGAGAAAAACGTGTCATGCGATCGTATTAGATATCGTCGGTCAGTCGATACGGGCCATAAAAGCGTTTAACTGGACACTTGTATGATTTTAATGGGTTCGTTTGGAGCGTCGAGCTGCCGGCTAAAAAACATAGTTATTGCCAGCGTTCGCGCAGTAGTATAGACTCATCTTGAGGAGATAGTTTCTTGCATGAACGCCACGTATAACTAGCGTAAGTAGTGTAATTTTCATAATATTTACAAACTTGTAACGTTATATCTTAAATAAAATTCTAGCTTCCTTATTTTATATTTAAACTTTCTTAAAGTATTTTCCTTTTTAATGTTAATGTGCAATGAAATTTTATAATGCTTTTTACAGAATTTTTATATACATTTGTTATCAACAACAGGATTAATTATTTCTTTGAATTCTAGATCTCAATAGCTAATGAGTTTCACACTATATAGAACATAACCCATATTTGGAATATTTTGGAATGGAAACAGTTTGTTCTTTAACTTTGATTTTTATCCGTCAACGTCTGTTACCAATGTTTTATATTTGAAACAAAATATTACAAGGTATTTTTCATGAGATGTAAATAAAACCCCACTCATAAAATCAATCCCATTCCTGCCGCTAATTTCCGTAATCGTCCCGCGCGCCGTAAATACCATCAGCATCATTTTTATTGTAGGCGTTCTACTACCGTACGCTTCATGAGCAATTTTCTGACACATATGGTGGAGTTCTGGAATGATTTACGATCAGCGGGATTCCCAATGAATTTTGATAAGGGGTCCTTCAAGATAAAAGCTTATTCCTATTTAAAAGACCGGCAACGCATGAGTGACGCTTTTGAGATTGCGGGAGTCCATGGGCGGCGGTTATCATCTATTTTCCAATGGGCAGCATGTTCGTTTACCTGTTATAAATCCTATGTAAAAAAATGTCGGCGATTGTCTTTAAAGCGTGATCGATAGAATTGAATCAGAAACAAACCTTTAATAGCAGTTACTTAATTGTACACAATACATGAAAGCAAATGAAACTATTTGCTCCATGAGTTCATTAAGAATTCAACATGTCTAGAAGTCTAGAATAACACTATTAAAAGTTTTAACGCTCCAACGTTATAACTACGTACGCTATATTTTCCACTACCACTATACCATTCATAAGTTGTAACGAGTAGCTCAGTGCAGTAGGTACAGTACAACGCACGAAACTTTGCCGCCCTGAATTCCCTGCGAATGATGCAATGCGCATGTACTCCCTGACCCTTCCTCTTTCTCCCCCGTTTGCCTATTATAAGTCATTGCGACGCTTTAGTGACTAACTTCACAGCGCCAGAGTTTCGTATGTTGTACTGTAATATGTTACGTATATTGTAGGATAACATTAGGTGTCTCACATTATATTTTTAGTTATTTTAAAACATGGCAAGTTTTAAATTAGATTTTAGAAATCGCTGCGACTTACGGTGAAGAGGTGTTTGAAATATAAAATTTATCCCTTCCCCCATAAAACTACTGCAAAAAGTCCGGTTACTATAAATCTGGAACAATCTAACACGTTTCTTGTTAACTATGAAACAGTAGATTGCAATAAGTCCAGCCCTGGGAGACAATAGTCGATTGTATTCATAGTTGCAAAACCCCAAAAGTTCCAGTGGCACTTATTCGTTGTACATACTGGCTCTTGTATTTCTTACACGTAGCCCGTCAACTTTAAAATATGCCGCTGCGACAGAAGCAGTTGTGACACACGCCTTTCACTGCGATTTCTAACCGTCAGTTTTACATAGCTAATTACAGCCGAGCACCGTCTGCGCCTGCGATTTGCATTTCGTGTTGGCCCACGCGTCGTCTTACACACTGCCGCTAATTGTAATTGCAATGAGTTGCTCATTACAACTGGTGGACTATTCAGTAGTTATATCTCTACGTATTACTCAGGCTGTCAACTAGCGTCACTTTCAGTTTTCTGGTATAGAGTAAGCTTCGTGAGTTTTCGTATTAAAACAAATTTTTCAAGTTTTTAATACTGTAACAGAGACAACGAAGTAAGCAAATTCTGATTGTGAAAGCACTGATTACTCTAAATCTATCAGATTGAGGTCCTTAACACACGTAGTATAAAAAATACTATATATATATATTGTTTCTAAAAAGTTAGGTCACGATTTTAACACAATAATATTTTTCTACTGAAAATTGTGAACTTAGTAAACAGTCTACTTAGGGATTTGTATAACGCACTAATTGCGATATCAAAAACAGAGGTTGTTACTTATTTACGGAGTTGATACAATTTAGAACCAGATAGCGATATCGACGCTAATAAATAAAGTCATAAAAAAATGTAAAATAATGACGAAATAATATATATATATATGTTCATGTCAACTAGGTATATTTTCGTTTGTAACGTCATTAAATATCAAACTATCGTGTGATATTTGTATTGACTAGTGACGTACCTAGTATGCACTATATTAATTTAATTTTTATTTTCTACCTCGAAAGTAGGAAATAAAAATTAAATGCGAGGTGAATAGGCTATGTTAGAGTATAACTACTACAAAGTTTTCAAAGTTCAAACAAAAGAAACCACCGCTTGTTTACCAAGTTTCATCGAGGAAGTTCAGCAGACATGAGTCCAGAAATCGCATCCCTTTGCATCATGACGCAATATTCTTCACACACCGCGAATTGTCATTACTGGCATCTTGAAAGGTTTCGGGATTTTTCTCGTTAACGATAGAAATAGTTAGCCATTTTTCACGTGGTCCAGCCTTTGCAGCATGTAATTTCTTAATTTTACAAAAAAGAAAAATTTCTTGAAATATTTGACATTTGCGGACATAGAAGATGCTGTTATCGTCTTCCATCAGTACATAAAACACACGCTCTCAAATCAGTAGGTTTCACGTTTTGAAAAATCGTTCGAGAGGATAACAAAGTGTGTAGAATGTAAACGAGAATATAATATTTGGGAAAAAAGTTATAATTTTACTTCAAAATTATTTTATTTATGAGTTGGAAGCAGTTCATAAACTACGTAAGACGTTGTTGAGCACTTTTTGACTCTTTCATGTAAGGAAAAATAGAAATTAGTTGACCCTTTCCCCCCCTTGAATATTACGCAAGATAAAGTACCTACTAAAACTATAAAGAAATAGTTGAAACAAAAAAAATCCTCTTGTTTGTGATAATAAACTTTATTATTTTTGTAAAAATCGTTTCACCTGGTTTATGTATAATATTTTGATCAGCCCACGGGCTGAACAACCACTCAGCAAGTGAATCAGTCACTGAAACATCTCTATTATCCGCGGTGTGTTTCAAACTCACATTTGAAGTAATTAACTGTTAAAGTTAAAAACTGAACTCATCCAAATATGTTATTTTAACATCACAATTGGCAGTTGCCTAAGTTAGGTTAGGTTGAAGATATTGACGTTTGTGACGTTAGATTAATGTCACAAATGTCAATATGTATAAGATTACCGATATTTTGACATGATTAGTTTTTAACTTTAGCACTTAGTAGTTAACTATTGCAAATGAGAGTTTGTAGCATACCCCTGTATGCGTCGGTTCGCAGAACTCATTTATGGCAAAAACGCCACCGCGTCGTCCATTTCGCGTCGTCACACATTCAATAATGACAACATTAATTTTGATGTGGCAAGTAACTTGTTAATCTCTTCTTGAATACATGATTTAACTTTGCTATTATTGCAATCTTGGAATTTTTCATGAAGATTCACAGCCTTCTAGATATCAATTATATACTTAAGGCATCCTGAGCAAATTTTTCCGGGCGACACGGGTATGTCGCCACAGACACACTTCTGTAGTGTCACGGAAAACGCGCGCTTTTTGAAACTATATTCGCAACTTAACTCATTTTTATGATCCTACGCAAGAATCATGACGACTCCCCCCGCCCCGCAGTAAAAAAACAAATAAGACGTGTTTAAACCTCCCCTCTCAATGCCTTTCGTAATTTATAAATAACCCCCTGTGTAAAATATGTAATGTGCTGTACATTTAGGGCGACAAGAGAACGCTACATCTGTCGCATCCATAAGCATGCGCATTTTCTACCGCATACTCATTTAAACCAATTTTCTTGTTTAATTTACGGTCGAACTGCTGTATGTTACAACATTCATATTTATCCATACACGAGATGAGACTGGTTAGTCTACATCTTGTGTATGATACATATGAATGGAATAATATATGGAGAATGGAGGAAATATTAAGTTTGTAGACTAACCTTATGTCGGTGAGTTAATGGCTCTTAGATTAAGCTGGTTATCGAAGGTTGTAATCCATCAGAATCTATACCGCTATATATAAAAATCTGTAGGTTCTGTCTATACATACATTAAAAAAAATATATGATAAATTTCTATTTATTTTGTGTAGCTGTGTCCTTTTCCAGTGTTTTTAAATTTTTTATTTATCTTTCTATCCATCTGATTTATGTCCTTTTATAAGTTAAGAGCTTTGATCAATCTTGATGAAAATTGGTATACAAAAAGAAAGTGTGATAGTGTAAATGATAGGGTTAATTACGATTTCCATGCATTGATACGGTAAACATAAAAAAAATATTTCTTATTTCATTAGTGGCCATATTTATTTGTTTCTAAATAGTTGAGGGTGTATGTGTGCGTTTGTGGGATACACGCCGTATGTGTGAGAAAAATCACGGGTATGTTTGGATCATAAATAACCCACTAAAGCGGGTCGGTAACAACTAGTATTCTACAAAACAGATGGCATATTAAATGTCCTTCCGATTCACCGCCTTGACAATATTGAACACAGGAGAGGTAAACAAAATTAAAAAAACCCCGTTAGTACAAGTTCGGAGCATACGGCCGTCGTTTACAAGTATGGTTATATTATATTATTATGAGTGGTGCAAATACAATAACAGTACTATGAAGTAGGCACGTCGTTATAATCGCGAACTACGCATGACTCACGTTCAACTTAGCATGATTTACGATTTACGCGTATCGAGCGAAAACCGATTCGTTGTACGACAATCCGTATATTAACTATTTCATTTTGTTGTTAGAATAACGTGAAATTGTAAATTACATTTGTTTCAATAACTTTTGCTAGAGTTATCCGTGGTACGGTGTCCGGTTTTTTTAGGTTTCTCCTTGCGGAGGGGATAAAAAAATGTACTATCCACGCACCCGCGTGCGGGGAGGTCCGACTCTCACGGACCAAAACCCCGAAGCGACCTGTTGGTTGGTTGTTGTCCGTAGTCCCATAAATTGGAACTTTGAGGGACTTCATCTGTCGCGGCCGATCGGCATGGGATGCCGTCGGCGCGTGATTGCCTTATGGATGCCCCAAGGTGGGCATCTCGGCATAGGAATCACGTGGAGGTTTAGCTCGGGCTTAACCTCCAGCAGGGTGCCGGGAGCGCGGGAGGCGCACCGGTTGGATGACCATTTACGGTCGTAATGTTGGGAGGGTGTCCGTGCCTAGAGTTCTGTCATGTCTTTGTTTATGTTTGTTAGCCTTTCGACCTCAGCGGTGAGTTCGTCCGGTGGGTCTGAAAGGACATTCCGTGGCCTTCGGATGAAATGATGTGGAGGGGAGGCTGTAGGATACGGCTGTTTGTAGTAGTGGGTTGGGATGGTTAGCAGCTGTGTCGAAGAACTTTTCGACATGTCCTGCATGTATTTGGAGATCGTGGGGAGTTCTAAGTCCCTATGGAGGATATCGTTCCGGACGTACCAGGGTGCGCCGGAGGCTCTTCTGCAGTTGTTTTGCAGAACCTGGAGTTGGTAGAGTGCCTTAGGGTTGGCGTGGGCGAAGACTGGCGCCGCGTACGTCATCACCGGCCGTATGCACACTTTGTAGAGTGTGCATTTATTTCTAAGGCTCATTTTGCTCTTTTACCGATCATGCTGCTGAGGCGTGACAGGTATAATTGAGCATTCTGTCTAACACGCTTGATATGATCTTTGAAGTGAAGATGTTTGTCAAGCGTGATTCCTAAATATTTATATGCCACGGAATAGATGATTTGTTTATGCGGAATGTTGGTGAGTTGTATGGTACAACTTTCTTTTGACGCGGCTGTAATTGAAGAATATGGCGGCTGATTTTTCGGGATTAACCTCGATTCTCCAGGTTTGGAACCATCGCGTCAGCTCGTCGATGGCCTCTGGAGGCGAGGAGTAATTATACGGAAATTACTACCGCTCAGGTATAGGGCGGTGTCGTCGGCGAAGAGCGCGAGTTGGACGCCTGTTTGCGGGCGCGGAATGTCGTTCGTGTACGCGGAGTAAAGCAGCGGGGAGTGTGGAGCCTTGAGGGACTCCGGCTGTGATCAGTCTTTTGGCAGAAATGCTTTTTTCATGCCGGAAGGAGAAATGTCTGTTCGTCAGGTACTGTTGGATGATGAAGACGAGACGATCTGGGACTTGTAGCTGGTGGAGTTTGTATATTAAGCCGGCGTGCCAAACTTTATCGAATGCCTTTGCGACATCGAAGAAAACTGCTACAGTTTTTCGTTTGCGTTTAAAGCCCTCCGAGATGTGTTCGACAAGTCGGAGGGCTTGTTGGGGGCAGGAGTGGTTTGGCCTGAATCCGAACTGTTCGTTGATGATCAGGCCTTTTCCTAACAGATGATCACTGAGTCGTGATTTGAGGACTTTCTCGAATAATTTGCCTAGACCGCTCAGGAGGCTGATCGGCCTATAGCTAGTGGGGAGGTCGCGAGGTTTCCGGTTTCGGAATTCCGATAATGACGGCTTCTTTCCATGCTTCGGGAAAGTGACAATTTTGGATGCAAGTATTGAAAATTGCGACCAGTAGCGCCACCAATGGCGCAGAAAAGCATTTTATTGCTTTGTTGTTTACCCCATCCAGGCCCGGTGCCTTTCTGGTTTTAACTCTGATGAGTTTTGGACCTCGTCTGCCGAGACCGACGGTAGATCGTCTTTGGGAGGTAACGAGGACCTACGGAGGACTTCGTTTTCGACGCGGTTTACGTGTTCGAGATCGGGGGGGGGTTGAGCGAACATTGGAGTTCGATACTGTCGGCGAGATACTCAGCTTTTTCCTGGTCATCGAACGCTAGATCGTTATCCGGTTTTTTAAGGGCAGGCATGGCCACGCACTCGTCGGATTTGAGCTTTGGCCACAGCCCAATAGGCTTTGTGGGAGGGAGTAATCTCTTCCATTAAGTCGCTCCAGTTATCATTTTAGCTTCTCTTACGCGAGCCTTCACTTCGCGTTGGAGGGCTCGCGCTCGAGACCTATATTCGGGAGTGGGGTATGCTCGCGCGGCGCAGGGCTGCGTTTTAGCTCTTATCAGTTCGCGAACGTCCGCGGGCAGGCCCCGGCGATCTGAATTCGCGGGAACCTTCCTTTGGCATCGCTTGACCACTGATCTTATGTGTTTGGTAAGAGCTCCTATGGCTGTGTCGATGTCGTTGTTGGATACTATGTCGTCCGGGATAACGTTGAGATTTGGGGTGTCGACTTCCTCAAGCGCGGTCGACACTCGCTTCCAGTCTATGATAGTTTTGGTAGCGATATTTGGATTTTCACCGGTGGAGGAGCCTAGTTTGAGCAGTACGGGTAGGTGGTCTGAGCCGAGGCAGTGAACTGTCTCGATTGAGTTCAGACTTAGTACCACGCCTTTTAATATCGCGAGGTCGAGTATATTCGGTCTATGTCGTACGTTTGCTGGGAGATAAGTTGGGGTAAGGGGCGCGATGATGGCGAGATCGTGATCCTCGGCGAGCGTTGCGAGCATTCGTCCACTGGTATTCGTAGTGTTACTACGCCAGTCCGTATTTTTGCTATTAAGGTCGCCAAAGAGGATGACGGCATCCCCCAGTGCGAGCAGGGTTTCTATATCGCTCCGGAGCAACGGTTTATGGGGCGGCAGGTAGACTGAGACTATGATCAGAGTGCCGTGCCCAGTCATAGCCAATCTGCACGCCGATGCTTCTATGTTTATTAGCGGGGGGGTATCTACGGGACAGCAGTAGAGTTTTCTTTTGTAGTACACGGCAGTACCACCTTTTGGAGCGTTTAGTCTGTCATTCCGTACTTGTATGTAATTTGCTAGTTTGCACGCTCTCGGCCTGTTTGGCTTTAGGAACGTTTCCTGTACGAGGATTACGTCCGCTGAGTACTCCGTCGCACATTTTCCTAGTTCTAAAATGTTACTTTCGAGACCGCGCGCGTTGAATGATATTAACGATATTGATTTCGGTTTGTGGCGTCCAATCGAAATTGTGGCAGAGCACCCGGGTGCGTTTGCCATTATATTTTTTCAAGTCTGTTCAACAGATCTTGATGGCGTAGGATGACCATTAGGCGGTCTTCCCCGCTCCTTGCTTTCCGAAAGTCTGCGGCCAGTTGGGCAAACTCCTTTTGACCATCCTCAGCATCGACATGATGGTGAGGATGTCTCCGCCGTGGGCCGGCAGGAGATTCCTGTTTGGCTGAGGCCGGCTTGGGGCTCCCGGATAGCCTTAGCCGGTTCAGATTCGGCCCTCGCGGGTGTTCTGGACCACGCGTTGGTGGCGGGGCGCGAAACTGCGTGTGACGTCACGCGGAGTTTTCCCGGCCAGGGCGGGAAAATTTTTGTTATTAATGATTGGGACGGGGGTTTGCTGGTAACTTTTGTTACCGGTTACGTTTTGAAGAAGTGGGGCTTTGGGGCAGCCTTTATAACTGGCTGGATGACCCTCGCTGTTGCAGTTAACACACCTGGGACGTCACCAGAGTCTTTGGAGCGTTTGCACTCTTTGTTGAGTGCGGTTCGCGGCATTTGACACAGCGGGCTGTGCGTAGCAATTCTGGGCGGCGTGGCCATATAATTGGCAACGGTAACATTGCCCGGGGCCGCTTTTTCTGTACGGGGCCTCTACGATGATACCGCTGAGGCCGCATACTTTGGGCGGGGATTTGAAAATGTCCTTGGCAGTATCAGATTTATGTAGCACTGCTAGGACGTGGCCGATTACAGTGCCATCTCGGCGGTGCATCCTGTGCACCGCGAAGACAGGGTAGTTTTGAGATTCTAAGTCGGACTTTATGCAGTCCGTCGAGATCTCTAGCGGGATATTTCTTAGCACCGCTTTAATTTTTCGCTCTTCCTCGAGCGCGTACGTGTGGAAGGGGATGTTTGATTTTATAAGGAGACTGTTAAGGCTCCTGAAGTCTGCTATCGAATCGACAGTGATTTTAATACCGTGCAGCGTGTTGCGTGCACTAGTATAATTTATGTGGGTGTCCGGTGATGTCCTAAAGTTATTTATATAAAACTCCTGAGCTTTTCGATCGTAGTTTGCGTTTGCCTGTTATGTAACCTAAATATATTATATAACCTATTGCGACACTATTTCACAAAGATGTTGTTTGTGAAGTAGTATTGTGCGTATTTAACCTCAGGCTAAACTTATAGTCACACATGAAGTGAATACATAGAAGACGTAGAGCTTTCAATGCTTTTGCCAGACCGATGCCTTTTTTCTTGCGTTCTATTTGTCAACCAAAGGTCCAGGTCTCTTTATCTTTTGTTACTTTTAGACCTCTAGCGTACGAAAAGCACAGTCGAGGCATTCGATTCCTCGACCTCGCCCGTCCGAGTCGTTCGCGTGAATATTTCCTATGTAAATGTATACCCGTTATTTTAGTGAAAAATAAAGTATCGTATAAGGAATTCTGAATATTCTAAAAAATCGACTAAAAATAAATATCATAAACACAAGTGCAGTGCACACGCGCGGGATGAATCTTTATTGCCGGGAGAAGCGTTGACACATTTAGTTGCGTACGCGCACGGCGATTTGTCGGGCGCCCGCCGCCCGCCGACGGACACATCGTGGGAGGACGACTGCTCTTTGCTCGTTCTTAATTTATGTGCAACACGTGGCGTGTGGCATTGGATTCGACGAATTAAATTTTAATTTCTTTATTAATTTAAGATGAATAACGCAGATTTAGAATGGAAATAAATTCATATATACGAACCTTTACTTCACTACATACGGGAAACATTTAGTGAGGATCTGATGACTGGAACGTGAATGCAAATTATACTTTTTTTGAGCTTTTTTGAGCTTACAACACTTTCTTAACTGACCACGATATGAAATTTGTTTTATTAATTTACGACTGGCAGTCGACGACTGTCTGCATCTTAAGTATCAACTGCATAGAAAATTTCACTTCAAAATTATTCCAAATTCTATGCTTTAGGATTCTAAAAAATGATCCAATCGTTTCAACATTTTTTATTGCTTATATAGACATAACATTGATGAAATTAAATCAAAAGATCAGTTTTCATATCTAAGGTGTTCAGGTACAAGAAGCAACAATTACGGTTTATGTATAGCGAGGAAAATAAAATTTTAAACCGTTTAAGACAGTGATTGGACAATGCTAATCGCGTTTAAGTGGTTGTGATGGTTCCCTTTATGAGTGTGCGTTACGGTTACGTATTAAAAATTAGCTTTTAAGACATTATAACCGAAACTTTATGACCTCAATTTATTGCCACGGAGAAAGATACGAGTACTGTATTAGGAAATGGTCGTTGATGCTGTCCTCCTCCATCTACGACGTTTTGTTTTCTAAATATTTCTTTATTAAGAGCTATTTCATGTACCTATTATTAATTTCCCTCTTGTAAACCTTCTGAAATGACTACTCAACATTTACGCGGTGTTTGGGTCGGGTAAAGCATCACAGCTTCTGCAGTTAATGGTTTGTTTTCCTTTCCCATTATTGCCGTCTCGCAGACAAATATTGCATGAACATTCACGGGGACGACGGTTCCGAGAACGCTGACTCAGCACCGCATACATCGCACACCCCTATCGAGATGGCGCGTGTATTAGCATAAGCAAATAATTCTTGACCGAACGGCATTAATGTCAGATTTTATCGGTCTAACCGGACCGGTGACTTGTTAATTTAACAGCGCATCAAGATAGAAAGAGACGGGGACAATAAGAACGAACGCGATAAAACCACTTTGGGCAACAATGAATGCATTTCAAAGAATCTCAGGCGCAGCGTAGACGAATGAGCAAACGTATCTGTCGTAACAAAGACGTCGGTAAGATCCACTGTTCTCTGCTCACGTATACCTCTGGTCGTGGATTTTTCCCGCCAAGTGTCACTTTTTGGCGCTTAGTAAATGCACGCACATTTTGTTCATTACGTTAGGCACCGGATAGGAGACCGCAGGTGCAGTATTTCAATTGCGTTAACTAAATATGATGTCGCCTCTAATTCTAATCAACTTTATATGCAAATAATATGCAGTATGTTAAAGTGAAGTAGAAACGCTCCGTACTCGTGCGAATGCGTTATGAACTGCTAAATAACTCTAATGGTAACGCTTTTGACGATTAAGCTAAGCGGCCAAATATGGAAAATAAGCTATTTCGATGTCGGCACGACGTGACAAAATACTTATTTCTCCGAATATTTAATCCGTGTAATAGTATGGATGATTCGACTTGGTGTCTGTGTGCATCTCGTGGTACGCGTTACGTAATGAAAAATGTCAAGATGTCAAACGGTCCCAAACTGGTACAAAGAAGGAAGGAAATATTGTGGAAAATAGAAATATCGCCATTTAGTAAGTATATTTTTGTTGTAATTATTTATTACAATCTATTTGATAACTTTAGATCTTTTTTTGTAGTCTAGTCGGGGGGCAAAGGAGCAGTCGAGTCATCAGAGAGTAGATAATCAGCGCCGGCCATGGATACTCACAACCGCAGAGGAGTTACCAATGCGTTATCAGTCTCTTGGGAATAAATGGGGTGTTTAATGGAGGTCGGGTTGACCTGGGTTGATAGGAGGGGAAGAGGGGAAGTGAGTCACCGTAACTCTCACTCACTGCATAAAAGGCAACAACGTAAGCGGCTACGTCAAGTCCGTATTCTGTGAAAATGGGGTATTTTACCGGTCTAACTTGCTCATTTTTGTGTTGCAGCCAAATTGGCCACAGTATGGTTCTACCACAGTATAACTATACTTTTATAGCATTTAAAATCATTTTTTTGCTATTCTAACTAGACTAGCAAAATATTGATTTTAAATGATTCCTTCTCCTGTTTGAATCCTGTATGCAAATTCTCCATTTGGAGGATAATAAATGTCATCTTATGAAAAACAAAAAAAGAGTATATAAAAAATATTAAAACTTTATCAGTGTGTCATTAGTTAATTGTGCAATAACTACTACAAAATACGTTTGAATAAGTTGAGCAATAATCATTGCAGACGTGAGAGAAGTCTGTTGCTCTGTTGTGGTAACACAATGAAGTTGCAGAAATCATTGTGCAGACGACATGTACCGAAATGCGTATTACGTTGTCTTAGTAAAGTGTTTCAAATCGATATAGGCTTCATATGGGCAACGGTTTTTCAGTGCTGTCAATTATCAGTTTAGTTTGAAATAGTAATTGGTTGTATTAGTGTCTAGTAATTAGTATTAGAATAGTAAGTGGTTGTATTACTTTAAAGATTTAATTCAAAATGCTCTACGCGTACGACTATGTTACCTACGTCATTACCTTTCACTTGAGTTTAATTTGTCAATTTTGTCCCCTCAACGCTTTACTCGGATGTCGCCTACCGCGAAGTTACCGTATGACGCTCGTCTCGCTGTCGTCGGTTTACGCTCTAAGTTCAGTGTTATGGCCGCCGACCGGATAGAGAGCAGGCTAAAGTTTGGGCCGAATAAAAAATAGTGGAGCACGCCAGCGCCACCTCGAGTGCGCGGCGACGAGCGATTTATTCGGCCGCCATCTGGACAGCTTTTCCTCGTTATTTATTCGCCGCGGCCGCGGACTTATGCGGAAGTAACTTCGGGTCAAGTTACTCGGGAACACTCCATTCGGTCCGGCTCTCGACTTATTGCTTTTGCAGCGTTTCAATATTTCCGATTCTGATTCCGATTTCGTATGCCATTCTGATTTGGATTGGTTTTTTTTTTCAATGTATACAGCTGCGGCCGTAACTCAGAGAAAGTAATAGGACATGAATAGTTATGAAACTTAAATTGAAAATTGGAAAAATCTCTGATACAAACAAAACCTCTGAAAAGTAAGTAAAGATTTGGGCCTTTAAGAAAGTGTCGGCCCTTTAAGTTTAATTATAAGTAGTAAGTAATCATTTGATTCAAGGGTTGTCGCGACGGAGGACCGAATACGAAAACGGTAAATTAACAGCGGCTATCCTCCAGACAGTAGCACACTCGTTACTGCCGGGTATAAGCCTCGTCTGTTCGGCGTCGCCTCTTCTATTCCTGCTCGTACGCGGGACGCGTAGCACGGCTCAAAATAGCCAGTGTAATTATTTATCCACGATCGGATACTGATGTTTTGATATTTGCCTACATTTATATATTTTATAATTTTTAGTCGTTGTTACGTTATTTGGTTTATCAACTTGACGGTTCCCTAGGCTCCGACAGGACGACGCTTGGATCAAAATATTACCTGTTATTTATATTGAAATTTAAGTCCTAATACATAGTACCTTATAATTTTTCAAAAGTTTTGTTTTAGTCAGGAGCTTTTGAGTTTTATTTCCTGTTTCTTAAGCATTAATATTTTATTAAAGACTTGCGACAAGCAACAACTGTGCACAAGTTGCAAAGGACGACTATAGAAAAAGTTGTGGTTTATTTAGGCATTTGTGGTTTATCTACTTTTGCAAAAGATCAAACTTATCTGACCTAGGTCTCGTAAAAAGCTTGTAGGGTGTTGCTATTTATAAATTCAAATAAAGAAAGTTATTTAATAATCCTCATGATACATCGCTTTAGCACAATAATACCAAAGATCGAGAAATAGGATTTTAATAAGTTTTGTACTGTTTTAGTTTATTATTTAAAAACTAGAATTACAATGTACTCTAAGTTTTCACACTCGGAATACTTTGCAAATCTAACTTGAAGCTATTATCAGTAATAAAAAAGTTAATTAACTTTATCATACATTGAAATATTATCATATTATTTTATCCTACTCTGTCGTACTAACAGAACATGGAAACGAGAGAATGTTTCTGTGTTCTGTGGTCATAATAAATCGTAACCATTCATTCGCTCGATTCCTTTCATTCACCTCCCACATTCGTAGCTCGTACTCTGTACTCCACCGCGCCTTAAGACATAAAATCGTATTTATTGGTCAACTCAATACACATCATTCGTTTATTTCTTCATTCGCTTTACACATTCATATTACCACTACTTTACATGTTATCGCCACAAATGATACCACATCTATAGCAATCTTTCATATTGATTTAGAAGCCCTCACTAATTTATTCTCATTATCCAATTCCATCATCAAACTTTGTTCACTATCTATTTGTAACCCATTCATAGATACCATTTCGATGAGCCCATGGGCAATAACTCTGCTGTAAGCGGGTGTGGGAGTTGGCGATCCTACATTCTTTTCCTACAATTGATGGTAATGTTGCAGCATCAGTACAACGTTTCTATGTTTTTCTGATATCATTGAAGTAACAGAATACTAAATTTTAACTCGTCAGACTTGTGAAAGGTGTTTATATTCGTTCATCAACCAGAAAAGAGTAAATAGTCTTCAAAACGGTTAAGCAAATTTTATTGATTCACAACTAAGAAAACTCCCAATTAAAGTATTAAAAAAATAATAATAATTCGGTCGGCTGTTTGCGAGTTACGATGGCAAGACAGAGACTTGGACTGATACCCAGATAGTTAAATACAAATATTAAACTTAAAACACCCTTCTGTTTGCGTCGGGGGTCAAAAGCATCTAAGAAAATGTAGCAAAACTTACCCGCATAGTACTTAAATATCGAATTCAGTTTTGTGGTAAAGTGAAGAACTAAAGAAGAAGTGCATAAATATATTTTCGAACTCTAGTTTCAATTAATAATTACACGTAAATAATTGAATTTGTGTGATAAAATCCTTAAAGTGGTAAAAGTCTTTTGTGTGGGGGTATGCCAACTGATTCCAATCCGCAGTGGACCAGCGTGGAGATTCTAAAGTTTGAGACCCTCGATCTGCAATGAAAAGTTTGTGGGGCAGCAAGCGCTGGGAAGCCCCTTCTCAAACTTATCCACAAAAGTGTAGTGTGTAGTAGTATGTAGATATGTTTTATAAATTGAAAAACATTTAAACTTCTTCGTAGCAGAACACTTTTAAATTATCAGCTCGAATATTTCGAATATACTTCGAATTATACCACAAAGTTCCGAAATGACTAGAAGTCCTAAATTACATAGAAACTAAGCCTGACGTGCATGTAAAATATAAATAATTTCAGCCATAAACGCATACTGACTTTGCACTTCACCCTTCATACAAACGTGCTCATATGCATCCACAAACACACTTGTGTACTTAGGTATATAGACACACATACATATTGAAAAAAAATTGATCATTCCAATCATAAGATTGAATAATGTAATGAATTTGCATTGTTGATTTTGAGCAAGTCAACATTTTGGTTATCTGAATCAACCTGTCCAACTGATCCGATTGATTAAATTATACACGTTATTTGTTATTACAACGAATTACTTAGTTATTGCAACAAAATACATATAACCAAGCCAAATTCAAACTTAGTTAGAATTTTTTTTTTTGCATAAATCAATAAACCCACACTCACATACTTATTATTTAACCAATATATAAGTTATATTGTTATAACTTACTTCAGTTTAAATTGTCGGGTTTCATCATTTGACGTTATTTATATTTACTTTTCTGACGATCTTTAGGTAACACGAACGAAAACTTTTAATCTAAAATTTGGTATCCCTTACGACCGGTAACTAGTCTCTAAGGTACAGGTTTTCTCCTAGCTTAGGAGCGCAGGACTCATCGTTTTGTAACCGCCCGATAGAGTACGTACATAACATTGTATCCTTGTCTGAATATTGTTACAGTACAATATAAAATGTTATTATCACTAAGCCTCAGCGGTGCGGTGATTAGGACCCGATACAATAATAACAACAACATCAACAACAATATGCCATCGGAAATTAATATGTAAGACGACCCATGGTTTACGCTACAAGTGATACACATGAATAAGCGTTTGGATTTTTTAAATAATTGAAACCAATAACACTTTAGCACGTACATTTTTTAGACGGAGTATTCATGCGAGCAGAGGCTGAGGTTTGACAATCGTGTTCACATGTTATATTAATATTCTATTGTTTGCATCAAGTTACCTCGAGCGATATATCGGTATCAGTCGAAACACTTTACTATGATTCGCGTACAATTAAGTAGACAAAAGAACAAAGTCCTCACCTAAATCTGGATACCGTATAACAAGCGATAGATAAGACACGAGCTGAGAGAATTGAGTCGGCGACCCGCGATCTTTTCATAACTTATATGCGGCTCGGTGCGAGTTGAGGGCTGCTAGAGAACGTTATCGCGAATGTGATAAAACTTTCTGTAGGAAGATGAAACGTTTCGACGTGGGTACTGCTCGGTCCATTTGCTCGTGATCAGGGTACAGTCCGGTACCGTTCGGTGGAAGACTTCACCGCTGAGTCACCATCATTGTTTGAGCGGCAATAGTACACGAATTAAATATTAGATACCACCTATTTCGTACCTTTTCTGTTGAGACTTCATACCTACATAAGCCATTATATCTACAAAGAAATGCTTAAAATCAGTTTGATTCTCAGGTTCTTTTATATATATATATATATTGCAGACTTACGAAAATATCAAATTATTATTATTTTCTTTTCGCAATAACAACATCCGATTATCGAGTGGGTATGATGTAATAGGTGGCCGTGTTTGTTGGAATGGAGTCTGCGAAAAGGCGCCGGCGACCCGACCGATAAAGCGGGCGGCGCGGACTTTGTTGATGACCGTCACAATAATTAATTCTCTATATGGCCAATTAAGTGCAGTATGAGTAACTAAATTTATGTATGACATTTTTGAAATAGGTTAATAGAAAATGCAATATTAAAAAATGATTGCATTGCAAGCAAATACATTTTCATTCATTTGAAAAGCGCCTCTTTTCGATTTATTTAATTAGTACTATTAATATGGATAATGATCGTAGATTACGGTACATTTGTTGAAACTATATGCACAATGCAAGGCTGAGGCGTTATCAATTTATTCAAAATGAGTTTATCTTTGAAAGTACAGAAATATGATTATTGTGGCTTTGAATGAAAAATGACTGCAAGTTTGTTTTCCTCAAGAATAAAAAAAATTGGTTGTCTGTAAAGTCGGTTTACGGATGATAATTGTACGTGATAATGTTATAAGAAAACATTGATGAAAATTTGCATTCTTTTATGAATTGAATTGAATCATTATCATTGAATTATCATTATTATGTATAATACAAAGGAGTTAATTGAAAATGTCAATATTTTCGATAAATTAACATTTATTTGCACTCGTTAATTCAAATATTTTTCTACTTAAATTATACAGTAAAGAGATAGATGCGTCACAAACCGAACGCTTAGGCCGATCGTGCCTGTCTATTGTTCCGCGCTCTCGCTCGCACGCTCGTCTCAGGCGGAACGCGACAAAGAGTCATGCTTTTTCGTACGTGCAGTCGTCTTTCATCGATTTATAAGACGTTATCACGTCAAAAAAAAATACAAAAAAAAATATAAATAGTCTATATATGTATACATTTAAATTACATATTAAAGTTTATTTAATCAATAATTATGGATTATTGATTAAATAAACTTTAATAATTAAGTTAAGCCGTTTCTATATATGTTTTATATCTATACATTCTATATATGTACAAAAATTATAAATCATATATGAACGTAAAAATAAATATAAAAAATCTCAAGATTTTATTCCGTTCATTGGTACTGCGTTTGCGTACGTTACGTTTGTTTACACTCCATAGTATTTATTGCTTTAGTAACCAAATCTTGCCACTTTATGTGTGTCTAGCTCTAACAGCTCAGTTTGACATAGCTGTTTACTCAATCTGTGTGGTGACCAAACACGACTAATTCTAGAATTACATGTCGTTCATTGACTTCTACAAATTAATGGAGAGCCTCGATTCACGCTAATTTCGTTTGTAACCGTATCTAATAACTATGTGAAAAGTCAAAGAAAAATGATATACATGTAAGTAAGAGCGACAGTTGTAATATCTGCTATACGTAATAATAAAGTTAAAACTACTTCACATTAGTTTTCCGTTAAGTTAATCACATAAATAGGGAATTTATGGGATAGCTTAACGGAACAACATAGTTTATTCAGTCTCGGCGTCATTACAATATTAGTTTTTCGCTTCAGCTATCGGTGTAGTTCCGTCCGTCGTTCACAGAATTTTGGGGGTACACGTGGACAGTAAAGTTCACCGTGCGGCGTAAATCCCGTGTTTATACCACGCGGTGTCGCACGCGGTATAAAACCTCCGCTTTCCCGGTGGACGCGGTACTTTCTAACCATAAACGGCTGAGCGTCGGCACGGGGCCGGGGCGGGGGCGGAGGCGCGTGCGCGTCCTTAACGAGTTTCCTGTTGCGTTGTGTTTACAGCGCGGCACCGCAGCGCCGCCGGCCGCGCTCGGCGTCGGCCGGGGCGGACACCGTCGACGAATACGAACTGACACTCTTTGTCTTTAGCTAGTTCAGTGGAATGGCCTACCACAGACACGCTCGATACCTCGTGTGTTGTATGATCTATGACTCCGACGCGAAATTGCAACAGCGAAATTTAAAAGCTTTTGCAATTCAACATACGCATGTGGCGTGTCTCGGGTATCTTTTATGACAAAAGAATACGTCATTACGATTACGTCAGATTAGACATTACGTCCATAGCGATCTATGCGTTATATTACGTCGTTCAATTTAAAAGAACCCCTAAACTCTACAAAAGTTCCTAATAATTTACAAATTCCAGTAATTTTCTACCAATTGATTCTCATTGGGCCTCTTACGAGAGCGGTAAATACGGCATATAAATATATAAATAAATCTAACCTAACCCAACTCAACCCACATTGTGTCAGTGTGGAGGTTTAAACCAAGGTCTAAATTCCTATATCTGAAATTAAAAGATTATTTGAAGGTATACGTGGGGTAATACTACGACGAATGCGGTGGCCCTCGGTCTTATGTACCACATGAACTAGCGTAAGTTCGTGGATCGTTTAAGACACATTCGGATGCTTATCAATCAATTAATATCAATTATCAATGATCAAATATTTAAGGTTATTTCGTATACAGAATCCGTGATCCACAGAGAAGTCGGTTATTAAAAGTACACAACCTTCGCCGACAAACACCCGCGTAGTGGTCTAGAATTCTTGTCTTTGAAGCTATAAGCACGACAATCCTCACCTGTGCACTCAATAAATCTAATGCGGCCGTCTACGCTACTGTGCAAAGTAAATACGTGTAACACTAAACCTTTTTTCTACCGCCCTGTTGATTTTGGTTCGAAATTAATGTTAATAATAGAGGTACAAATATGTCAGTTCACATAACGCGGGCGCTGTGTTCGATGCTTTGCGCATACGCAGGCTTGTATGCTCCTCGAGTCAGAGTATATGTTAGGGAGTCACCATACTGACATGAAATAAGACAAAATATTTTATTATTTTATATAGGGTTTATCTCCTTGGGTAACCGTCGGTTCTTATTACTTTTTTAGGCATGTAAAAAAGTAATTCAAATGTTTTATATATACTTTAAGGTTTGTTAGGTAGTAGCTTAATTCGATGTCAATAACCTTTCCATAAAGTCATTGACTAATAATAAATACTCTATGACGGTTTTTTTTTTCCACAGACGTCTTTTAACATATATCAATTTAAGTTAAAATTGTACGTCTAATAGTACATTATCCGACAATGGGATAATAAAGAAATGACCAAATGCGAGAAGGGCTTGAGGTCTTTCAAATGCAAACACAACATGTTCTTGTATTTATCAATTTCCATATAAATATATTGTAGAGGGGTTGTTATGTTAGATAAGCTTCGACTAATATTAGTATCATAACAATTTATTTTCTTAGTTTATTATTATTGCATTAATGATATGTTATTTTTCAACGACCATATTCATATAATTCAGTGTACTAGCATTTCAAATAAAACACATTCATGTAAGTATTGCAAACTCAAATGATCTCACACGTCACCATAACATTTATTTTATGCTTACAACAAAATTGCGAAACAGCTTGGGATTTCAAAATTTATATTTGCACACCTTAACATAAGAGCGTCGACTTCGAGCGAGCGAGTGCGTCGACACCCTTATGCAGTTGTTTGGCCAGAGAAGCACTGGCCGAGTGTGCCGCCTGCGCACCGCACACAGCGACACAATTTAAATACAATGTAGCGTTAAATACATTTCTTTTCGTGTCAACTTAGCTTTTCCACTTCTTAAGTTACTGCTTGCTTAAGGAAGAGAAAAAAAAAACAGAAAGAACCTCGTAATATTTTCTGCATTATATGGTCGGTGAAATTTGAGAGGCAATAATAGTTTTTACAGGTTCATTGACTTATTGACTTGTTTGATAAGTTAATTGTAGAATTTTGGTAGATTGTCTTTTAGTCTATGACTAATGATTATATATGTTATAATGAAAATTAGATTCTGTGGCAATTAAGTATTTTGATGCATGGTTGCTTTGTTATGGAGTATTTTCGATTCGGCAGAATTATTGTTTGTAAATCGAAAAAAAAAAACTGTTTACACACGTTGTTCTCATGTTACCGAGGCCAAAAAAATAGTTTTTAAATTTTTGTCTGTTTGTGCTTTTGTTCATGTTTATGTTGATGTTTGTTTTTCTTTGTTTTTTTTTAATTATTTTGTTCCTTTTATGTTATAATAGTGCAATGTTATCATGTTGAGTATTGTATTCCAATTTAGAACAGATATTTATATTTCATATAATCCACGCTAATGATCAGATTGTAATCTATGTGTGTACCTGTAAATAAATAAATAAATTTTGTGCACATTTATCTCAAAAACAGCGGTACCGATTTGAATGCGGTTTTCAGTGATGTGTTGTAACAAGCTTCCCGTAACATTTACGGTGTACTTCAAACATTCGTTTGAAATAATTAACTGTTAACTGTTAAATTTAAAAACTATACACGTCCAAGTACGTTGTTTTAACTTCACAATCGGCAGTTGACTAAGTTAGTAATAAAGATATTAACATCAACAGTTAGTTTTTAACATTAACAGTTAGCAACTATTACAAATGAGAGTTTGAAGCACACCGTTGTCAGTGTTTCTTTAATTACAATCGGTTTACAAACAAAAAGTTACGTTAATCGTGTAAATGTATTATATCGATAAAAATAAAAATAAACATATGAATCTTTTTTTTTGTGACAATTATCATTTGATGTATTTATTGATACATCGGTGATATTGACCGACAACTTTGTATATATTCGTCGTGAACGACTTGCTAATGTTCAGCATTGACTGGGTATAACGAAAAGTATTACATTGTCGCCGTCTCGAAATGTAATCTTCTACAACACATAATGTATAGTGAACAAGTAAATTATGTATAAAATAAGTTTAATTGAAATAAATGGAAAGGTCTACATCGATATATATATTATAAAACTCAATATCTCTCTGTCTGTTTGTCTGTTTATGTACTTTTAAAGCGAGAACCACTTATCCGACTCATATGTTTTTCTTTTAATTCAATTATCCAGCTAAATTAAAGCATACATTTTGTCACATAAAGTAAGTTACGAAATGAGCAGTGGTGGTAATGGTGAATAAGCGTTTGGGGCGTTTAAATGGCTTACGCTGATAAAACCATAAGATATGTATGAAATTATTGTTGTTGTACATAATTGTAGATCTTTGAAAAACCTAGAACAAAGTTCGGGATAGGATATGTCTACTTTCTAAGGATGATCCACAACAAGCATTTTTGTCTTTGAAATGACGTCCAGTTGTCTATGGCGAGGAATCGACTTGCGCCCATTTAAAAATGAGGAATTTTGTATACAAAGAGACCTTCATATAACTAAATGATATTTTGTCGAATTAGGAAACAAAAAAAAAATACATGCAATATCTAAAAGTACGTTCATATTAAAAAATGTGCATCTTATTATTACTTATTTCATAATTAACATAGCCAAGTAAAAATCTATTTTATTTATAAAAAAAATAAGCAATAATTCTGTAGGTCAGACGAACGGAGCCGCAGGAACAGCTAGTCCTAAGAATAAAGATATTAAATACAAAATATGTTGCGTTGAACACGTTCAAATTATAAACAATGAAATTGAAAATTGCCTAATAACCTTTGAATAGTGTTGGTAATAAAATTATGATTAAAAAACGCTTCCTCTAAAATTTTCACGAAATAATACATTGATTACAATTCGTTAAATAGATTATTTAATAAATTATAAAATATGGTAATTTTTTTTTGCGCCTGTTTTGTTTTTCACTTAAATTCTCACGTGTTCATTATTTTAGGTTTCGATCAATTCGACCGGATCGTATATACGGACGAGATACTGAGCGGGTTGTTTAATTTGACTTAGTAACATACCGGCCGCAGTCAGGATTCTAAGTGCATTGATGTCTCAGTGGTAAAGAGCGTGACCTTCTAAACTGAAAAGAGTGTCATGTTCGATTCCGCCTACGGGCGAATTAACCGATGGGTCTTCGACTTAAATCACATTAAATCATATGCTCTATGCTTTAGAGTTGGTCGCGGACGTCGCTATCACGTGGACGGACGTGCCAAGTCCCTCGATCCGATATTAAGAGTTTGTGGGAGGGCGTGCTTTACAGTGGGGTAAATAACACCCGATAAAATAACGGGGCTACTAACAGACACTAAGCCGGTGTACCCTCCGATAACGAAGCGACGCGCCGACCGGCCGACCGCCGTCGCTTATACCGTACAATCTAAAATCCGGCATTAGAAAATATATCCTCATCTGTTAATTGAATCAAATAATGTCTTAGCAGATAACAATATTATAAATGTGTACGAGAACAATGTCTGTGCGTAGTCAGTCTCTGCTATTAACATAATTACAATTTTTTGACGTGACAACGTCTTAAATTAGGTTGCGGCTGGGAGTCACTTATGAAAAATGTAACGCTCGGTAACGTAACGATGAGTCACCGAACGAGAGAGAGGCCCGCGATGCCTTGCGTCTCTCTCCCACTCAACTATGATCGGTCTGCCGCGCGCAGCACTGAGAATTCATAGCTTGCAAATGTATTGCAAGTTATTGTATGTATATTTGTATATAAATACGTATGTATGTGTAAAGGTAAAAATAAAATTTTGTTAATATGAAATTCAGTGCGAGATTCTTTGTATAAATTAATGTTTTAAATATAATTCTTTGTATAAATAAATGTTTTAAATTGTTACTATTATTTCATCCTTCTTCCTACTATACGAATGAATATTCACATTAAAATGATTTTACCATTCAAAGTCGTTGTCACGTAAAACTTTCGCCCGTATACCGACTTTACAGGCTAAATTTTTTTATGTCGGATGCAAATAATTTCACGGTAACTGCCAGTTATAAATATATTTAGAATTCTGTAAAATTTACATACGTGTTAATATTTTTTAATTAACAGATGAGGGTTACAAATTCGGTTTATCTATCTGTTTACACCTGGCTACAGGTAGCTGTAGCAATCATAAAGGTCGCCGTCTATTGTAATAAGGCGTAAAATATTATATTCGAAAGTTTTGTACTTGCGACGTGCAATTGACATGAAATGAACAAAGATAATTACTAATTAATTTTAGTAGCAGCAGGACTACGGCGGCAGACATTTTTCTCATAAATTTATAATACTGTTATCTGCTGTAAAACATTATCTGATTCAATTAATAGATGAGGGTACAATTTTCTAATGTCGGATCTTAGCAGTAATACCGTGGTATTGGGTACAGCACTTCGTGCCGAAAGGCGATATCCGACTAATTAGCGAGGTAATCGATACTAATGCATGATAATGGAGGTGCGCGAATGTGCCGCGGCGTGTCCGGGCGGCGGGAGCTGTGGGAACGGCAGCTGCGCAAAGACGGCGCCCCCTGGCGGTGTCCGGTTGCGGCGCATTGAGTGGAGACGTCACAAACACTAAATGTTTCTCAGCCGCGCAACCGCTCACGTCCTGTGTGATCACGTCGCGAGTTCATCACCGCCCGCCGACGCACGGGGATGAGACGCGCTGTCTGTGTCGACATTTGATGACGAAGCGGCGCTCGACGAGCATTGAAGATCACATTTTAATATTTCACCAATGGGGACCTACTTACACTAATTCAACTAAATAAACGATTACATCATTACAAATTAAAAGAATATAAATATACCGAAAAAAGTAGGCTTTATCTGATTCCGTCAGCGCTATCCCAAGTCCTGGACGGCCGCTATAAAATATAACTAAGTATTATAGTTTAGGGACTTAAATATTTTAAAAGACGATTGTGAAAATTTGTTATCGTTCGTGACCGTCTTCGACTTCTGATAGCGCTGATGGAGTCAGATAAAACTTACGTTATTACCAAATAAAGTAAGTTTTATTCGGCTCCGTACTTACACCAGTATTTACTTTATTTGGGTCTGTATTATTAACTAATCAGTTCTTCAGTTGAATTTGTAAGTAGGTCCTTATTGACAAAAAATTAAAACGTGATATTTAATTAATTTATCTTGTTGAAATGTCTATTGCACGCAGAACTTTCATAAAGCTCCCTAAAAGAATCAGTAAGATATATCGACTCTTGAAAAATTTATAGAGTATTTTGTATACAACTGCACGTTAATTTTTCACATTATTTTTCTTTTAGAGTTTTGAAAATAACATTTTATGCGCATAGCGTGCAACGATTTGAATACGGTGAAGTTAGTCGCAAAAGAAATGCCGGTGATGTTCACTCGATAGTTACGTTCCTGCGGATACTCGTACAACATAAATGTAGGAACACCATAATTATTGTTTTATAAATGTACTATTTAATTATAATACAAAAATGATGTGTGTATAGAGACGAATTCTGTACTTTTTCACTAAATTTCACATTTTTGAAAAAATAATTTAATAACTTATACAGAAATAAACATGTTTCATTAAAGAAATTGGGGGAAAATAAGGAAAAAAATAAATAAAACAAATTGTATTTTTTACAGTAGGTATGTTCCATTAACAGTGAGAGCCTCTTCCGCCATCTCTCAAACTAACATTTAATAAAAACTAATTTTTAAAATAAAATTTGCGTTTCATGTCTTCTTTTCAACGGGTTTTAGTTTAAACAACCGTTAAAAGGATGACATGGAACGTAAATTTTATTTAAAAAGTCCCCTTTTCAAATATCAATTTTAAAGGTGACAGTGGAAGAGACTATAAACGAGAATTGAAAATATAAAATAACGCAACGTAAGTGAAAAGATTTGTAAACAATTTCTCAAGAACGATTAACACAAGAAAATAGCAGGAAACAAAGCGTGGGCCAGGGCGCGGTCGGATCGGCGCCGCTAATGAAGAGTCAACAACGCGCGGGTGACGAGAGCGAGCGGGCGGCGGGTGATGGCGACTCGCGAATCAATGCGTTTTGTTTGCTGGATTAGGTTTCTGTTAACCCACGGCAAGGACTTGTCCTCCCACGCTCTGTTTTGGTTGCTGGCCGTGCGCGATGGGGGCTATGCGATCATTGGAATGACAACATTTTAACAGCTTGACTGCCCAACCCTGGTTCAAACTTTCCGAACGGTTGAACCTTCACGATTACTTGTCACGTGGTAATGATAAACTTGCATACGTACAGAGAGCTTATCAATCGTTTTAGTGCGCTCTCTGTACGTATGGAATACGCCTTGAAATAGCCCTCCACTTATTTCAAATCGGTCAAGTACAAGAGTGCATTTGCCTGGAAGTATTCTGTATCATTGTGAATCATTAGTTATCAATATAATTACACATTTTCTCTTCACAACCAGTTTGAATTTCCCGTAAGAACTTAAATTCATTTTCCTTTAGTTTTTCCTACAAATAACGAGTGGCGGTCCGCACGCCACATCTATTGTAATTGTTGGCCCTATAAAGTCAGGTCCAGAGACACGAGCGAAACGGTCGATTTTCTTTGTATATTCTATAATATCATAGAGCAGGTCGCATGGAGCCGTTCGGCGTCCATGCTGGGTACGCAAATGTTAGTTCTCTTTGTGAATTAAATACTGGAAAATTCGCGAAATCATGGAGGTGGCCGTGGACCGCGCGAGTAATTTAGAAACGGAAAATAATTTGTCTATGTAACGAGTGCATAAGACTAATTAAGAGCAATAAGTGTGCAGAGCTGAATAAACTTACTGAAGCACGTACTATACGTCTGATTTGTAAAATATCCCCCACAGCCCGCGGCGACCCTAAGAGCTCTAACTTAGAGCGAAACAATATCTTTAAAAGTATACATTTGGAGATTACAAACCTACGTATTTGTATTTCTCATAACAAACTCGCTAATTTGATGTTACAAGATGTACTTGACCATTTTTTAAATGTTCTAGTTAGCTCCCCAAAATTGACCTTCAAAATCGATATTCCTTTATTTACGCCATACACGATTGGGTCATGTAACTTTTTATTAGTACCAAATGGCAGCATTTTTCTTCTAGTAGATTCAAATAAAATCGTCTATAACGGATAGACAGACATGAATGTAATTCTATAAGAGTTCTATTTTTTCATCGAGTGTGTAGAACCCTATATAAATTAAAAAAGTTTTGTTTCGAAGAGATGCCAACCGTGGCATAAATAAAACCGATTCGTTAACCGCTTCCGTCGTTCGTTCTCTATACGTAGTAGTGTCATGGCAGAAATTTTACAATCCAAAAGTTTGTAAAAAAATTAATAGATTTCAATTTAAGGACTGGAGATATTAAACTAAACTCTGCTAAATAAACTATGTTTTTAAGGATGGCCATAGACAGTAACCTACAATGGGGTCATATAGAGGTGACTGGTGGACTGTTTTGCAATTTCAAATTAAAGTAAACCAGAAAAGCAATAGATAAGGCAACAACAAATATTGTTTATTTTAGCTACTTAATGACATCATCAATTGCTAGCTGCACAATCGATACCTCAAATAAGAGGACAATGTTTCTATATACATTCTTTGAGTATTCACAGTACAGACTAAAAAGCAATATTTGAAACTACACAAATTCTTAAAATAACCATAAAATACTTCAACTAGGTTAGTTGAAGTGCGAACCTAGGTCGTCGGTGCTGCACTAAATAGTTGGGATAACAGATCGAGCACAAAGTAACGTCGTAAATAGGCTCAGTCACTCGGTAAATTGCAGCGCGCGAGCGGTTTCCTCGGGCGCCTACGTCCGGTCCGCGGCGCCAACGTTTCCGCAATAAGTCTCCCAGACAGCGCGTGTCCCGGTTTGATGATCGGCCCGCCGTGCCTACTGACTTACAAAATCGAAGTACAGGCTATTATTTTCCTTAGCAACGGCGTCGCTCACGCACTGCAATGTACCTGGTTTGAAATCTGGGCACGGACTAATTGATCATCGGGTTTTTAATTGAAGCCCAATTCCATGACCAGTCGCTTCGTGCCTAGGAGGCCGCGTCAAGCCATCCACGCTGGGCCTTGTCACCGCCGACCTCCGAACAGCGCTGAGCCAGTCCAAAGCGCGAAGAGCAAGGCTCTCGATCTAAAATGAAAAGGTCGTTGGAGGGTATGGCCTAGCAGTAGGGTGATAAAATTTGACACGAATGCGGTGTCAATGAAATGGCAATGCCAGTCATGTGAATTTAAATTATTCTTCACCTGACATATGTGTCCGTGTTGCATTTTGCGTTGCATTCCTAACCGGTTACAGAATTATAAATGATTTATGTTTAAAATTCATATGTAAGAATGTCAGTTTTAAGGCAAAATACCTCTCGTAGAGCAGCAGTTGATAACGGTTATTTGATATTTTTTTAGCGTTTGCTTACAGATTTCAAATCTTCCGCATAACACTATAACTCGGGCACTGAACTTGTTTTTGTTTAAAATCGAACGAATATAATTTCAATAGTAGGAATTATTATTTATCCATATTCATTACACGCTGTCGAAATATCTCACCGATGTAATGCCGAAGTATAAAAGTACACATTACTGAATATAGCAATGGACGTTAATGGTAGCATTACGTCAGTGGTAATTTATCGGGGAAATTGGACAGTAAAAGCATTAATTGCCCAGTGAAATTGGTATATTTGGCCGGTAATGTTTCCGTATGAATCTGATGCTAGAATGTCAGACATCCACATTTCCATATTACGCTCGGTAACGTTTATATTTCTGTTTAATTGATTCCATATTACGTAAAAGGAAGTTACGTGCGAGAATTCAACGCATTATATATATATATGTACTGGGTTACAAACATGATTTACGTTTGTTCTATAACTTTAATACACAAAGTTTGTGACATATTTTCCTTGTTATTTCTATACGTCAAAAAACTCAAGTTATATTTAACGTTATCCGTAGTGAAAACGGAACAAAACATTCTAAACTTGATCTCTCTAAGGCTATGGAAAGCAGTCACCCTAGTTTTCCAATCTATAGAATTTTCATTTTAAGATGTATGTGTAGGACTTTCGACAATTTTGAAACATTATCTTTTATTAAGTTAAAAGCAAATTATTTGTGGATGTTTAAGTCAGAGGCTGGCAGCTCTCGCACCGCGAGGTCACTCCATTTCGGTATTCCGAGCCGTCGACGTTTCCTCAATAATTCAGAGCGCGTGACGGCGCGAACGCGAGCACAGGATGTGTCACGGCCCGAGAACGGGCATGCGTTTCGTTCTGAGCTGCGCAGGCGCAGGCACCGGCGCTGCCGATGACCTAACGCGTGCTAATGCGTTAAACAAAAGGCGAATGGATTTACTCGACGGTGATTAAGGGCCCACTGTATGCTTCTAACGTTCGCGCATGCACGAAACGACGATATGGGGATTCGGATTATCATCGAAGTTATTGTGCGATGAACATATTATTAATATTAATGAAATATCAATTTATTAATAATAAAATTGTTTGTGCTATATTTAGTTAGTGAAATGTATTTAAACAATATTTAAAAACAAATCTATTTTAATTTTTTTGCTAAGCTGGCTCTATTTTGTAAATATAAAAGGTTAGGATTCGAATTAATAAAACAAATAATATCATCTGAATGTTGGCAATTTTTTCCCAAGTAAAATACTGTATGAAGATAACAATATTATTTACCTAATTTAAAAGTGACAGAACACAGTTTCACTAACAGATCTAGTATTATAATTTTAGTTATTATGAAATTTACCTAATTAATTTATTTAGCCGTGAAATAAACTTAGTATTTTAGATTTAGGTCGGCATTGAAAGCTACTCTTTAATTTAATATCCATGTCTTGCCTATGTTTGTTTCATTTTCATGCGAGATTCGATTGTGTCGAAACTTGTGAATCCGTTTTATAAGATGAAAGCAATAGATATTTGGAGGCTTGTGTTATCTAAACACATTCACTTTGATCCCATTTCGTGACTGAACAAACGTGATCGTTCTTCGGTGCGCGAATGGCCCTTAACCGCACAGAGGGTGTGTGTGTACGCTTACAGTTACCCAACCGGTCGCGTGCGTCATCCACTTATTGATAAACCATACGCCGGTGAGCCGGCGCAGGCGTATGTTGATCGCTGCGCGTGTGAGGCGCGCTTGTGCAAATGAAACTGGCTATAAATATTCGTGCCGGCTCCACCTGTCTCAAATTGAACCTTTATAAAGCGAGCCGTTCAAGAAGCTGAGTTATATCGTAGCTTATCGGTCCTCAATTCGTCCATTTCTATATCTAGTCTACCGGTTAGTCGATCGGTCTGTCGTTGCCGAGGTTGGTTCTAGAAACTTTACTTTTTGAATGTCGTTTAAATATTATGTAAGCACGAAGGGGGCTTGGTGGTCTTTTTTTTTTGCTTATTTTTAATGTTGTGGGGCAAGGAGGGTAGGGTGTGGCGATTGGCGATTATATGAAAACAATTTATTTAACTTTCGTATTTTTATTTTTGACAGTGGAAAGGATTTTTAGTGATTTTACGGAATAATTGATAATTGTATCGAATACCGAACTATAATGCTATTGGCTTTGACGTATTCTAAATTAATAGGAATAATATTTCTTTACTATTAATGGAAGACAATTTATTCCAAATCACCAGATTCTTAAACAGAACAACATAAATATACATCGTTTAATAACAAAGTTCATGTAACGTTCGCTCTCTGCTGTATCACGATGAAGTTTTCTATGATATCGTTCAGGAATTAGATCTCAAACGAAATCGGTGCTCGAATCGGAATGAAAATCGACATCAGAGATTTTTTATTGTTATAATTTTGAAATTTATAAAATTTAGATATTTCACTGATGGGACGGAAATATATACCTACAGAAATGAAGCGACCGTAGCAAAATTTTGGACTTACATTTTCATTTTTGAAGTGTAATGTTAAATCGATATATGCTATTATCTATGAATATTGTCAACTTGTTACGAATTACAAATACGTAGAGTATTTTACTAGGCAAATGATAAAATAATAGTGTCCTATACTTTATTGATTAAGTAATCATAATCGATGCCGCGACTTGTATAATTTATAATTCACATTGAAAGAAAGAATTGAAGAAATGAACTCTTCAGAAAAAGGTACCTGAGGAAATTCGTCGCGAACATGTTTTGCTAATGCGAATAATAAACAGTCCGATAGATCATTGATATTGAATTGGACGCAACCAATGATTATGCCACAATTGGCTTTCATAAGCTGGATGGAGTCACACAGATGTTATTGCTTTGTCTATTCAAAAAACGAAACTGCCTGTAGCAAAGGCGAGATCTTGAAGGACTGAGTTTGGACACATAATCAAACATCCTATAGAAATTGTTTGTTGGAGCAATAAGTCATCCATGCCATAACGCACTATTATTTTGATTAAATCTCAGATCCATCAATCTTTTTTGGATAGCCGATACTCAAAGCAATGTATTAAAAATGTAATACCTAAAATAATAAATCCTACAAGAATCGTCTTGACAAGGTTTCTGTTACAGAGTAAGCTGAGATCTGTTTTATTTTCTCCAGCATCCATTTGGCGCTCTGTAAATAATTTGCCAATGCTATTTATTATATGTGCATTAATACCAGTGACTTGTATCGGGATAATATTGATTGGTTGATCAATAACAACGCACAATACGAAATGTTTGAAACAGGGTATTTTCGGAATATATATATATATATATATATATATATATATATATATATATATATATATATAGATTACTTTTGCATGGTAGGTAAATATTGCTTTTAGTATACTTACGTCTTTACGTAAGAGTTTGCGGAGTTCATCTGCGAAGATATGAAACCGGAGTATTTATACAAATGTAGTTGTGTAGATTTATTTATTCATTTATTGAAATTACATAGTTGTGGTCTGCGTTGACGTTAAATATCGTGACTGAAATTTATGATACATTTAATCCTATGGGTTATTTGGACGGAACCCTAGACAATATATGCTTATTCCACGAATTAACGTGGCACAAACCCACATACATAATTAGACTCTTATTGTTCAATTTTAATGACTCTATTCAATACTCCATTAAGATAATGTCAATGTCATTCCAGAACAACTAATTTAAATAATGTGCCAAAAAATACTCAAGCTTATTATAATGTTGCCTCATGAAAAATTCATTGCAGTAACAGGAGATCATTGTCAATTGATGAGCGATTCAAACGAAACCTAAAAGTCTGATTGAGCAGTCAATAAGTACGCACCGAGCTTACAAATACTTGGTAAGCGGGTACAGTCCGATTATAAAAATATGTGTAGGATGTACTGAAATGTAAGTTTCAGATACAAGAAGAAATGATAAATGGAGCATTGAATTATTGCCGTGATTAATGCCTCCGAACTAAGGCAACTTATTATATATATATGTGTGTGTGTGTGTATACACGAGCCATAAATACAAACTCATACCGTGGTAAATCTACGCTCTAAAAGACAATTTGGTCGCTCCTAACAAAATTGTGATTGTAGTGATTAAGTATCTTGATTCCATAGGAGCCTAACGAGATGTTAGATATTTCAAATAAGATGATTTTGATTGTTTATAATTATTCAACGTGCAATGGTTAACTGCATTGCTCGAACTATTATTTGTTAGCTAAGACAATTAATATTTCATTCATCATTCATATAAAAAGTGGCTATATCTATTTATTCATCTTAACAATTTCAATTAACATATGGTCAATATTAAAAGGAAAATGGTTATAAAAACTTATTCAGTTTAATAAATTCAAC